>VZRX01024056.1:0-272830 GCA_013398075.1 Notiomystis cincta | reverse complement strand
TGATTTGTCTCTCTCTTTTTTTTCCCCATTTCAAAGCTTTCCTCTAGTGTTTGCCATAAAGTAAAGTTATACAGAATTCAGGAAAATAAACTTGTATATTACATGTGCCCAGGGTAATGTTTTATGCAGCATCCAGTGTGGTTGCAAATGTGTCACTGATAGATAAATCAACTGCCTCTTTCTGCTCGAGCAACCTGAAGTGCTTCCACATACGTTTTGTGTTATCTGTATATTATGGGCAGTCTTTCCAAACTGTGGTACCTGAAACTAAGTTGTTGAGTTCACAGTTAGTCAGACTCTCTAATCATCTTGAGATTTTTTTTAAGGACTACTAAATTCCATAAATAAAACCTGTTATATACTTCTAATTAGTGTATAAGATTTCTGCTTGAAATGATTGAGAGAGTTGCTGGGACATGGCCCATGGGAACATAGGGAAGTTGTCTGGTTTTTTGGTGCATTGGTTTTTGGTTGGGTTTTGGTGTGATTGATGGGTTTTTTTGGTATGTGTGTTTGTTTTTGTTTATTGTTGTTTGTTTTCTTCAAATCAGTGGGAGCTCTACCTAGAGGTGCAGCTGCATGGATAGCTGATGTTTTTATTTAGTCATTTTAAAGGCAAACAGCAGGGAGAAGAGCTTTGTATGGGTTGACTGAAAAAGACCATTAGGGACGTTAAAAGTCTGCAATGTCCTTCCCTCAAAATGCCTGCTATCCAGTTAAATTCTTTTGTTTCAATTGGACCACCAGACTCAGCATGAAGTATTCATTATCAACATGTTAATTAGCAAAACAGAAGAGCTTTCAAGTGAAAGAAACAATTTTTATTGCAAAACCCCATTCAATTTATGCCATTTACGTGGAATCCCCCCTGTAGTTTTGGTACTTTATTGAATCCAAAATGAGCAAAGAGTTCAACTGACAATGGATAAATTACATAACTTCTTGTCACTCCACATTTGGTCAAAAACCATTGTCAATGACAAATTTACCAACTTGGACTGATCTAGCTCAGAGTTCTTTAAATCTCTGGGGCAGCACTAGTTTAGAAATGCCAGAGGTGTGGTGCTCTCATCCTGGTACTGTGTTGTGGTTGTCTCATCCCCTCCCCTCCACTGCTCACCTTCACACCACACCAGTTTCTAACCAAGACTAAGGAGATATTTTGGACTTGAAGAATCTGAATGGTCCTTTTGGCTTTGAGCACGTTGTACTGTGTGATGTGCCAAATCCAGTCAGCTCAGTTTTGCTGCTTTCCTCCTGGGGATTACTTGAGATCATGTCACTTATCCCTCTCGAGATGAGTTCCCACCTCTGCTGCGGCTGTGCTGCTACTGAGAAATGCTGTCATTTAGAGGAACATATTTTTGCCTGCAGACTGAGGTCTTTTCTGTGAGTTTGTGTGAATGATTTCTGTAAGTACTTGTGTGTGTGCAGATGAAGAAGGCTGCCAGAACAGGAGGCTGAAGAATATGTGCTGAGACGTTGTGTGTGAGAAATCTCCCAGAGACTGACAAGGTCTGGAGATAAGTGGCCCATCCATACTTACATACTTAGATCTTAATAAAAGGCATTGAAATAAATGCTGGTTGTGATTTGATGCCCCAGCTTGATGCACTATTGGGAGAAAAACAATTTATAAACCAATTCATTTGTTTTTAACCAATTTTTTTTTAAATGTCCATGACCTGTTTTGCTTTTCTTTCTGAATGTTGTCTCACATGCTTGCTTTAGGCTCCTACTGTTTAATGCACCTGTCTTTCTTTTCTGGCTGCAACAAAAAATCGTTCTTAGGGTTTCCTGAAAACACAGCAGGGCTTGGTTGTATGACTGCTCCTTCAGCACAGCATCACACTGAGACTTGGCTGCTTGCTCAGAATAAAATAGTGCCAGATATTTTATTCTTGCTCCAAATAAACATTTTGAAGGAATTTGTGTTTAGTTTGTAAATAGTTTACTTTCATTACAGTTTATAACATGATTTACAAAACATGCAGACTGGAATGCAATTTGCTGAGTTATTAAAGACATCAGTCTTGTTCTATGATAAACATGAACTTGTAAGTATTGAGAATTGAAAATAAAATAACAAAAGGTGATTTGTGTTTTAACTAACATTGAAAATTTTGTCCATGCAGTTGGGTGCTGTATAGCAGTTGCAGACTCGGTCCAGAGGAAACATCTCTGAAATTGTATGAGTTTTTAAACTAGCTTATTTACATAGCACTATGTTGAAACTTCTGGAAATTGTCTATTTCAATTCTTATGGAAAACTTCTGGACTTTCTGGATAAACCACCTGCAAACTGTTGCTTCTCTTCAGCAATAATAACATCAGTAGAGAAGAAACAGATGTGCAGAAAATAAAAACCTGGTTACTAAGAGACACCTGTTTAACAGTGCTATGTAATTACAGAAATGTTTCTGGTGTGAGACCTGTGAATAATTTGTCTGTGATGCAGTGGGGGCTGGAACATCTGGTCTGAGATTTGCAGTTCGCAGTGCAGCTTCTGAGCTCCTTGTTACGGGCTCTCAGTTGTGCCCAGTGACTCAGGGCAGTTAAATAATGTGCTGCCTTGCACTGTGGGGTCTAAAATAACACCAGGAGCAGATGGCAGGTGCAAGTTCCTGCAAGCTCTGGGCTGGCTAGGCTGCTCTCTGATATCCCCTCCTGCATTTTTTCATGGCAGGCAGCACCCCAAACCAGCACCACTTCCACGCACCTTTTATGTGGAATAGCTGAAAGTTACAGGAGACTTCCTGCTGCTCAGTGGGGTAAAACCACAGCTCAGGAAGCAGAGCCCAAGATAAGCACTGCTAATGTGTGTGTGAAAACTCATTTGGCCTTATCAATGGTACAGACATGTCTGTCTGTCTTCAAGGCTGTCAAGTAAAGGCTTCTTCTGAGAGCCATAGGCTTGTTTTTTAACCACAGCTGCATTTCAAACTCAGGATTCAGCAGAATCTCCCTCATGAGACTTGTAATGCTTTGCTGGCTAATGCAAATAATTCATTTTATCCAACTTAATGTGCAAATGATGAGGCTCAGGTAATGACAACATCCAATTTAGAGAGGATGCTAGAAACTGGGGATTTGAAATGCAAGCTTTTGGTGCTGGCAATTGATTTTGTATTGCTGATTTTTATTTCCATTGCTTAGATTTTTAGACTGTATGGCTGCCTAAATTTGGCATTCTTGTGTTAATCTAATGATGAATGATGCTGCAAGTCTGAAGATAACTTGCTTCCTACTGCATTCAGCTCCATTCTCAAAACTTGCTTTTGAAGAAAGAGGGGCTCTGGCACTGCCATATAGATTCTGAGGTGATTTCAGTCTAAACCAGGGAGAAAAAATTACTTTTGATATCAGACTTTAGGGATGTGATAAGTCTTGTGTCCGCTTTACAAGCCAAGAGCTAATAAATGTCAGTGTTCTACCCAGTGAAAATATCATGGCATGAAACACAAAGAAACAGTCCACAAATACAGTTTAATTTTCTGTTTGATGTTACTGCCCCCTGTTTTCCTTGAACACCAGCATTCAGAAGCTCTTCATCTTGCCTTATCTTTTGCATGATGCTTGAAGGGTACAAAGTCACCTAGGAGATGTGATAGGCTGTGTTCTTTTTATTTTTACATGGGCATCTCCATCCTTTTGTCTACAGGTACCTAAAATATATTCCTTCAAAAAAGAGAGAGAGGAAAGACTGCTTGGCTAGATTTTTTTTTTTTTCTTTTCAAAACAGATTTCTAGGACCTCATTCCTTCATTCCCCGAGAAAGACACAGAACAGCTGCCAATAGAAGGTGACTCATAAGTACAAATGACAAGCTTGCAGAAGCTAGATTTGGACAGAAAAAAAAAATTACATGATCTTATAGTCAGAATGAAAGGTGAACCTATTTTTTTCATGTAGCTTCCTTTATTTCTTTAGCACTCTGCATAAAATGAGATGATTTGTTCTCTGAGTGGAAAGCAAAGGAGAACAGTGTCATTTCTGATTTAACGCATTAGGGAGAGGGGGAAAGCCTCAGTTCTCTCCAGTCACGAATGTTTCTCGTTGCCTAACTCAGTAGAGAGAATGAGGCACTGAAATCCTGCTGAGGGACTGGGTCTGTGTTGCTGTGGTGGCTGCAATAAGTGACACCACCGTGGAACAGATGACTCTTTGAAATGCTGAGAATTAGACAGCTCGCAGCAGAACTGATTGTGAACCCCTTGCTGCAGGGGATTTTGCTGTGTGTTTTCATGTTTTGTTGGTTTGGGGTTTATCTGGAGGCAGAGGAGGGAAGGATGCAATAGTTCTAAAGAAAATGGATAAGTGGAGAAAACAGCTGTTTGGAGATTTTTTTTTTTAAATCTATTGAATAATTCAATTTGATTTTCTTTGGGAACAGTGAATGAGACTGTGCCTTTTTAATGTAAAAATAGACAAGTTCAGTTGAGATTGAACAGTGCACTTGAAGGGTGTTTAGATTGCTTATTCCTATTCTAGCTAAATCACCAGCATTTAAAAGCAATTTAAGAACCTGAAGTCATAATAGTCCATTTACATAAGAAGAAAAATAAAAAAAGAAATTAAATATGATATTTTGTTTAGTAAGTAGAAAGTATTTTATTTAATTGCAGAGCAGTTGCCCTCAATCTAGAGACTGCTGATAGTTTACTCACATAACTGAGGCTCTAAGGCTGTGCTAAAAGTCTTTTGCATATGTAGAGATGTTTACATATTGTGCTGGTAAGGTGCTCTCTAAACACATTTGGCTGAGCTGAGCTAACAGGGATTTGCACTGCTGTGCTGGAAGCAGCCTTGCTGTCCCTCGACCAAGTTTGACCATCACAGTCAGGGAAAATGTTCAGTGCCTGGGGACCTCTGTCCATGCAGGGTCACATCCCAGGTTAGTATAGGCAGGCAAGCAGAAAGATAAACATACCTGACACCCAGGATTAGATCTTAAGATAAATGGAGAAAAATAACCTGGGCTTTTTTACTACTATATTTTCTATCAAAATTCAGAAGATATATAACACTTGATTTTTGAAAGCTTTTCTCCTGTCTGTTGCATGCATTTGGAGGTACGTTTTTTTTATTATTTCATGTTATTCTGTCCTTTTTTCTACCAAGTAAGACAGGAAAGAGTTTTAGAATCACAGAGCATAGTGAACAGCATTTTTCTGTTTCCTGTAAATGGTGAGACTCGTTTCATACCAAATACAGATTTTTATTTCATACCATCTTGACCTTCCCACCCATCCCTTCCAAAAACAACCAACCCAAACCCCAAACAATCTTTACTGTGAATTATTGGTTGTACATTATGGAAGAAGGGACTGTATTAGTCAGCTTTGCTACTCTAGAATTGAAGCAGTAATTTGCTAAGGCAAACTGCTTGTCACCATAATGCTATATCCCCTTCATCCCCTTGCTATATATACACTGCTGCTTTTTTTTTCCCCCAAAAGTACTTAAAGGCAGAAAGCAGAACTTTGTTCCTCAGGAAGTGAAAAAGAAGAAAGTGAATTTGTTATTCAGCAAAACAGAAATGTGTCTATGAAATGCATATACATCTCTAGAAAAAAACATTGTCTAGTACTCTTCCTGCTTACAGTGTCTCAGTATCAGCCACTCAAAGCTTTAGGGTCAGTCTAAAAAACCCAGTAATAATTGAAATGCAGATTACTGCATAAACAATGTGCTCATGCAGTGCTGTGTCTAATTTGTGCAGGGAATTAGTGTAATTGCCAGTGCAAGCTGGGTAATTGGGTGTGGAAATGATGACCATGATTTCCACATCCGCACAAGCTGCAGTTGTGCTTTGTTTACCCAGTGGCCTTTCCCACATTAGCTCATCCTTAGTGTGGATGAACTTGGTGGGATGGATCACTCTTTGCTGTGGCAGTGTGCAATTTCAGAAATCTAAGGATAGTGAGCACAGTGGGTCTGGAAAAGACAACTGACTCTCAGAGAAGTTTTGACCTAAACAGTCGGTGCTCTTTGACCGGGAGCTGCTCTATTCCCTCTGGAGGTTTTGCACACATCCTCACATTGAGAGGAAGGTATTTGTTTTTAGTAACCCTACCTTGTGTAACTTCTCACTTGTGAATGATGTTGGAATTTAAATCACAAAATATGCTGAGTTGGAAGGACCCACAAGGATCATCGAGTCCAACTCCTGGCCCTGCACAGGACCATCTCCCAGAGTCACACTCTGTTCCTGAGAGCATTGTCCAAATATTCTTGAGCTCTGTCAGGCTGGTGCTGTGCCCACTGCCCTGGGGAACCTGTTCCAGTGCCCAACCACCCTCTGGGGGAAAATCCTTTTCTTAATGTCCAACCTGAACCTCCCTGACACAACTTCCTCCTTTCTCCCTCGGGTCCTGTCACTGTCACCCCAGAGCAGAAATCAGTGCCTGTCCCCCCTCTACCCCTCATGAGGAAGTTGTAACTGCAGTGAAGTCTCCTCTTCTCGAGGCTGGACAGACCAGGTGACCTCAGCTGCCCCTTATATGGCTTCTCTCAGGGCCCTTCACCATCTTTGTTGCCCTCCTTTGGACACTCAGATGTTCCCCACTGAACAAACACGAGGACAAACATCAGCTCTTACCTGGCAGTTCTGGGAGGAACTGATCCTCTGGGGAGCACAGCACTGGTTTGGGTGGGGTCTGAGGGTGAGTGCTGGGGGGTTTCTGGGTGCAGCTCTACAGATTTACTTGAGACAACCTAAAATAAAAGTCAGCACCGAGTTTCTGCTCGTGCCATCCTGTGTTTCAGTGCTGCTGCATGCAGCTGGGCTGAGCTGTGCTTTGTGCAGCTAATGGCAAGGATTGCATTCACTTTGTGCCTTTCTCTCTGCCAGGAGTAGAGTCTCTTGCCACTGTACTGGTTTGACAGGAGCAATCGCTTTGCTTTCTGCATGTTAAGGGAGGAAGGAATAGGAAAAACTGGGGGGAAACAACAAAAAACTCTCTTTCTCTGACTCCAGAGTGTCTGCCTTCTCCTAGCAAGATCGGTGTTGGTGAACCAGAATTACTGCCTCTTCCTCTGTTTCTTTTCCAGCAAAATGTTCTGGTTCATTTTGTGCTGATATTTGCAGCACCTTTTCAAATTTAACATGGAGATAACACTAAATAACATGTTTTCTCTCTGTATGAAATTAAAACCAAAGGACCCGAGTTCTTTCTTTGGGAAACAATGTGACTTTTTTATTTTTCAGCTTGGTTTTGCTTTAATCATCTTCTAAAATGCTTAACATTCTTTTTCCTATTGAAGAAGAAACTGGCTTAAAAAGGATAAGACAGTTTTTATGGAAAGATTTTACTGGTTTAATGACATGTCAGTGAATTTCAGCTGAGTAGCCTTTAATCTTTAGATGCGTTTGTACAGTGATAAACCCTTTTAAAATGATACAAAGCTCATTACTCAGAACTGAATTTTGTTTTCAGTTGTCACAACTAAATCTGCAGAGGTGATACCTTTTCACACTGATTGTAAATTACCCCATTAAAAAGAGAAGCCACTGTCTGGTAATGCTGTTTCTTGATGTTACATCTTCACTGTTAAGGAAAAACCATAATGACAGCTTAGAGGGTCATGAAACTTTTTCCAGATGAAAGGTGTATATACTTTTCTTTTCATAGTTTCTAATTCTTTTAACAAAATAGGAAAGCAAGCTTTTGTTATTTCATAAAACTGCACATAAACCCCTCCTGCAGCATCAGGTACATCTTTAGTGCTGCAGATGTTGCAACGCTGGCGATAAAAGTGAGGGAGCTGTTTCACAGTGCAGGGTAACATGCAATGTTGCTCACCCAGTCACTCTCCACTCTCAGGTATGTGGGGTTTTTTGTGAGCATGGTGCAGATATCATCAGGATTGTCCTTAACAAATTAGGAAGTGGCTTCCATTTTCCTGACAGATTTAATTTTACTAAGTTCAGTACTAACAGAATTTATTTGTTTCAGTTTGTAGGGTAGCCTTCAAATGTGTGCATGAAACTGTCTCTGCAGTACAAAAAGAACAAGGGAAAGCTGAGCTTCCTGAAGCTTATAAACTTATCTTTCAGGGCTCCTGATCTTAGTGCAAGTAGGGGCAAGAGTTGCAGCCCTTGCTTATGTCATTTTTGGTTTGGGTTTTCCCAGCTGTGTTTGTTTCCTAGTGAGGCAAATCTTTCACTGAAGGAAGCTGGAGGCAATAATTCCTCATGTTCTGCTGCTTTTTGCTGGCTGAAGAGCTGGTCCTTGGAGTGCTATTCCCATTGTAAGAATTCCTGAGAATATCTTGTCTTCCCTGAATGGTACCCCCAACTGATTGAAATTATTGGTGCTCCTCTGGAAACACATTGAGAGATACCAGGTTATTTCTTCCCTCTTTAATCTTTTTGGGGAATATAAACTGCTAGTAGTGCTTATGGTGCAACACTGAGCTATGTGATTAATGGCAAGCCAAGGGTAAAGGCTAATAATCTACTTTCTTTTCTGATCTGAGTGGAACAAGCAGCTGAGGATAAAGGTGGTAGGTGAAATTATGAGAATATTTTTCTTACATAAGGCCTATTTATTCAGTTGGTTGTGTGGCTTAAAGGCAGAAATACAGAAATATCATTCTCCTTGAGGACAGGTGTTGAGCAAGCAGAAGAGATGGTGGGGAAAAAATGGTATGTGCTCCCCTGGAGGCACTTGTGTCAAATGTAAAATGTAAGTCAAAGGGAATGGTATATAAAGCTTCATTTCATACCTGTCTTGATAAATGGCTGACTGTAAGTGTAAGACAAATTTAGATGGGTCAGTGAACTGGTGGGTGACAGGGCTGAAAGTTTCCTTTAGAAATAATTTAGGGGCAGTCTCTGCTATAACAAATGAATCCATGCTATTTCTCTTGTGTGTTTTGGGTGTAATGGCATGCAGGTGAGAGAGATATGGAAGCAACCTCCAGTTTGGGGGAAAAATTCAGGTCTTTAAAACCCTTCCTCATCAAGGGCAAGAGCAGATTGGTTTGCTGTTGGAGGAAGATGAGTAGGGCTGAGTGAAAAGATCAGTGGAGACTAAAATTTGGGATTGCAATGCTGAAAAAGCAGAAATGTGTAAGTAGAAGAGATGCTTATTTTGCTGCAGGTTTGGATTCAGAAATGAAGGGGGTTTTTTTGTAGGAAAGGAGTACCTGAGAGTAGAAAAATAATTTTCAAGCTGTGGAGTGCTTCTGAAATTTGGTCTCTAAGCCAATGCTCTCTAGTGCTTCCAGATTATCCGTGACTTGCCAGAGCTTCAAGTGTTTGAATCCCTTGTTAGACTTTCAGGGATAACTCTTGCCCATAGAGTTTGTGAATCAGCACTTCTGTGTCTCTAGGATGTTATTTGTGTAATATTAACAAGCTGTGGAAAAATACCCAGAAATCCAAATTTTCAGTCTTGAAGGCTTTATTAGAGTCTGAAATTCTGAGAAGAACTCAAAATATGTTTCCTCCAGCTTTCACTGTTGCACTGATGAAAGAATACCTTTCTCTGTAGTGTGTTGAGAGGAATGGGCAATTTTTCTGTGCTACACTGTTCAGGCAGGGTGATTAGTTTTGTTGGCAAGCACTAATAGAAATTTTTCTCAATTTATAGAAATTTTGAAAATGACAGTCAACATATTGCTTTTAATTTTTAACAAGCTTAAATAAGGGGTATATGGCAAAACTATCAGCCAGATTGGGGTGTGGGGGTTAGTTCTGGGATTAAGATGATACCTGATAAAGAAATCCTCCTTGTTCCCTTGTGTTGGTATGCATTTGTTTAATGTTTTGGGGGTTTTTTTAGATATCAAAGGTACTCTCACTAGTGATAATGCCCACACCAGTGCTGTTTTCTTATAATGTCTGAAGTTAAAGGACATCTGCTTCCACAGAATTATTTTAATCATCACTGTTGAACCTGGATGACAGCACTGGTCAGATGTTATAAAAATTGGTTAGTGGTTTGAGTGTTGTAGTTTTGGCTTCTACTCAGTAGCCTTTGTCCTTTGATTATTTTGCCCTGTGCTGAGAGAGGAAACTGACTTGGCTTTTTCAGTCCCAAAATACCACATGAAAATCCCAAACTTAGGTAGTTTATATATAGAAAAATAAGAATATCTCCTCCTACATCTCAGTTGACAGTGAATGAGGGGAGAAGGAGGAAAAATGAAGTTCACCAGTCACTTGGGATGTGCCTTTCCTGTGTGTTCTGCCAAAGCCTTGAGGATATAGGCAGAAGGCAGCTTAGGTTTTGTATCCTCTAGATAATAGGATCTTAGTCACATATTAGTGGGTTAATAAGATTTTTGTGTGTTGGCTTGTAATATGCTTTGACTTTCCCCTCATCTGAGGTTGCTTCTTGATAAAATATGTGCCAGGGGAAAGAAGAGATGAGAGGTGCAACTTGGGTCCTGCCGCCCAGCTTTAGGAGTTGAACCCTCTGCAGCAGACAGACATGTGTTTTTCTTTTTGTTTTTTAAGTAGGAGGCAGAAAACATCCTTAAAATCTATAGCAAAGCAAATAAAACCTCAAGTGTGGAGGAGAGGGAAAGATGTAGAGACCAAAAAAGGACTTTCTAAGTCCTTTTTTAAAGCTTGAGGCGACTGTCATTTTGGCCACAGTGTTGCTAATTGTCTTAATATATATTAGTTATAAATACAAGATGGAATAATTAACTTCTGTTGGACATACTTTTTCATAATAGCCACAATTTCAGTTTTTCTGTGGGAATGTGAACATGTAGCTTAAAGGTTTGTGTGATCTCCTTCCTGAGGAAGTTTGCATCAGTGCTGCAGGCCAGCAGATGTTCTCAGTTTCCTAAAGTGCTGTTTTGCCAAAACAAATTTCATGAGGATCCCAGGTGGGAATGCACCCAGATGGATGCAGCTTTCCAGGGTGCAAGCCCTTTACACTGTTGTTATGTTGATGCTTGTGCTTGTTCCTAGTCCTGCCCTGGTTTGCTGTCATTGTTGATGACACCCATGGGAGCTGTTTCATCTTTAGCTGGTGGCTGTAAATTGGATAGGGGTAGTGTGAAGAAAAAAAGAAAAAACCTGTAATTCATGTTTTGATGACAGGATTTTGTGTGTCTGTTTGGTTTGTTTGTTTTTATCCCCCAAAAGGACCGGGGGAAGGATCTTACTTTGTATCTATCTTCATTTAATGAGTTGTTTTGACTAAATCCTCTTCTCTTTGCTAAAACGCTACAGTTTTCATTCTGTCAACATCAACCTGTTTTATAGAATATAGAGCCCCAGTGAGAATAGACCTTTAACAGCAATTTATATCCCAAGTCTGAAATGTGCACTTTATGTCTGTTATGATCCCTGGGTGCCTGTTATGGGATTACTCACATCTTACCATCCTAAGTTTCTTTCCATAAACAAATGAAACCTTTGAGTCTGAAGTTCAAGGAATATGCTCAGATGAAGCATAGTTTAACAGCTCCTTGGGGAGAAAGAGATAAGGTGGGAAAGTGAAGAATTGATGATCTGTTAACTGTTTAAATTTCCCTCCTTGAATTATTGACAACATGCAACATTACAGCTTTACAAATGACTGTCTATAAACAGCTTGGAAAATATGACCTTTGCATTACAATTGGTCTCAAGATGCCTTCCAGCTTCAGATAAACAGCTGCTGATGGCATATTTTGTTGCAGCTGGAGTGGGTGGAAGAATGCAGGGAACTGAGGAACTTTTCTTGTCTAATCAAGCATACATTATAATTTGTCAAATGAAAAAATGTACTCGGTGATGGTTGAAATGTCCCTGTTTGAGGCTGGGCTCACTCCTCTGGAGTGATCTTATTTTCAATAATAAAGGCATCTAATTAGTTAAGATTAGTTGTCCTTGCCTTCTGCTCTGTCTCTTTCTAGAGCGAGGAGACACCAGAAAGCCCTGTGTTACTCTAATTGCTCCTCTGGCTGTGGAGATCAGTGAGTCCAAGCTGAAAGGAGGGTTTGTCCTGTTCCTTCATGGCAAAGCAAGTGCACTAAATTCTTGCTTTGTGTTGTTGTTCATGTGATTAGCACACAAAGTAAGTATTGTGCTGAATTTGACCCTGAGATTTCTGCTGATTTGGGAGAAGCAGAGAACACAAGGACTTGATTTTTTTATCTTCTCTTCTTATCACTATTGACTAACAAGTCACCAAGTTAGTTTTGGCAGCCAGAGAGCTCATAAGGCACTTTCTGAATCTTAGGCCTGAGCCAAATAAATTTCTAACTTAACTTCGTTAATATGGGGTTGCCATAAGATGAGACCTACCAAGTTTGTCAATGGAGTGATGCATTTTGTTATAATTTGTTAGTGTAAGATGCATAGGGAATCATGGAGAGTGTTTTTGGATGAACAGGTGTTTGGAAGAACAGATGTCCCCAACACAGTGTGGCAAAAGACTGTGCAGAATAAAAATCATCTTTACACCAGACTTGTTTGTTTTCTCAGTTTCTGGAAAACATACCTTGTGTCTTTAATGCAATGTTGCTCATCACTGAGTGAAGATCAGTCAAAAAAGTCTGTGTTCCCATCTGTGTGGACGCAAAATCCAGTAGGATTACAAGAAGGGGAATGGAAATCTTTGGCTCATGTCCTTTTAGAGCTACACAGGATGGAAGTTGTGACTTAACAGTGGAGCAGGTCAGGACCTTGTGAAACCACCTCTTCCTCTGTTAGAGGACAGGGAAGAAGGATTTTGAGAGTGGAGACCAAGGGGCTCATCAGAGCAAGTGTTCCCATAACAAACTCCAGTTCGTTACTGCCTCCCGTAACAAACCCTCTTGAACTCTGCTTGATGCTTGATGTTTGCAATAAAACCTACTAACATCACAGTGCTCTTTTAAAGAGTGATCAATTAATGTCTTCAGGGCACTTTTGGGACCTAAAGACTAAAGGCACCTTATGGTCATAAGTTTCACTACCCCTGCTGCCCCAGGATGAAAGTTTTACCTTAAAGATCCAATTTCTTCCCTGGAGTGGGAGGGATGCAGTCTATTATTCAAGGATATCATCCTTATCTCTGTTGTAGTTGCCTTGTGGCCATGCAACATCACTCAATAACACTGTCAAGTATTATCTTTTGCTTGTGCCAGAGTGCTAAACAGTGATTTATTGCTTGAATACACTGCTTTCATGAAAGTGATTTGTTGAAACAATAGTAAAGTGCTAAATAAATTATTCATTGCATGCTAATTTTTCACTTTTATATTCTGTGGTGAGCTCCAGAATAAACAATCTGGGTGTTGTGTATACCATATAAATCCCAGGTTTCTGACTGTGTGTATCCCCCACCTCCAGTCTTTCCCCCAAATCATGATTCTTTTCCCAAGGATGAGTATCTTCAGCCTTTCTCACCTTGGTTACCTTTTGGGCTATTTTTTCTCTTCATGCTTTCTTCATATAAACTTGGGTGATTTATGTTTAAGCAGAGGCTTGGATTACTGATTTGGGAAAAACTGTGTCTGTTTGGAGTTCTAAATCCTTTAGGAACTTCTGGGTCTTAACCAGAAAGGCACCACCATAAATAGAGCTTACAAAGGATCCTAGGGGCTGACTGGCATGTTTTCTTGCATATTCCCTGGTTTTGAGTGTTGTGTGCTGCTGTCTTTTAGTTGCCACTGGCTATGCTGCAGTCCTAGTTTGCACATGAGATCAGGTGTCTGAGAAACTCCTCAGAAGCAAGTTTTTACTTGTAGATCTGCTGGCTTTCCAAATTCCCTTCAGAAATGGTTTCTCAGCACTTGAAATCTTTGTCCCTTGGCAAAGCCTGGAGCCTCTGGAATGTCTGAGTGTTTCAATAGCAAGTTAGGAGCAGGCTAGGCACAGAACAGCAAAGTGCTTTTCTCCACTTGACCCTTCCACCCTTTCTGGGTGTCCACTCCAAATCACTGGCAGTGACTGCATGTTTAAGCACAAGCTGCTGACTGGCAGGGAATATAATAGGGCATAAGAGAAGAATTTTCTTTCCAAGTAGTTTAGGGCTTTACCCTCCTCTGGTCTTAATTCTGAAATAATCCCCTAAAGGCCTATGTGGGTATTCAGTGAAATGAATAAACAGAAGACTACATTTCCCTCTTGAAACATGCACAGAGCTCTCATGCTAATGGCTTTTAAGCATCAATGCAATTATAGTGTGTAATCGATTCTCTCTATACCAGCTTTTGTCTTCTGAAATGAAGCCCTGTCTCTTTCATAATTATTTGCCTTTGTATTAAAATATTTCAAGATGACAGGATGTCTATTCCATTGTTTTTGTCCTCCTTCCCATCTTTCCTGCCTAATTCTGCCACTGGAAGAAATTTGGTTATTACATTTGTTTAGAAACCTGAGTATCTCTCTTTTTTTTTCCATACAATAATTTACTTGCTAGATTTTTCTTTTGCTCCTTTTAATTTATTTGGTTTGTGTTTGTTTGTTTTTTTTTTTTTCAGTTAATCATGTTTGGAGCTGCTCAGAACTATTTCCATGAAGCAGATTCTTATTGAATGAAAGAGGAATTTGTGAAAAGGGATTTCAATGTGGAAAAAAAGGACTCAGAGCAGGGAATTAATTCCACTTTATAAGTTAATCAGCATGCCAGTGGCCAAGGTGTTTTTCTGGAATGTGATAGGCCTAGGTTTAGGTCCTTTTCAAAGCCAGGAGAAGCAGTAACTCAGTATCTTGACCTTTGGGCTTCAGCTATTACAGTCTCCTTCTCTCTGCTTTGGTGGTGTTAGTATTTTAAATTCTTTTCAGACTGTAACAAATTTCTGTTTCATCCTGATGACAAGCATGAAGCCTGGGACTATCTTTAAAAGGTTTGAGGGAGAAAGATGCAGCATTTTGCCTCTCTTTGTAATAATTTATGTTGCTGTCTATTCTAAAAGTTGTCACCGTGCCAGGGACCCCTGTAAGCTGAGTATAATAGAAACTGCCATACATCTTGCTCTGCTGATTAAATTATACGAGATTAAGAAAGGAACTACTGGTATCCATGTTTGGCAAACATTGAATTTCAGGCCTACAGGTGGTTTTTATAGATGCCAAAATTAGGAATCACTATAAACAAATTTATATAAGTTCATGAGTCCTAAAGCTACCTATGGTAGCTATAAGAGCAAAAGAATTGGCCATATTCTCTCTCTACGAGTGGCTAAAATTGTATACCTGGGAAAACTTGCACAAACATTGCTGCATAAAGTTTTATTTAAGTGACCTCAATGCATATTTTTTCCCTGAACTTCTGTCTCCTCTTGAGCTTATAGTAAAATTTTCAATATCCACAAAATGCAGTGGGAAAGATCTTTCCTACTCATATGTATGTAATATTTTTAACCTTCCCATTTTGTTTGGTCCTGCATGCTGAAATGTAGTGAATAATAAATTCAGTACACTTGTGACTTTATGGATGTCTTTCATATCTCCTTTGTCTCTTTCTTGGATTGATAGTTGGAATAATTTCTCACTAAAAAAAGATCATTCCACATCTTCGATCATCCTTGGTTGCTCTCTCTCTGGTCCTTTTATTATTAGGCACAATAGTTGCAATAGTTTTTGAATTAGGCAGTGAGTAATCTGCTGACTTCTGGAAGTTATTAAGGGAAAGAGCCCCCCTCTACATGGACAATTTTTAATGCTTTCTCTCTAAACATCTATCTTAGGTGGGATGGTGGGCAATATCGAGCCTTTTTATCTGTTCACTGATGGATGCAGAAAAATGAAGGAATTTTACCTTATGGGTTCTTTGTAACAGAGATTGGTGAAATGGAGAGTTGGTAGTTTAGCTGCATAACTGTGTTGTTGTCCTCTATCACTGCAGCCCTGTTGATCTGCAGTACATGTGGAAATCAAATCACAAAAGTCTTCATGACTCCATAGGTCTTGCTACTTGAGTATTTGGTAGAGTCTCTGATTCTGCTGGCTGGTATAAAATTGCTTAAAATAATATTAAGAACAAGATTTGTATAAGTAATTTGCCCCAAATAATAAGTTCTCTCAGATTTGTTTTTTGTTTTTTTTTTGGGTTTTTTATTCATGAGCAGCCTGTAAAATTCTCAGCTGTGAATTATTTAGGCTTATTTGTGAATTTATTTGGAAACATTTCCTCACATAGCTGTCTCACTGAACAAGTCTTTGAGAATATTCCTGTGTTCTGGTTGTGTTCCCCCTTATTTACAGTACCAGGGTTCTGGGTGATATTGGGAAAGCAGAGATGAAGAAGGGAACAGATAGGTGCCCAATTATTTCCAGTTTTTGAATGTGCAAACTCTCAAACACGACCGCCTGAAAATGATGGTTTATTGACGCGTAATGCACAGAAAAGCTTCGAGTCCTTCAGTTTCCTGCTCAGTAATAGCAGACCAGCGAGCTCGTGAAAACTTAATTTAGTGCTTCTTTGTTATTGACTTACGCTCCTGTTAAGTAGGCGATGGGAAGGATCTCTAGAGTTTAATAAGGGATTCATGGATCACTGCACATCGAGGTGTACTTAAGCTGTCTTGATTGTGCCTGGATATTTGTTTCTCTCTTCCCAATTAGGAGGCAGCGTGACTCTTTCATCAGGAGAGTCTTGCAAATATAGTTACAGCATTAAATCTAGCTACCACATTTTACATAGCTGTATATAAAATATGACAGTATTTTATTAACGAATTGTTTACACTGCAGGCTGCCTGTCTCTGTGTGGGGCAGTGCCTAAACCTTCTCAGCTGGTAACAACAGAGCAGCCAAACTGCACATGGGGTGTGTTGAGACCCAGAAGCTCTGCATGTGCTGCCTGCTCCTTGCATGAGTGGAAAGCAGCCCAGGAGAGGAAGAGTGTGGTAGCTGCTCCTTCCTCAAGCTGTGGCACATCCTGAAGATCAGCTCATAGTGCAGAGTGTGGAGCTGGCACGTGACTCAAGGGAGATGCTTTCTGCTGTGTTACTGGTTCTAGTACAGAACTAAAGGTGAAGTTCATGAAGACCTAGCTCAGTTCTCTTGTCCTGGAAATTAATATGCTTCCAAGGCATAGAAGACAGCAGCTTGAGATGTTGAAATCCATGGTTCTGGATAAGGAGTAAGGAGAGAATAGCCTCCTGGAGGTTTTCCTTGGGTTGTGANTTTTTTTTTTTCTCTCCTGGGATTTCTGTGGTCAAAAGGAGCTGTTTTATCACTACATCAACAGTCTTCACAAGAAACTGATTCAGAAAGCTTCTGTAAGTGGCTAGCAATGAAGTACTAGAAATATTTTGTCAAATATATCACGTCCAAATGATTTCAACAAAATGTTGATGAGCAGTCTGTGCCCAACTCAAGCTGAGAGCTGATGGTGGGCAAGTCAGGAAAGTAGACTAATAAGGACATGGTTTTTAGTGCTGTGGATTATCCCAGGACAGCTGCAGCCTTGACTGAAATGCATGCAAAAAAACATGTAAAGCATGAAAGTCTGAAAACATTAAAGTAGAAGTTCTGGGTTTGCCTTCATAAGCAAAGCCTATTGTGATTTGAAATCAGCATTTGAATCCTGTAGGATTCAAGGCTCCCATAGGGGCCACCTTTCTGGCACAGGGTTAGTTCAGTCTAGAGGTAACATTGTAAAATTCAGGGCCCAAGAAGCTCCAGTGAACACCTCAGAAATCTGATGGTGGTGTTTGAAAAAACTTCTATCACTACAAAGCCATGAAAGTGTTTGATGTGGATTTAGTACCTTGTTGTTCTGTGTAAGGTGGAAAGCACTGAGACGACCTGGGGATGGTGATGGAATACCTCTGATAAAATGTATTGAAGATAAGAGCTCTGTTGGTAAATGAACTTGATTTGGATTATCACAGACCACGCTGTGAGTCTTTAATGGTGATCAAACCTCGAACACAGCGATCATTGTAGTCCATGTCCTTGTTTAGCTGAGCTTGAATGACCATGGACATCTTAGGACACAGCACTCAGGTAGCATTCCCTGGAGTAAATGTGCCATGCCAGTGAGTACTGGGAGCATTACAGCTGCCTGCCCAGTGTGCTGGCAGCTCCTCAGTGCTGGTTTCTGTGCAGCTGTGGTGTGGGTGGCTGGTTTGCTCTGAGGCCCCAGAGGAGTTACAGAGAGCGCAGCCTGGTGCTTCCTCCCCAGTGAGTTATGAACCTGATCAGTAGCAGAGTGCAGACTTCCAGTACCTTCCTGGCCAGCTAATTCAGCACTGTCTCACAAGAGAAATATTTTTTTGCCAGCAGAGATAACCATTTAATTACATTTGGAACTTGTGCTGCAGTAAAGGACAACTCTGGCCGATATCCTGAGGGAGCCTTGCTAGAAGGCTGTTTGCAGAGTGTTGAAAACATGGTCAAGACAAAGATCTAAGCCAGTTGTAAACCTGGGTCAGAAGTGCAAGGAAAGGGTACACTGAGACAGTGTGGATCAGTTGGTCATAAGCCAAGCCTGGGAAAAATTTAGCCATGTTTACCGTGGAGTTTCTCCTGTGATAGCAAAGATTCTCCTGGGGCCTAATCTGGCAAGTTCACAGAGCAGTCTGTTCTGCCCAGCCACTGATTTATGTTTGAAACCTATAGATGGTCCTTCACATCCCGAGTCTTAAAAAGCAGTTACAGGCCAGGAGTGATTAACAAAGTACGTTTCCTTTGAAAATGCTCTTATGGTTTGAAGAAAAACATGATCGTGTCCAAGGTGCGAAGGCCTTGTCCTTTCTGGAACAGCCCCTGGGAACTGATTTCCTTTGGGGGTTGGTGAGCCAGGTTTAAGCACCTCTTTTGTCAGTCTGTCTCCCCAGCTGTCTGTTTCTTGCATTTCGTGTGAGTAACTAAACCCATTTTCAGTGCTCTGTATCTTGGTAGGTTCACTCACTCTGGGACGTGGTAAACCCAGGATCAAATATCTCTTTTGCTCTGAGCTGTCAGTGCAGAAGTGATGAAGTTTTGTTTTTCCTTCTCTTTCCCACCTGCTATGGCAGAATAATCCACTTCAAGTGCTGATCCTAATGAATAACAGACTTTCTGAAGCCTTGTATTTCTGTGCAATAGGAAGGGTTATCTGTATTCACAGCAGAGCTGGAATAAGACTGGATTTTTAGCTCCTTTTCATTCTATTTCTAGTTTGCTTGTTCTTTTGCTTCTTGCTCTTGTTAGCTTGCATTGATTGGTAAGTGGTAAAAAAGGGAGAAAAACACACAGTCCTAGAAACCAAAAACAAAGCAAGAAATGAAGAAAAGACGAGACACTATTTTCATTTCATTACTGTGTTTCTTCACAGCCCCTATTCTGACATTTAGAACAACATAATATGCATGTCTCTGTTCATTAGGTTCCTCAGTACTACACAGTGACAGCCACAGAGGTTGGGGGAAAAAAAGAAAAAGAAACAACCTTAAACATGAACTAACCTTTGCAGGCTAAATAAAAAAGAAATGAGAACAGCAAAGGAGAAAAATGATTTCTGAAAAAGTAAATATATCCAAAATCATGGCCTTGCATAGGTTACTCAAGTATCATTACAAAGGGGAAAAAAAGAATAGAGACCTCTGGGGCAGAAGTAACTAATTTTCTGCCCAAAGAATCATTTGTTTTGTACATATATGTTTGAGAAGATCTATTACTGGTATTTGAACCATAGTACATGACATAAGGAGACTGCTGAAACAATGGATAATCTTAAAGACATTTGGCAGCTGATACAGATTTTCAAAAATTAAAAAGCTTCTAATAGAAAAACTCTTATGTGTTTTTGAAATAGGGAACCTGGACCAAGTGGAAATATCTAAGCAGTTAAACCAGCAGCTGGTGCATGTGTATGCCACAGCATGGTGTCAAATGCAAATATCCTGGGAATGTTAAATGCTGAGATTTTACCCTAAATTTACTAAGAAGTCAGGATATAGCAGTATTTCTTAGGGTTCTTGATGTAGCTAGTCAGTAACTAACATGCATGTTTGAATGGGTCTGAGGATGCCTCTGCAGAAGGATTTTTAGAGCTATATCAAAAAGAATTGTGATGGGAGGCAGCTGGCTTTCTTCCCCCATCAGTTCCAAGAGAACTACAAGATTGTGTGGGTTTTACTGAAATTTCTTGAGGAAGGAAAAAAAGAACAAAAGAGACATTTCAGCCCTCTGGAGGGGAAATATTTTGATTTCTCCTTATGGCACTTTTAATTTTTTTTTGTTTCATATTCTTTTTGGGATGTCAATTGCAATTTTTCTCCACTCAAATGATGAAATTAAAATTCTCAATGGAGTTTTCTTTCATGACTGTTTTAACATTTGTAAATTTTCTTCATTTGGGAAAAAGTAAAAATCTTGAGTATTTTATGAAAAATAATTGTCAGTCTATTTAACATCAGTAATTACATGCTCTTGATCTTAGTATTCCATAAAATAAGCCTGATTCCATAAAATAAGCCTGATTGTAATTCTTGGATTTTACAGATGGGAGAAAGTGTTTCTTGATTCTCATATGAACTTCCCCAAAAGTACATCAGCCAGTGGAACAGGGAGAAAATCACACTGGTTTTCCTGTTTATTCTTCCCAATTTCTATGCCTGCTCTCTTCAGGTCTGCTTCTAAAACTACCAGATGTCAAAATATTAATTGGGGGAAACATTCATTAGTCATTTATATCTCTGGTTCCTCTGGCAAGCAGAGCAGGAGAGGGACAAGAGGAGAAAACAGGACTTGGAAAGAGATTTAAGGAATTGTGCAGCTGCTTTGCAGGTCCCAGGGAGGCTCAAAGCCAGGGTGTGTGCAACTCCCACGTGATGTCTCCAAGCAGGAGTGGAGTTCACTGCTACCTTTCATTGGTTTGGTATTCAGAAAGACTTTATGTGCACACTCCATCCCCTTCCTTTGTCTTCCCCCCCTGATTTTTATTTACTTGCTAAGTAGGGGATTTGCAGATCTGTTCAAAGGGTGCTGTGAAGGGTGGTGGTGACACACCTCTGTATCTGGAGCAGACAGCTGCCCTGCTGTCATTGATAAGCATTCCTGGGAGGGTGGAGATTGAAATTTAGGACTTACAAAGCCCTGATTCGAGAGAGCCTTGGCAAAGAACGTGTGCTCACCCCAGCTCTGACTGCTGCCTTGGCTGGGGCTTCCACCTTGGCTCTCTCTTCAAAGAGGAGAGAGGGAAGCTCTTCCCTGCCAGCACTGGGGTTTTGGGGAGCAGAGGAGATGTCTGTGCCCTGGGGAGCAGAGAGGGATCGTGGCTGTTGTGTGAGTTTCCCATGAGCTGCACTTGACTTGTGCTCACACAGATAGGAGATGCTTTGGGCAGCCCTTCTCCATGTTAGGAGTGATTTAGGAGCTGTGCTGTAGGAAGAGATGTCTTGTCAGATGTGTGTTCTGTGCCCCCTATTCCTCTCTGGCAATCTGTGCTCCCTTATCTCCCCCATCAGCTCTTTCAGCTGCCTCACGTGCTGAGCTTATTGCAAGGAGACAGTTCCCATTGTGGCTGCTTCAGGGCAGTCGGTGTGTAAGAGGCAGATGGGCTTTTGGCTTTGGGAAAGGCAGTGGTGAGGTCTGTTCCACACCATGTGGCAATTCCTGTGCCATGCTGGTGCCAGCTGGCACGAGGCTGATGGGCACTGAACTTCCTGCAGTCCTTTGCTGCTCTGCCAAATTGGTTGAAGTTGGCAATTTCATCAAGGGACCAGGGGGATTGTATGTGAGCCTCGTTTCTTAGGAACCCAGGCTGAAAATAATGAGAAGTATATAGATCAGAGGTTTTGTCAGATAAGAGTTGGGTCTCTAATTTAGTGTGGTTTTAATGGGATAGGGAGGAGGATAAGATATACAGAGACCTGTCAGGGAGACATGCAAAATAAATTAGTAGCAATAGTAATGGTCTGGTAGTTTGTCCCAAATGTAGATCTTGTTAAAGAGGCTCATCAGCTTGAAAGTCAGAAATTATTTTTTGAAGTCACTAACAAAAGAGCAGACTGAAATCTTTTGCTGGAAATTATTTTTGCTAAAATTGCTTTCCTTCCCCTAGTAAGACAATTTTATTCTAGAAGTGCCTGTTTTGGCAGGAGGGAAAAGCTGTTCATCAGAAGAGCTAATAAAAGTCATAAACTTGGAAGCACTTCCATTCTGGCTAAACCTAAAACTTTTCACTGAAGTTATAGAAACAGTGGTTGTTAGAGATATTTGGAGGTCCACAGTTCAACCTCTTACTCAAAGAAGTGTTATCACAGCTGTAGATCAGGTCAGCCATGACTTTGCCTAGCCAGGTGTTAAAAAACTCCAAGGATGGAGGCTTCACAGATGTTCTGGGTAGTCTGTCTCAGTGTTGAACTGTTATCCTTACTGAGATTTTTTTCCTGATGTCCAGCCTGAGTCTCCCAAGTCAAAACTGGTGATCATCTGCTTGTGTCAAATCATCTGCTGCAACCAGAAAGTGTTTGACTGGAGACAGGCCAGTGGGTTATCTGTGCACCACAGCTATTAAAAGGATCAGCAGCTTCAGTGTCTGTGAAACAGAGCAGAAAACAGTCACTATTTCTACTGCACACAAGATCTTGTCTTGTATCCCGAAACTTTGTCTAGACCTGAACTCATTCCCACTGCACTCTGCCTCCTGGGGTTGAGGAGGAATCTTTTGGCCATGTCATGCAAAGGAACTGAACAAAAAAGGTCCAATTGGCTCAACATCTATCTCTGCAAATTCTTTCCATGTCAGTTTAGGCAAATGCTTTTAACAATTCATTCAATTATGTTAAGCAGCCATTAAAGGAATCCTAAGCCCTCCCTGGGGTCATTTCAGTTTTTTGAGATTGTAATTGTTTGAGAATAACCATGATTTCTTCTTTTGCCTTTAGGTGATTCTCATTCTGACAAAGCTGTATGACTACAACCTGGGAAGCATCACAGAGAGCTCTCTTTGGAGGTATGGAGATAAATTGAGTTAATAATTACCACCTTACTTAAATAGGAAAAGCCTGATACAATTCTTTTATTGAATTTAATTAGATTTCTTTAAAAGTGCTAGAAGGTTTCTAGCTAAACTGTCTCTCACTCCTGTTCTTTCATACTCAAGGACAAAAAGGCTGAAGTCTGATTGTCTTGTTTCAGCTAGATAAGGTACTTCTCAGATATACTCTCTTTTGATTTCTCCTTTCCCATCTTATTCAGATTGAAATCAACCAATTGGTTTACTTTTGGGAGAACTGAACAGCCCAAGTCCTTGTTTGTAATGAAGGATCTCATGGCTGATCTGCCCAAATGATCCTTATGAAAAGCTAGTTCTGCTGAGACTGGGGGAATACCTATGAGTGAGTATTCAATGTCTCTTGATTAGAACTGGTGGGATTAGCACTACATAATTGATTTCCACTTGTCTGAACTTAACTGCTGGACCAATTTATAGGGAATGTTTTGATACTTTCATGATTTAAAAGCATATAGTGCACTATGTGAACCAAAGGAAAGAGCTGAGCCACGAACAATTTCTTAAGGTAGTTATTTGCATTCAATGTGAGCAGATGGTGCCTGGTTTTATTTCTCTGAAAAATTAATCTAAGAGGTATTTCCTCTTTCATGTGTCCCTAGTACTACTTTCATGAGCTGAAAGGGAGGTTTTCTCGTGGTTTCATGTATGAAACTTTGGTGGGAAGCTAAGGAGGTTTGTATACAGGCCACTGATGAAGGTGGATAGGCTATTGGCAGGAGAGAAGAAAACTTTGGGTATTTAAAACTAAAACTTCTCGTTAGAGTGAACTTGTTTTTATAAACTTTTGTAGGAAAGGGATTTTCTAAGGGAGATTTTTGGGTCAGAAGTAGAACAAATAACCTTTTTGCTCAGGAGCTGAGCAGGTTTTAATAGAATGGTAGAGGAGGGACTTGACATGAAGCATATTCTGAACTCGGGCTATTGCTTCAACCACTGGCCTGAAAAAATGAAACCAGAACCAGACTAAAACCTAAAGAAAGACAGAACTTCTAAGATTTATTCTAAGCAGTAACAGGAATACTCAAAAGTATTAGTATTTTGTGGGATTGAATAAAGGGTATTTCATCCCACTATGGGGGGTTAATCAAGCTTTTCATTTCATACACCTTGCTGCCATGACTTTCTATTTCTTTGTCTTTACTATGGTATGTGCATACAAAAAGGGTCTTTCAGGACTGTGGCTTTGGCAATGTTTTTCTAAAGGAGTTTGTGCTAGATTGTTTTATTTCTCAATAGTTTTTAAAAAGAATATTCAGAAATATGAAGAATATTTTCATTTTCTCTGACTACCCTAAGTCATTTCACCCCGAAAAATACTCATCTCTCTTTTGTCAGTCATTTTGGAAGATGTGGCATTTCAGCATGCAAAGACACCTCCTTCCCCACTGCTGACAGTGCTGAAGATCTGCTTATGTGATGCAGGGTTGTGTTGAGATACTATTTTCTGACTGAAACTAGGACAGCCACATCAGAGTGGAAAGCACACTTCCTGATGAGATGTATGAATGCAGCACAAAACTGTGCTGATGACCTTATGCTCTTTTCTGTTTCTGGTTTCTGTGGAGCATTCCACAATGGCATAAAATTCTGCCCTGATTAAAAAGGGAGGGACTGCATGGATGTCACTGGAGGATGTAACTGATAGTGGGGACCTCAGCAGTGCAGCAGTCCCAGAGTGAGTGCAGGGCACTTCTCCTGACCTCAGACAGTCCTAAGGTCAGAATGTGAGTAACAACATAAAAATAGCATGATTATTTCCTCTAGTCTGGAATTCTATTAACAAAAAATGTCTCAGAAAAAGTAAAAATCTGAGTATTTTATGAAAAATAATTCTCAGTCTATTTAGCACCAGTAATTACACACTCCTGACCTTAATATTCTATAAAATTAGCCTGATTGTAATGCTGGGATTTTACAGATTCTTGATTCTTGTATGATCTTCCCCAAAAGTTCATCATCCAGTGGCAAGGAAAAGGGAGAAAATCACACTGGTTTTCCTGTTTATTCTTCCCAATTTCTATGCCTGCTCTCTTCAGGTCTGCTTCTAAAACTACCAGATGTCAAAATATTAATTGGGGGAAACATTCATTAGTCATTTATATCTCTGGTTCCTCTGGCAAGCAGAGCAGGAGAGGGACAAGAGGAGAAAACAGGACTTGGAAAGAGATTTAAGGAATTGTGCAGCTGCTTTGCAGACCTCAGGGAGGCTCAGGGCTGAGGGTGTGTGCAACTCCCACACGATGTCCCCAACTAGGCTGGCACCAAGACCATATGAAAATGATTATCATGTCTGACACTTCCTTCTAGTATCATGCTTGCATTCATTCTTAAAGTTTAAGTTAACCTCAGCCTTCAGTGTAAGGTCTATGAGGAGCTGAATAATTTTCTTTTTGTTTTAGTACATACCAGAGGATTAATATTCCATGAGCTGACCTTCTCAATATCTTTGGAGTGTGTTAAAATTTTTAGTACCTGTGACATCTCAGAACAAGGAATTCCATCAATTATTTGAGGAACCACTTGTCTTACTTTGAACCCCTCAGCTTCACTTGTTCACATGTCACTTATCAGGACTTGATTGCATTTTATGGCCAACCATCCAGAATCCCTGGGCAAGTGCTTTGAACTGGGAAATGCTGGAGAACCAGAACCAACACACTGGTCTTTGCAGTGTTCCATTACTTGTCATTGGCTCTTCAGAGCTCGTGGCTGCTCTGGAAGCTGCCACTGCACTTCATTTTATTTCCTTCTCTCCTGAGACTTTAAACAAGCCCGTGGTGGTTACATTGTGCTCTGTCCTGAGTCTGGCTCTCCCTTCACCAGGCAGGAATGCCTTCAGGTATATATATATATAAATATGCCTATGGAGATCCCAGGACATCTCCTCTGTTCTTAGTGTGATGGAAAGAAATGGTGAGGTGGGCATATCTCATTATTCAGTGTACCTGAAAGAGGTTATTAGCTGTTGCTCCTCCTGGCTGCTTAAGTGACATGTTAATTTAAATCTCCCTGCTTGTTTGAAAAGGATAGAACAAAAATAGGTTTGAGAGAAGGGGGTGAAACATATCTTGCAATTTATTTCATGCTTCTGGGTTTCATTCTGGGGAATGGAAGAAAACATCTCATGTCTGGTTTGCTTTCTCATATCAGTTCTGTTTCTGAAGGATAGGGGAGAAAGGTAATTCTGCAGGTACCCACAACTGAAGAGGAATCAATCTTGAGCACATGGCAAAGAAATACCCCTCTTGCCTCCTGTGCTGAGTGCACTCTCAAAAGGCTGGTGAGTGATGAGGGGCTGTAGAAGCATGTCACCAGCAGGAGCCATTTATGCAATAGCTGGTTAAAAGCACATCTGTCACTCCAGAGTGTGTTTGGGTGATCTGAGCAGCCTTACTGATGGGACTGTAACCACCTATAACCCAGCTATGCCACTGCCTACAGGATATGAATCTGCCCTCTTTATGAACACATTACTTCCTGCTAGGATTACATTTCTTTGTTATTTTTCAGCCAGTTTAGCTACAGCTGGCTGCAACACTAATGGATGGAGATCATCCCTCTAAAACTATTCATGAATTAAAAGACCACGGGTGACAGACATGAAAGGATGAAATACAGTAAGAGAAAAGAGACAGGGAGAATCTGTATAATCTTCTATATTGTTAAGGCTCTGTGTGCACTGAGCTTTGTATGGAAAGTGAGCTGCTGCTTCTGTACATGGTAAATGAAATTTTGCATCCGGCTGGGCCTGACTTTAATTACGCCGTTATCCTCTCAGCAGATTTCTTCCACAGTTTTAGTTGAGAACTTTTTATTTACTTTTTGTTACTCTTCTTATAGAAGAGAAAGAAAATGGAGGAGGAAAGATTATCTGTCACTGGGCAATTAACTGAGTGTATTGGATTTATTTCTCTTCCTCTCATAGATATCTCTCAGATCAAAAAGAGGATTAAGCTGTGAGAGTTAGGAGATGTTTTTTACCACTGGAGTAAGATAAGCTTACATTTCAAATAAATAAAAATGTCAGAATAGTGTGCATGGTATCCATGAGGTGTAGACAGCTGTGGGAGGACTAATCTTTTCCTGTTTGTGTAAATATGATGCTCTGGAAAGATGTGCATGAGCGACACTGCCTCAGGACCTTGAGAAGCTGTCAAGCCATGGTGCTGCCATTCACCTCTTTGCCTTCTTTTTGCTCTGTATTTGGTCAGAAATGGGTAATTTCCTGGAACTTTGTATAAAAATAACAGTAATGGAACTTTCCTTTTCAGCCAGGAATTAGGAAAGTTTGCTTAGTGTGAGAGCATTTTAAATCATAATCTGTTTCTATGTTAGTTCTGGAAGCTACTGATGATAATCTTGACACTCCAACGTTTTCCTGAACTCTGAGCTCCCCAGTTCAGGAGTGATTATCACTTCCAACCTCCCCTTCACTGCTTCTGGTTTCTGCATTAAGGAAGCTTCAGCACATATGCCATAAAGAAATCTCCAGGATGCTGAAAAATACTTATGTCTCATATAGATCTAGATTTAATTTTCCAGGGGTTGTTTATAGTTCCTATTTTTTTTCATTCTTGGAAAGCTTAAAATGGATCTGTTTCTAACTCTGTTTCTAGCTTTTACATGGCCTTTCGCTTTGAGCTTGAGCTGCTGTTTTAACCCTTCCATCAGTTTACTTACCCATTCCTTCCACCACCACCACTGCACATCATCCTGCAACTCTGTCCTTTCAAGAAGGGAATTTGGGCTGTAACCCAGAGAAGAGTCAGAGCTGACCCCAGCCCTGTGGCTATAAATACTACAGGTGTTCTGAAGCCTCCCATATTGATGTTTCTGCACACAGTTTCCTGGCTCCTTGCCCTCTCTGCAGATCAGAACTATAGACACCCAGAACTTTTGTGGAGATTTTCTTTCCTGGATTTGAGAGTTTTTGCAACAGGAGACTTGGAAGTTTGTCTGTATTTGCTTACTTCCTTTAAGGGGAATTTCTAGGTTATGTCTGTTATTGTATTCATCCTTCTCCTGGACCTTTTGCAGGTTCTTTACTTCTGTTTTGCAGAGTGACTGTTTTCAACTCACATTTATCTTCTACCTGCTGAGCCACACTAATAAGGTCATAATGTGTGGCTTAGTGACACAGTGTGCTCTGCAACAGCAGATTAGGGTCTTTCAGCTGAAGTAGGTAGGAGAAGCAAATCCATATGAGAGGAACTGAAAAAGTGAGGGGAAGGAAAGTCTCATTAAGCACATTTTAGCCAGCAGCTTTGTGGGAAAAAGGAACTTGAAAAGGACTATTTGAAAGGCTTTTATCTATAAATATGGTGTTCCAGTTGCTCCAGTGTAAGTCACTTTTCTTAAATGAATATCAGAGCTTGATAAATGCTGCTATATTATCTCCCATGGGCCTTTAGTGAAATTGTAACAATGACATTTCCTTGTGTCTTTTGGATTAATCCTTCTCTCATTTTCTCTCCTGCAAACCCAGGAACCTCTGGCTGGTCTGTGTATAGATGCTGGAGGGTGTCTGGGGGAAGGGAAGAATGGATTTGCCCCCTCAGCTGTTTGTGTAGGAAGCAGTACCTTTTTATGGTTTGATCACAGTGGGAGATCTGCTTGCACTGCAAGTGGGCTTAGAACACGGATTTTTATGCCCTGTGTGTGGAGTTCAATGCAGCCTTTTTCCTGTGTGTGGGGACACTCTGTTCAGCCATCAGGACCCCTAGGGACCTACAGTTTCTACAGCTATCAATTTTTGTACCTGAGAGGGCTCGTTTTACCCTGGTGACTAACAGTAATAAAAACTTCTAGCACTCTTCTCTACTGTCAACTCTTCTACTTGGTTGACAAAGTTTCCTTGGATGTTCTTGTTATCAAAACCAGCTCCAATAAAGATGAAGGGTGGGGAGGGGGAACTGCCAACCAATCAAACAAAAAGTGCACCCAAACCCCCCAAAAATTACTTACCTAGGAAATGACCTACAGCAGGTGCTTAGTTTAGCAGGAAACTTAAATTTTATTGAATTTTACCACAGTTTAACATTCCCTAAAGAGTAAAGGCTAGTAAAACCATTGTATTTTTGTGGCATATCATGTGTGTTTGTCTAATCAATCTCATGTAAGTTCTGCCTTGACATACCTTGCAGAGTCATACCCTGATATTAATGAAGGATCAGATTTGCTTGAGGATTTAGTGGTGTGCTTCTCACTCCCTGGCCTGTGAGGATAAAATATTTAGCACTAATGATGATGTAAATTTATTAAGCCTATTAAAAATGTGTTCTCTGTTGCAGCCAGTCATGAAATGTAGGAGTGTTATCAAGTAAATCAGAAAGAATTCAAATCCATTTTCTGCATGGAAGAAACATGTAAATCAAGATAATGAATATTAATGCTGACATATATTAGCAATAAGTGTAAATAACAAATGCACCACATTCATGCCACTTTAAAGTCATACAGCATTTCAACGTACTTTGTCATTCTTGCTCTGCAAATTAGATGATGAACTTCCATATCTGTTTCCTAGGCTATACCTCTTTGCTCAGATGATGTTGGTAAAACATAACAGAAATATCTCTGGTTCTGGTCCATGGGGCTCATCCATCTGCTGTGGCTGTGTAATAACTGCAGACAAGATAGACCGGAGCTGAAGTCTGGGGAGAAGGACAAACCACACCGTACTTACCAGCTCATAAACAGAAAGCAAAACACCCTTTGTGTTCTGGTATTTCTATTCCTTTCATATCTATGTAGTCATTGTGCAGAGCTGGGTAAAATTGTACTGATCTCTGCAGAGATCCACTACTAATCACTAGAAGAAAAGAGTATATTTGGGGCTGAGCTTGGCTTAACAGGGAAAACTCCAAGGTTTTCAGATCTAGGTCCCAAGTATTTTTGCATCTGCACTTCAGGAACTATCAAGGGAAACAGTCAAAGTTTATTGTTACTGCAGAAAGAGCCAAGCATATGTCATCAGGTTTTTCTAGGAGGACTTACTGAAGCACCTGGAAAAGATGTGCTGTAAAAATGCATATTTAACTATTTATCAATGGTACATTTGTTGTGCAGCATAAACTGACTACCATTTACACTGAAACACAGTGGCTTGCTTGGAAGTCTCTTTTTTTTTCCTGATTTCTCTAACCTACCAAATAATAATTGGGCAAAATGGAAAGGGACAAATAAAGGTCACAATTAATGAGTGTCTTCGAGAATGGTAGCAAAGCTGGCTTTGGAGTGTGATCCTGCCAGTGGCTCTTGTGCTTGTGGAGGGGTGTGTGTGTAAGTAGGACATGAAGGCAAGAGCTGTTCAGGAAGGCACAGAGTCCTTTAGGAAGGCTGAAGCTGCTGGGTGAGACTCAGATCTGTGTGTGGACAGAGTTGTTAGTGAATATTGTGCAGGTCACTGGACCAGCTAGGGCAAGGAAGGGTCATTTTGCCCTTGTCATTAGGACACATCATTGAGTGTCTCTGTGTACCCAGCACTGTGAAAGTTCCTGCTTGTGTGACAGGGAAACCTGAGGGAGACTCGATTCCTGGTGAGCAAGGAATTAATTTGCAGCTCAAGTTCCCCTCATGCAGGAGGGAGGCATGGGGGGATTCAGGAACTTTTCTCTCCTGGCTGGCAGCTTCCTGCTGCTATAACACCAAGTCATTTCGCTGGTGAGATGCATTAAGTGGCTGGGGAAGCTGTATCCTCCTGATTATGAACATCACTTGTGATGTGCTCGAAACTGATACCGTGCTTTGCCAGTGGGAGGTAAAAGCCATCCTTTCCTTTCACCCATTATTTCCTCCTATCCCCCAAATGATTTTCTTCTGCAAGGAAGTCGTGTGAATTTCCCTAGCATGCATTGTAGTGTGTGCTGTGTAGCTGGGTGTGAAGATAAAATCTCTTTTCAATGATCCTGAAATCTAGATAGATGGGAGTATCTATGAAAAATGCTGAGTTGAAAAGGAATAGAAATTCAGAAACACCACACATATTGTGCATTAAATGACTTCATGAGGAGATAGAGACTGGTATCTGATCTTTCTCCAAGGCAAATTTCCTGCAGAAGGAGTGTTGTTCGTTCTACTAATGTACTTTTACTGCTGTGTTTTATGGCTATGTACACATCTGTGTAGGTGTTCCCATTAATTTTCTTCTGGTTTTCCTTCAAGCCTGAGCTGCTGGAGTTGGGTGGTTGCTTTGAATCTCAGCTTTTCTGTGGTAGGAGAAAGCCCCACTTCTGGTTTTCACACAGTGAAGAGAGAATTGAATAGCTTCATATCTGTACAGATGGGAAAGCCCAAACACAGATTCTTCACACGTGGTTCCTGAGAGCTTTTTTCTTAATTGCTTGAAGTATCTTAGCTGTGAGGACAAATCAGGATAGGATGGAAGTGGAATAAAAATGCAGTGGGTTCCTCTGTGAACTGAGCATGCAGGTACCTCTTTGTCCTACCAAAGGCTAAGATTCAGATCACAGCTGTGGCCAGGCCAAGCAGAGTCTTGAGAATGGCTTTCCTGAAAACCATCTGAATATTGGCCACTGGTTTATATGATTACACTGCCCAGCATTAAAAAAAAACAGTCTTTCTGTTCTCTTCCTGAACTTCTGTTAGTGTTTACTTTTGAAGAAATTGGAGGTTTTTTTCTCTTTCACAGTTGTAATGCCACAAAGATGATCTCTCTTCTGTGGCAAAACAGTATCAAAGGAGACACCCCACAGAATTAACTGGGAACTAAGTATTTCCCATGTTTTGGGGAGAAACAAATTTGATGGAAAGGACACAGACACTGAAGAGATGGCAGGCTCCTTGTCACTTATTAATAGCTGCCAGTCTTCCCCAGCAGGCCCTGACTGCCTGTCTTGAGCTGCTGAGAGATTTTTGTTAAGCTGCTGGCTTTATAATCTGCACAGCACTCAGCTGCCAGGCTGATGGGCCCTGTAACCTCTGGGGAAAAAAGGAATGCAGTCAAAATCAGACCAGCATTGTCTTTTTATATTTGAATAAAAAATCCTTTTCAAATAACCTGAAAGGGAAAGAGGAGGCCAGAACAACTGTCTGTTTAATTACCCTTCTGTAATACAGCAAGATAAAAGGAATTTTTAGGCAGCTCTAGGCTCCCATTCTGCTTTATCAACAAGTCACTGTTTTCTAACTGATAGTTCAAGTGTTTACATTGTCAGCTCCAAAAGACCAATCTAGGAGGCTGAAAACCACACATTTTTAGTCTCCTTTATGTCTCCACTGTGGAATGAGAAGGACAGCTCTGAGTGCTGGCATTCCTACATCCAGCTTTAGGTGAGCTTCTTCATCACTGCATGTGTGGGTTATGTTACCTGCCCATCTACAGTACACGAGTTGAGAATTTTGGATTAAACTGGTTGATAAAATCCTATCTTGGAAGAGTGAGAGTGGAGAAACAGCTGCATAAACCTACAGTTTCTCTCCATGGCTGAAGCCTAACAGATATCTGATCTATGCTTTACCAAGCCAGATGTCTGATGTATTCTCTTTCACTGCCTAACAGAACCATGAGAAGCTCCTGTGTGCTTTTGCAGGCAGGGTGGATTGTCATCTTTGGGTCAATGTGCAGTGTTGTTAGTTGGATTTTGCCTGAACAGATGCTAATCCCTGCAAGAGTAAGAAATGAGAACCAAACCCATTCCTTTTAAACTCCTCTCAAGGAGTTTAAACACCACAGAAGATGTTTTATGATGATGGACTGTGTGCCATTGCTGGCAAAAGCACTAGAGGTAGCAACAATACGAAATTTGTATTTTCTTTATGAAGAGATGAAAAAAGCTTTTTTTTCCTTTTGTAAAAAAAAATGTTTCTAACTTTTCCTCTGTTCTTGTGTTTTCTGTGAGGTGAGAAAGGCAGAACTAGAGCCTTTCTTTTCCTCCTAACTCCATGGTAGGGCTGCATAAGTGAAAGCAATGCCATTCTCTGGAGTAGGTAAGAATGTGAAGTTTTTGCACAGTTCTTCCTCAAAATGAGTTTTCATTGCTAGACTTTTTAAGAGGGAGTCTGTTTTCTTTCCTAGCCTGCCTCCAGCAGTGCCCAATAAATGACAGCTATTACCAGTGTTAAACTTTCAATAAGAAACCTACTACCTTTGGGATAACTTTTCTTTCTTGCACTGCTGCAGGAATCAGCTTACGCCCCAAAACATGAGCTTTGATGACTTGCCATATGACATTATTATCTAGTTAAAAATGTAAGTTATCTCAATTATAGGCTGTTGGCCCTTTCCAGTGAGCACATCTGTGGCTTGCAGGGACTCTGACCTCCTTTGGCTGTGAGCAGTGTGCACTGACTACAGGCATTGTGGAAATATAATTTCTCTTCACTTCCCTGCCAATGCTCGAGTGACGATGTGCTCTCTTGTTATGAGGCAGCATAAAATTTAGAGGCTAGTCACGGTGAAGGTAGTAAGAAAGAAATTCAGAGACCTCAGTAAATTTTCCTTCTAAGTGTTCCCTTTTCAAAGGTAAATGGTCTTATTCTTTGTAATCTCTCCCTGTATGTTAACAGCTTTCACAATGCTAGCTCTTTTGTAAGAAAAGCACATTACAATCCCAGTCGTCTTTATCTCTGGTAAAGGAGCCAAAGAAGGAAGAAGTCAATACACTTTTTTTTAATTTTTCCTCTACAGTCCACCAGCTACTCAGCATACATGTATTGTAAATTCAAGATGTGGATGTTACTCAAAGAAGCAACTGTGATGTCACAAGTGTTTTAATAGCCTATGATTTATTTCCCTAAGTGCTTTATTAAGATGATGCACAACAGCATTTGGAAGCCAAATGCTGCCTTAAGAGAGACTTGGAGGAGTTATTTTCAATCTCCTGACTTTTCTTCCTCAACACAGTAATTTGTTTGATTGGAGCAAAAGGGCCCTGGATTCAGAATAGGGATTCTACTTCTTATTTAGTGTTTCTTTGTGCGTTAATCAGCCTGGTTTGTGATCTGGGTGAGCAGGAGTATGAATGAACTTACTGTGATATGAGAGAGCTGCATGATTCAGAGAGCAGGATACTGGCTGGGGTTTGGAGATTTGAGTTCTGTTGCTCTATGGGTTTGTGGCTGTTTGATAGTGAAATATTTGGTTAGGGGTAATCAAGAATCAGCAAATTCATGGGAACCAAAAGTCACATGCAAGGAATCCTCTCCTGGCAAGGTATTTCTAATGACATTCAGGAAGGTTAGCTGTAGGTGCAGTGATATAGGGCCTCTTTGCCATTAGTCTGGTGATAAATCTGGTATAATTTCCAAGTTTTGAGACAGATGAGGTAATGAATCAAAATGAGACCTGAGGTAGTCACAGTGGGCAAATGGATGGCATAGTAAGCTGAGATCACTTGAAAAAAATCTATATTAGTTCAACCAAGAATAGTAAAACAGCATACAAATTTCAGTAAAACTCTCCCCAAGATGGGATTTCTGGGCAAAAATTAAAGTGTCTAACTGAAATGTTGATTTGAATTAAAGAATAGACATAAAATTAAACAGACCAGAAACATTCTCCTAAGGTCATGGATAAAGCAAAGGCATAAAATTGCAACTGAACCAAGTTTGGTGTCTGTTCATTAGAATGGTGACTTGTGAGGTATAATGAAGGGAAGAAGATATAAATGGTGGAATGAGGTGGCCAGATGATTACTCAGAATAAGTAAAGGATGACAAATACCAGTGAGAGATGGGGGAGGAAATCTGATTTTTGGAGCAAAGAAGATTAGACATGGTTAAGGTGAGAAGAGTTGCATGAGGAGTCAGCCCTTCTGCATTAATTCACTGACCTGAGTCAAACAGCACCACTTTCCACAAGCTACAGAAATTACTTTTGGCCAGCGATACAAAAGCAGCATCACCCTTCTTGTTAGGCTTTTCTCCTTACTATTGATACCACTTGGATGGTTACTGTTACCACTTAGCTTTTTAGCATCATTACAATGCAAAAATAAACAGAAAAGGTGAGTGCAAACACAGTTAGTGTAGCTGTAAAATCTATTCCATCTATGTCCCATTAGAAAATAATGGCCAATATTGTAATCAGTATAAATTCATTCTGCAGGCCCTCTATTAATGTAATTATAAAAGCACTGGGCTTGGCAGTTGGCTTCTCCTACATTCAGTTGCTATTTTTTGTTTCAGAAGAAACATGCTGAGTCAATTGGTTTAGAAAGAAGATGTAATAAAGCTCTCAGAGTAAACAGGTCTTGTTAATTTGCAGAATTTCTGTTGAAATTGCATGAAAAGAACATGCACAGAGATATAATAGCCTCATTTATTTTTGTGGATTATTTCTGATGCACAGTAACTCCTGAAATGCTGATCAGTGCTCTACAAAAAAGGAAAAAAAAATAGTTTGCAGTTTGGTTTTGAAGAAAATGAAAGATCTGGGGGTATTATGTAGAGGAGATGCATGTTGCAATTTACCCCCAAACTAAATCCATAATCCAAGTGTTTCTCATTTAACTGAGGGAATTTGTGAGCCTGTTTACTCCTGCTATAATAACTATCACTCTAGCCTTTTTTATTATAAGTAATTCCATCAAATCATTAAGAATTGATCATGGAACAAGGAAGATCCATTGCAGTTGTACTGAGGGCTGTTGTGGATTGAACCAAAGATCCACTTTGTATCTTCAGTGTGAACCTGCAGCAGGTAAAGATGCCAAGGGTTTAGGAACAAGGCCAAGCCATGTGTGTCACTTTTTTGATGCAGCCTTTCAGCTAACACTGCCTTCTGGCTCCAGAGCTTTTTAGAACAGCAGAAGTGTTTAGTGGAGGTGTTTATTAGTCCTTGGTGGGTGTATTTGAGAGGATTATTTTTTGTTCTCAGAATGTATCCATCATTTGAACCAATGCAATCTCTCAGTGTCCGGGAGGATGGACAGCTGGAAAGCACCAGGTGGTTGTTGGCCTCTGTCAGCTGCAGAGACCTGAATCAGTGCTTGAGAAAGAAGAGGTTTTTCTGTGCCTTTAGCCATCCAGTCTCTTTTTTCCTACACCTCTATATTTTTGAAATCCTGCTGTGTGATGAAGGCAAACTCACCCAGCTCTTTCTTATCTTCTAAATGAACTGACCACTCAGCACGTTGGAGAGTGAGAGTGACAAAGCAGTAAATGACATAAAATTTCACTTGTGTGTAGCCTTTAGGGCAAGGAGCTTCATATAGCAGCTGGAGAACAGAGTGTTCTTGAGTTCTATTGAGTGCTCTTTAAGCATTGCCTTATCCTTTTAATGAATAGGGAAAGTAAAAAGGGAAACTTTGGAGAGCTCTGTTCAGCAGCTAAGAACAATTCTGGCTGTTCAGTAAACTTGTGCTGTTTGTATCATGCTGCTTACTAGAAATTGGAAGTATGGAAGACTGAAGCAGTGATGGTTTTGGATGATCTTCACCTCTGTACTGCTTGCAGGCTGGACAGATTGTTTCTACACCTCAGAAATGTTTTTCTCTTCAGAGAAGTGGCAGCAACCTTGACTCTTAAGACCCAGTTGCTTGGGATGTGATGAAAAACATCAGTTAGTCCTGTTTAATTTGTGGGCCTAAACCTACAATGGGGGTATTATTGGCTTCTTAGTTGAATTTTCTGAAAAAATTTGGTGGCTTCCCTGCCTTCTCCTCGTTGAACATGATGTACTGAATTGAATCTACCTTATCTCCTTCCCTCTTTGATAGATCTGACTTCCTGTGAGAAAGAGCTGCTCCAAAAGTACCTGTAGAAATCTTGGTCAGAAAGGAAATAGCAGGGAAAATTAAAAGTCTAGTAAGCTGTATCTTCTTTGTTCTGAGAAAGAAATCTGAAAGGCAGCATTAGCTTCTGGAAGGTCTGGAAGTTCACCATCTGATGGGATGAGTCAGCCTCTACTGGCTGCAAAATAGCTTTTCACTGCTGGAAATTTGGGGAAAGGGGAATCATGCAGTGATTGCCAGCATTGTTCTCAGTGGCTGCAGGTAATGGCTTGCATGGGATCGTACCAACACTCACCCTGTCTGTCTGTCCTGATGCAGAAATTCTTCCCCTCCCTTAAAGACTGAGCACTGACACCTGTGTTAGTAACTTCAGGGCTCTGTGTTTGTGGTGGGCTTTTTCTTGATTTGGAAAACACAAAGAGGCCATACCTCAGTCTGGCACATAGAGAAAGTACACGAGTTGCATGCTCTAAATCTGGCTGCGTAATTCCATTTATTTTGGCACCCAATTTATTTCTCATAGGAGCTGATGTCTTCCAGCTGCACCTAATGAGCTCAAATTCATCCAGGAAGGGGTAGAGGATGCTGAGTGAATCAGCAACATCTCAGATGCCTCAGAGCCTTAATTTACATGTGTATGTGGCCTACACCTGACAGTGATCATGTACATGCTTTAATATCCCACTGGGCATTGTCATCTTGTCCTCCCACGTGGGTTTGTTCCTTCCTTTCCTTTCTAAAATGTTGCTTCTCTGGTCTTCCTACTTCTGACATTTTCATTGTTAGCTTCAAGAAGCTTTAAGTCTTACTCTGAAAGCTAAATAATATATTTATATTTTCTTCTGGAACATCACACAGCAGTCCAGAACTTTCCTGAATGCAGATGTCATAAACATTTGTCTTCTCAATCACTAAACCTCTAGCAGGCTTTTATGTGATTATATAGGGTAATTACACAGACTCTCCTGTAAACTGTCATTAAGTCTGTGTAAAGGCTTGTGCAGATTTCAGTAAGCTTTGGGTCAGGCTCATTACCTATCCAAAAAGACAGAATTTTTGTTGCCTGATTTGTTTTGTCTTTTCTCTACCATTCTTAAGAACACAAAGTTCTTTTCAATCAGTATTTGTAAAAGGCTCCTTTCTGTTTCTTTGGGCACCAACCAGTAATGTACCACCCTTGCACTGTGACTATTCCAGCTGGGTATCCTGTGATTTGGGTGGATCCAGCACACAGGTGAGCCCAGTGCAGCAGGGAACGACGCGTTGCTGGCACATCAGGCAGCAACTCTCAGGTTGCCACCTTAATAATTCTTGGAGGAGTTTACACCTTCTGGTGTTGGCATCCTATTCCTAGGAGAGATTTGCAGTTTGAAAAGGTGTTAAAGTTAATAACAGATTAGTGAACTTAAAGGGCTCTATGAAGAATCAAACTCAGTTGCCTCAGTGGTATGAATTGGTTATCATCCATGGAATTGGAGATGTTAAGGCAGAGGTAAATTTTAACAGGGAATTTGTCTGAGGATCAGATAGGTGAGGGTGAGTAAGTTTGATTCATGGTCAGCTAAGGTTGTTGTCCTTGTCCTGTGTTATGGGGGTCATTGTGCCCTTTCTGGGAGACAAAACAGGAACAAATCTTGTCAGGCATCCCACAGTAGCTGTTGGACTTTGCTGACCAAGCTTAGCCCTGGTTTCTCTGCAGCAGGGTGCCGTGGCCTCTCCTGCTCTGAGGTTCTGTGGAGTGGGTGCAGGTGGTTGCCCTGGTTTTTAGGCACCAGCTGTGCCCAGTGTGTCTCTCTGACAGTGCTGTACAGCTGTGGCAGAGACCTGTGGCACACAAATCTCATCTGCTCAGATCATGAGCTGGCAGCAGTCCTGCCAGAAGGCCCAAGCTTGCTGCTCCTGATTTACAGAGCTCAAAGAACAGTCTGTTCAGAACCTCAGTTATATCTGAAATATCACTCTGCAATGTCTAAATGCCAAAGGAAAGAAAAAAAAAAAAGGATAAACTGCCAGGAGGCTTAGATTCTTTGAAGGAACAGGGCTGGCAGCATAACTCTTCTACAGACAGAGTCCTGCAAAGATGAGGTGGTTGCAGTCAAGGAGCTGAACTTACCAGCCTCGAAATTGGACAGCAGTTGTCAGCACTATCAGCTGAGTTAATGCCCAGTGGTACAGTAAGGAAGATCCACTGTTACTGTTGCCTTTCAGTCAGAGTCATAGAGTAGACAAGTAATAATGTCTTCATTCAGTCTAAAAAGACTGTTCCATTAATTGAAATAATGGACTAGGGCTGCGTTTGTCTGGAGGTAGAGAACAGAGATCTAGACCCAGTCCCCAGGCAGGGCTAGATGAGATTTACTTACTGTTTGTGTTCCAGTGCTGTCATTTGCTGCTCTCTAGGCTGACTTGCTGGGATTAATTTATGATGCTTTCCTACTAGTGCTTCCCCTAAAGTAGACTACTGCTCTGTTGCCCACCAGCACTGCAGATCAGGTGATCTATCAATTTCCACAAGAATCACTTCTTGTGTGCTTTGCCTGTCTTCACTCCTGATTTTCTAAAGCAAACTTTACTTTTAGCTGCTGCTTCATCTCCTGCATCTTTTTTTGCTCTGTCAGCCAAAGACTTCTATTCCAGCAGGTCCCAAAGGTGTGCTTTCTTAATTCCCTGGTAAATTTTGAAATGATTCCCCAGCTGGTACCAATCACTGGAATATATGTAGGTGTACTGATTAGCTGCTGTGACAACTCTGTCTAATTAGCTGAGTTGGTTTCTCCTTCTCTGAGTACGCAAAGGAAATGTTTGGTTCAAGGTTTTATTAAGGTGAGCTAGGAGTTAATCATTATGCACAGGTCCAGGGCTTGAAGACTGATCAGCCTCTGATCTAACTCAACAGCATTATTTAATGGAAGCAGTAGAGGCCTCATGTTTCAGGAGTGACAGTACAGTCACTAGAGTTGTCCTCTCCATTTCCCTGTAAAATAAGATTCCTTTACCTGCTCACTTTTGTGCAGCCCTCAGAAAATACATTTGAGTTCATGCTCAGACAAAAATAGTGACAACAGCCAATTTACCTTGACTGTCCATCTTCTTCTTTGATAGTTGAGCAACATCATATTTGGGAATGGTGGATTCAGTTAAATATCTCCTTCCTTGGGAATAGAAACTCAATAAAGAACTGGGACCTAATCCACAGAAATTTCCCAAAGAACTGTAAATGTCTGGAATGTGAAAGTGGGACTATAAGTGTTTCACAGTGCCAAGATTGGCCTTATTTCCACTTCCTGGCCAAAAAGAACTCCCAGCATTGGTGGTTACATCTGTTCTGCAGAATTTGGTTATGTTGCTGAGTCTGGGTCTAAATACAGTTGGTGTTCTTCCATGCTTTTCCACAGGGCTGAAGAAATTTGGTAACACAGGTTCTTTTCTTTTGGTGTCTGTGCACCACTGGGATGAAAGGTGAATCTGACACATGCGGAGGTAGAAGAGTTCAGGGAGATTTTCTTTTTTTTTGCAGCAAGGGGTTCAGTGTCTGGTGTTGCCACAAGGAATTCTGGAGTGTGCAGTTTCTCTCCCACCCTCAGGTTCCCTCTTCTACTGTCCTGCACCAGTGACCAAGCCATCAAGCCAGTCTTGCAACACCAGTACCTTCTTTTTTGGCTCCCTGTTTACAGGGTTTGGCATTGTTAATCCCACTTGAATGCCCTACTGATGGGTTTTCTGGGTGGTTTGAACTAGTTTGGATTGTAACACATTTTTTCCAGAGGCACGATTGCTTCTTCACCTGCAGGTTAAAGCCCTTCCTCTGCCTGATTCTGGCAATGGCCCTTAATGGTCCTTAAGGGCTATTTAAGAGCTGGGTTCTCCTGAACCATGTTTTCTTGTTTCCTCCATTCTCTGCAGGAGCAACTTCTCCCATCTATCCGGTCTTTTACACCATTTTGAAATGTCCTTTATAAAAACTGTAAGCAGCTCAAGAATCCAATAAAATATGTAGTTTTTTAACTGTTAATAACTTCAGGATTTTTCCCATTAAGTTTTAACATGAAGTATGATGATAAATAAAATCAAAGGAGTTTTATTTCATTCTCTTCAACAGTTCTGTTCTAGTCTCATAAATAAAACATTCCCACAAAAAGACACTTATTTTAATATATTCTCACACTGCCACCCAGGCTGAGTTCCCTGACTCTCAGCAACCTCACACAGTGTTGATAACTTCATGGGACCACTGCTGTGCTGTGTATGGATGAGTCAGCTTTCCATTTTCAAAGTAGCTTTACTTTTTTCTTGCAAATACACATTTCTCATAGAAAACTCTGGCTTACTTTGTGAGGTTTGTCATGGTCCTCCCTCAGAGCCACAGTTGTCTCCACTGCTGTGAGAGTATCTGTCATGTTCAACCACAGTTTACAATCACCTGACCTAATTGGTTCTAGGTACAAGGGCTTTCTGTGCAGAACCTCCTCTTTCCAGATTTTGTTTGCTGATTGCAATGAAGTTAAAAGACCTAATCCAGTCTTAGCTGTACCTTATGCCTGATTTTTCTTGCTGATGAGATTATCCAGGTTATTCCTTTTTCTTCCCTCTTTTGAACCAGTAAATTTTGTTGCACTGGAAATGTGCAGAATTTCATTTTTATTTTAACGAACTGCTGCTGGGAGAGTCCTTCCCATTTTGAACCCAATCACTTTGCCAGCTTGATTAGTCAAATTGCTGGTGAATCTATTATTTCTCTTCTCCATAATCATGAATATGGTTGCATTATTAAGCAACTTTCTCTGTCCTACACACAAGCAGAGTTCAAAGGAGTGATGGAGACCACCACCCCACAATAATTAGTAGTACAGTGGCTGAGAGAGCTCTCTTCAGATGGAGGATGCTCCTAAATTGAAGGTTTGTATTATTTGAGAGTGGCTGCATCTCAGAGTTTGCCTTGCTGTAAAGGAGGATTCGCTTGAAACAAATTTCAGTGCCTTGGTGGTTGCTGCAGTAACAGCCCCAGCTGTTGTTTTAAAGCTTAGGCACCTATGGATGCATCAGTACTTGAGCTGGCTGTTCTGATGAGTGCTGTCCTCTCTTGCCAACAAAGCCTGGACCTCTCACATCTCAGAACTAAAAAAATCTGCTCCTTCTGATGTGCTGCAAGGAAATTCCATTTGGGAGCTTTTCTGAAAAGCTCCTGAAAAGGCAGGTTGGCGTTTTCTAAAGTGAAAACATGTCTGAGGCATTTCCAAGTGACCCTGCAGATGACTGAATTGAATTTCAGTTCTGTCCCTGAACTTTTAGGCACTGTGTTTGTAGCTCTGGTTTTTGTTTCATTTTGGGTTTGATTTTTTGTTCTTTTTGTTGTTTTTTTCCCCCCAACCACTCTTTCTAGGCAGAAGCACAATTTCTGTGAACAAATAAAGATTGTTCAGGAAGTGCGACAGCACAAATGTCAAAAATACTCTTTGAGGCTTTTCCAGGATTCCTGGAGAACTTGGGAGCTGTCAGGGGAAATTTACACCATGATGAGCTTACTTAGCTGCCTAGGCAAACTTACTTTACTGTCTAGACAAACAGAATTTCTGTTTTATGAGGAATTCTGCATTTTTGAAACTAAAACATGATAGTAAAAAAGTCTGTGAAACCTGTCACTAAATGGATGATGTCATTCAGCCAGCTACTAGGAAGGTTGGACAGGTCCCTGGAGGATATTTTGGATTTATTCAGAAACTGTCACCTGATGGAGAACATCCTTAGGGAAAATTTATTTTCAGTGAAAAAGATCTACTAGGACACATTACATTCTTGTATGGGTGCCACAGGAACTGGAGGTTACAGGCTCTGCTTCACTGTTAACAGTGAAAGGCTCATCAGCAATGTGGAGCTACCTCAAAATCTGATGTCACCGTGCTCTCTAGAGGTTCTGGTTCAAGGATTCCCATGCTACAAGCACAAGTTTGTTTCTTAGGTTTTACTGTGATGATGCCAGCTGTCCCAGCTGCAGGCTGCATGGGATTGGGCTGCTGCTGGGAGTGCCTCTGAGACAGCATTACAGGCACTGCCTCTCTGCTCATTGTGCTGCTCTCCTGCAGAGCCCAAAGGCCTCTGGAGGCACAGGAGCAATAACAAATCCTCGTGGGACACACACCCCGTAACCCCTCCCTCCCACAGAAAGCTGCTCCCACTGCACTCCTCTTGCTGCAGCAATTAGAAATAAGAAATCTGACTTGTCAGGGGCTTGGCCAAACTCCCCCAGCTCTGCCTTCCCTACTCTATGTGGGGTGGTCTGGCCCCAGATCTTGAACTGTGGGATAGGAATACTTCAGTTTCACCCTGGTGTCTGAGCAGTCCTTGGGCTGGCTGTGTGTGGGGCATCAGTGAACTTTCTCTCTTGGGTGCCTGACACTTTTCTCTTTTGATTGACATGCTTCTTTTGAAGGCAGCTTGAAAGTGTTTGCACTTGAAGCAAGTGGAGCAAATTCTAATTTGTCTGGAATGGGCCCTGCTGTTAAATGTTAAACTGACCTTTTCAAGAGAAATTTACTTGATAGTTCTAAGTGAAGCCCTGCTTTAAGCTAAACCTGTCACTACAACATGATTAAAATCACTTAAATGTACATCAGTTGCACATATTATTAATGGAAATTGAAATCAGCCTAAATGGTAACCATAAATTTTGAAACGGAGAAGAAGATGGAGACAGAAAAACTCATCCATGATGTGAAGGTTAAGGTGCCTTATTCACCCAAAAATTAGATGAGCTGAACAGGGAACTTTATTCTGAAGCAGCGAAAAACCACAGACTCCTTTCTTTGTGCATTTACAGTCCTCCAATTCTCATCTATTGAAAAGGGGAATTCAGTGCATTTTTGGCAGGAATTTGACCTGTGAAGATGTAGAAGGATCAGTCACAGTTGTCTGGTCTTATTTCACCTGCTGGAAGACCTTTAAGCAACAAATGATGAGATTTCTGGCAGCGTGACAGGTGGGGTGTGTGTAGATAGTGGTGAAAGGGGGGCTTGGAGCATTCCTGTGATCCATGAATGTCTGCTCCCCACCTGAACTGCACATTTAAATTCTCACACCTGTTCTGGCCTCCTTCCCTAGCCCACCACCCAGAGTCACAGCTCCAGTGTTTGGCTACTGTAGCAACTGTTACTTGAAGTGTCTGTTCTAATTGGGCACTAATAAATCAACCCTGAATTGAAGAGCTTCCACTCAGTCATTTATCAGTGACTTTCTATCACACAGCAAGATAGGACTTGGCAACCATCTCCCAGAGAAATGGCCAGGGACTTATGAAGGTCCTTTTTTGAAGGTATTATCTTTATGTAGCTGTGTGACCTTTGTCCTTCCAAGTGCAAATTGAACCTTTTGTAATTAATAATTCTTTTTATACCAGCCTTGGCTTTCACACAGGTGAAATTAGCATGGCTTTTTCTGGCTGTTGTGGGACATTGGGGCTTTTGTGGTCAAGTGTCAATTTAGTTGGCAAAGCTGAAATTTTCTGAGCATGTTAGAAGACACACCTTTATTAAGGGCGTTGGTGGTGGCTGAGGATGACAGGTCTGTTATAAGAAGGTGGAAAGAATTTTCAGGTACTTGGCTGAGTTCCTCTTGGTAGCATTATTTTAATGACTAGATTGTATAATTAATGTCTTTATACACCCACATCTTTGGAAAGACCTTCCTTATCATTTTAATTCCAAATCAATTAAAAACACATGGCTTGTGGGGAAAAAAGTATTCTGGTCAATATTTTTTCTTTTTAGGGGACTTGAATATAGGTTGTGAGTAGGAGATGAATATGGCCCATCAGTAAGGATTTTAGTGTCAGGGGCTCTTTTAAAGATATTTCAATCTGCAGTCCTTATTTTCTCACAAGCAGAAATTTAATTCAAGTGAGGTGTTGTTGGAATGCAGGGCAAAATAGTAACCTGATCTTGTGCAAGATGTTCTTATATGGAATTTACAGCCAAGCTTTAACTTACTTTTATCCTTTAACTTACTTTTATCTTTTACCACTAACATAAAAGCAAATCCCATTTTATCTGTAGCTGGTGCTGACTTAAAGATAACTTTCAAAATCAAAGAACCCGAAGAGCTGAGCTCATTTCTAGACTGTCAGCCTGCAGTTGCTCTATGCACAAATGCCAGTGCATCAGTTTGCTAATAGACTGTTTGAACACCTCACCTTGACCACAGCTTGCTCTATTCTTAACACGCAGCACATGCTCCTGACCATTTTTTCTGCAGAGTGATTGGGAGCATGCATTCTCTGCAGGCCTGGAGAACAGTATTAATCTTCTGCTGTGTACTTTCATTTCATTTCCTGTAAAAATCCATCTTCTGCTACTGGAGTTGACCTAAGGTTAGGTGTCAGAGGAACAAATTACTGTCAGTTGCTCGATACCCCAAGAGTAGCTATAAATAGCAAGCTTTATAACCCCATTGATCCTTGAGATACACAGTGATAAATATGCTTCTACCAACCACGAGGGGAAAAATGAAGCTGCGTGGCTCTGGGTGGTGTCTGTTATTTGCAGCTGACACAAATGGTAGAGCTGCATCACTCAAATTGCTTTAAAAAGAAAAGGAGTAACACTCATTGTATTTTCTGCTTTAAAGCATTAATTAGTGATTCTTGGTAGTGTAGTCCAGTAGCTCAGCTTTTATGTCCAGCAACAACAAATTCTTTCTTAGGTACTGTGGTGTGCTAAGAGTAGAGCTAACAGCTGTGTGTGTTCCCTGCTTGGACTGAGAGGATGAATTGAAAACCTTTCCAGTGGAACAATTTTCTTCTGGGAAATGCAGCATTATTCAGATAAATCTTCTGCAATATTTTAAAAATGAGATCTTGACAGAAAATGTAGGAATAATCTGAAACCGAAAGTGTGTTTCATTTTGATTTTTCTCCTTGTTTCATTGGAGCTTCTTTTCCTGTAGGGTGACAGCCAGACTGTGTTATAAAATATTCAATTGAATGGATAATGATAACACTGGTACAAGTGAAATGAAACACTCTGAATTACTATTTTTTTTAATTTAATCTCTTTCCCTCCTGGATTCTTACTCCATCCAGATTTTGGGAATAATGATATTTTAAAGCAAGGCAAAAAAAAAAAAAATTCCCATTGCCTAAGGGATGAGAATTGCATCTTCCAACTAACTTTAGTATGAATTAATGCATGAAGCACATTTTTAGCTGGTTTTAAAATGCTACTGGTCCTTAGGAGTTACTCTATTATAACAGCAAAGGGGCTCGGACAGTGATTTTGACAATAATGTCTTGGGCTGTCTGGATCTTTTAAGCTTTCTAGCTGTTGATTTGCACTGGCAGGACAGAATGAAGATTGCATATTGTGTTGCAAATGCTTGGATGGTGTTAGCCAGAAAATCCTTTCTCTGGCTTTTAGTACATACCCTGCAGAAGACCTGCAATGCATTTATGACACAGTAAAACTGCTCCTCACTCTTAATTGGAGGTGGGCTAAAGTGGTTTTCTGGATGTATAATGTGGCTGTGGATGCTAAGGCAGCTCTGCTGAACACATCCACATCTGTATCAAACTTTCTAACCGAGCTCAGCCTGCTGTGAGGGTTTTTTTAGCCAAGCTGCAATGACCTCGGTGTTATGATGGGGTGGGAAGTGTAGGACATGTACTGTTGTCTCATCTCCCTGATTAATGGAAAAGCTTCCTGTTGCTCTGCCCTCAAGCTACAAAATCCATTAACCACCCCTTGGGGTGCCTGAAATTAATTCTGGCCATTACCATCAATTAGAAAGTTAATAGCGTGATGATTGCTGGGCTCCAGTCCTAGCTATTTGTGTGATTTACACCAGACTGGGGTGAAAATGGGAAGAACCAACACTCAAGGAACCACTTTATGAGCAAGAATTTGGCATTAACAGTGTGCTGATGTCAGTATGCCCCTGTAAACATATGACAAGAAGAATAATCAGTCATTCATCCTAATTTAAAAGCAGCTTTTGATTTAAACATATGGAAGAATGACTTTAATACCCATCACAGCTAAGCTGAGATTTGTTTTGTTGGTGGCCATAAGCCTTGAGTGAGGCTGGGCCTGGGGGAATGGCTGCATTCTGATTTGCAGTGTTGCAGGCTGTTCACCACCCTGATGAAGGAAGGGCAGAAATTTGCATCCTACCCTGCTTGTTTGTTTTGACAAACAAGTCAGGTGGACAAGGAGATCTTCCAGACTGGTGCTCTTCCACTTATATTCTACTGATCCCCCAAAATTCTCCTAAGGCAGCAAGGAAAAAGTCTGTTGTCTGTAAACTTTCATTCCTTTCTTTGGGGTCTTTCACTGAAAATTCTGTGATGGCAAATGGAAAAGTATTGAAACCCAGTACTATGGACTAAGGAACAGAGAAGATGCTTGGGTCATACATGCCATCAGATGAGCATGTGTCAATAACTTGTCAGGTTTTGGTATGTATTTGGTATTATATTTTTAGTATATATTAATTAGCCTCCAAAAATTAGTAGAGTTACTGGACTTCCCACATGCATCCAGGTGCTGTAGCACAAAATGATTCACAGAAGGAGCAAGAGAGATGGCACTAATGTTTCAGCCAGAGCACCACTTGAGCCAGCCTCTTGAGCCTTTCACTGAGAGGGTCAAGTGGAGGCCTTGCTTTGATGGCTATTCCTTTGTTTCTCTCTGCTGGCTTTCACCCAGCACTGGATTAGAATAGCTAAAGAGGTTGTGATTGCCAACCTCCCTGCACTGCTCTTGACTTCTGCTGCTTCAGTCAGTGAGGGGCTGGAGATGAGTCTTTGAGGTCACAGGGAGATGAGAAGCTGAAAGAGAATTCTGAAGGAGGAAGGTTCTGGAAAGTCACCCTCTATGCTGCTCAAGCAATGGAGAGGGAAGGCCCAGTTCCTTCCCCTTAGTGGCAAATGCCAGCCTCGCTGGAAGTCTGGAAACTAGGCAAAAGAGGCACTAAGTCCACAGTTATTTTTTCACAGTCCTCTGCCCCTGACATCCCATCCCCTTTCCCAGAGCTAATCCTGCAAGCAGTCATTTAGCACAGCAGAGAGAGGTTCCAGAATGTAGCTGACCCCCAAAATGGGGTTGCCCACAGCAAATTTACAATCCACTCCTGCAAAACGGTCCCTTGGAAACACTTACAGAACAGAGTCCAGTCAAATCTTGAAATTATTTTTCCCACAAAAGCCTGGTAATTGTACACATGAAATAAAAATCTTCATGTCCTGTATTCTGACAGCAAAGACCCTTCTGATTTCCTGGAAGCAGCTGCTTCCAAGCAAGGGCAGATTGATCATCGAATCTGTCCAGTTCCATGTTTATGATGGTGCATCTCCACAGTAAACAGTTTGGATTTACATGAGAGTGTGATCAAGATCTCATCTCTGATCAGCAGGCAGAGGAGTGTGGAATCTGAATATGGATTTTATCAACTGCCAGAATCTTCTGTTCTTAGCTTGCTGACATGAGAAACCATTACACTGTGCAGTTAAAGGAGATTTATAGATCAATCAAGATGGGACAGACATCTAAAATTAGAGAAGCTGTAAAAGGGAGGAGAGGAAAAGTGCATCATTCCCATCTAATCCAAATTTGATCTTTTTTTCAGGCAGAAGTATTTGATGTTGCTCTTTTCTTTGGGTATCCAACCGTTATGCAGCAATGTCTCTGAAGCCTGAAGATAAAAAGCCTTTCCCCACAATACAGTGGAATGTTACTTTGCTAAAAAAGGCAGTGGCATCAGAAACTGATATTTAAAAATTCATTCAATGACATCTTACAAGCACAGAATGTCTCTAAATTTTTTCACAATGAAGTTTGTTCTGAATTATGCTGTTCCATGGCTAGTTTGGTGAGATAGGAGGATCTGAAGAGGAATTATGCAATGGAAGACACGTCACCAGAGCTAAAACAGATACATCCACATTGGTGTTTTAGCTTTACCTCATTATATTTTTGATTCTGTACTACTGATTATCTGTGCCACAGTCTATTTCCTCCCTAGGTTTTATTTTCCAGTGAATTTACCAGGTGTCTCCAAGAAGAAGCTGAATGAGCAACAGGGATTAGTTTGTTCTAAGGGTTGTTCACCATGGCTTGTACAGGTGTGATTGATCTCTGCAAAGAATGCAATGCTTTAGCAGAACAGACACCAGCCAGTCTTTAGCAGATCAGAGACACAAGGTTTGCATCACAGCAAGGGCAGCACAGACCAATTCGTGTGGATCATTCTGATCTCAGAACAAGAGTGCCTAAGCCTGCCTGTTCAGCACAATTTGTCCAAGCCTTCAGGTGATAAAAAAAGCACTGATAAGACTTAGAGCCTCATGCTTGGGCAACTGCAGAGACTTTGTCAGCCTTCAGTCCTGCCAGCCTGGTGGTGTGGTTTTAACCCCAGCTGGCAGCAAGGCACCACCCAACTGCTCACTCAGTTGCCCCTCACCCCAGGAGGTCAGGGAGGAGAATCAGGACAAAAACCTCAAACTCATCCCTTGAGACAAGAACAGTTACTGAAACGAAGTAAAATATACGTGCTAAGAGACTGTTCCCAAACTGCCATCAGCCTCTCTTCCAGGTAACTCCCCCAGCTTACAGAAACCTGGCAAGATGGTTAGAATATCCCTGTGGCCAGTTTGGGTCCTGGCTGTGCTTCCTCCCAGCTTTTTGAACACTTTCTTACTGACACTAAACAGCCCTTGACTTAGGGTAAGCCCCACCCAGCAACAGCCAGAACCTTGGTGTGTTACCAACATTATTCTCATACTGAACCCAAACCAGAACACTGTACCAGCTGCTAAGGAGAAATGAACTTATCCCAGCCAAACCCAGGATAATGGTTCTCATTCGTTATTCTCCTGATAATCATTCCCTGATAGTCATAAATCCTGCTGCTGTCTAATGCTGTGCATTTTGCTGTGAGTGGCTTTGCTCTTCCATCTTGTCCAGCTGGGAACTCTTGCATGTTCATCATAATTGACCATTTCCTTTGCCTTTCGTCTGGCATAGATAAGAGTAAGGAAAAAACTCACCCTGACTGCACGATTTCCTTTCATCCCATACAACTTGTCTGGAATATTCCCACTCTCATCATCCCATGACTTCTGAAGCAATTGACTAAATTCTTGTTAACCTTGACAGAGGAATGAGTATTCTCTGCTTCCATGGGTTGGTAACCTGAGTTATTAATTCTCCACTGAAACAGGATGGAAGGCAAGTTAGGCAAATTTATTTTTCTTGAACCATTACTTGGAGGAGAAACAAGCAGCTCATCTGTGTTACCTACAGATGACCTCTCATGGCCCTCTCACTCCTCTGTTTTCTTTCCTTCTGAACTGGGTGATATTTTGAAAAATTATCCAGTGCAATATGTAGACCAGGGATTGGATGATAAAATATGAGCTGCTTTTCCTGCTTGTCACATCTTTAAATTATTTATAGCAATAATCAGCTGAACTATATTAAGCCAAAAATTACAAGGAATTTGAGTGTGTGGGTTTCTGTTCATTTAGATTACTCCAAATAAAAGTTGATTGAAAATGAAAAGAAGAAAATTGAATTACTTTAACTGATTATGCAGAGAAATGTCAAAGTAATAGTTTCCTATTGTTTCTTTGTAATTTTTTTACTTCCTCTCCAAGACTTTTGGGTGGCTTCTGCAGGTCGGAAACTTTATTTTTTGATGAGAAAATTCTTCCCATGAGGGGAAAAAGTACACATTTCATTAAACTCATAGAAATTTATGACTTAATTTCTAGTAAAACTTACAGTCACAGCTCAGACTGTAAACAAAATATTTTCAAAATGGAGGCTTAAATCTGTTTTAAAATGCCTAGTTAAACTGTTTTGGTTTTTTTTATTTTGTAGTTCATCCTCTTGCCATTGGTAGCAAGACTTTTTCCAATCCTTATTTACACACACAAAACTCCAGAAAATTTAAAACTGTCAGGATGGAGTGGGAAGATGATGGAGCCTGAGGGGACTTGAATTTGGCTGTCACAGACTTCCTTCAACTGGAGGATTAGTCTTTCCCTCTGTTTCCCCACCTAGACAGTGGGAAAAGTCCTATTTGCCAGCCTGCTGAGGGCCTCATGAGAAAAAGGTAATCAGAAATCTGTTCACTTAAGGAGTGAGGCATGTGGAGGTCCTTTGAGTTTTGAAATATCTTATTTTTCTTTACCCTGGAGATATCTATAAATTTAATTTCAACCTACCTGGATAAATTTAAAGTGTTTTAATGTGTGACATGTGCTGTGCTGTTAACAGATATTTAAAGAAACGCTGACTGACTGTTTGGTTTGTCACTGCTGTCAGACCACTGCCCTCTTGAACCAAACTTACAATACTCTTATGAAGCTCTTTTCTACATGGAAGTTCTGTCCAAGGACACAGAACTTAGTGTGTTTACATCTTGCAATAGCTCTTCTGGGTGGAATTGTAAAACTCCATTCAAAATGTGTCAGTCTACATTGAGCTAAGCAAATAGATCCCATTAGAAATGTGAAAAGCCTTGGGGAATTATTTATATAATGAATTAAAAAGACAGACACTGGTGAGAAGTGTCCCAGTGAAGCAAGGTAATTTGAACAGCAAGAATAACTTTCTATGAAAATAAAGAATGAGATTTTTTTAAAAAAAAAAAGTTTCACCTTGAAAAACTGAGATCAGGCATTATTACTTTGTGGAAAAGAATACCAGGGTTGCACATGAAGGAGTTAAATCAAAAGAGGCATTGAACCAGAAGTGACATCTATCAATGCCTTGTGAAGGGCTTAACAAGAGGAACATGTGAACATAAATGACTAGCTGTTGAAGAAGATTTTGACATTACTAGCTTTTGTGAAACATGGTGGTATGGCAAAAATCAATGGGAAACTTTACTACCTGGCCATGAAACCAAAGTAAAGAGTTTCAGTTTAAGGGATGAAGGAATAACACCTCAGCCTCAAAGAAGTGTCCCCAGAAAAAAAGAGCACAAAAGGCAGCAACTCTACAGCAGAGTTTACAAAAAGGCTTAAAACATTGCATTCTGACATGAAAGATAATTTTTAATGTCTTAATTATTCCTTTAGTCAAAAACTTGCTCATTTGAAAGACTTTTGTAAGTGCAGCCTGTGGCTCTGCAGTTCTGCCTTCTGCGATCTGAAAGGCTTCTTTCCAAAAATCTGCTCTTGTAGAGATTAATATGATAGCAACTGGCAAATCTTGTGCTCACCTGGCCATTCCCCTTGGTGGCAAACCAGGTGGCAAACTCAGTTAAGTGCAAGGTTGGAACACCAAATCTAATAGTCTGTGCTTAACTTAAAAATGTCTGGCTTGTGCCAGGGGTAAATTCATGTGCAGAAGGAGAAAAAGGCCAGAGCCCATCTCTTCCCTCTGCTCCTGGTGGGGACAGGCTGCCCTGCTCTGCTGCTCCCTGACCACATTACAGGTGCTTCTGGTCCTGCCTCCCGGGGCTGGCTGCCCCTCGGAGCAGGGTTAGGGCAGCAAATTGAACTGTGGAGGAAAGGGGGTAAAAGGACATGGAATTCAGTGTTCTCGGGGTGGACGTGGGGAAAGCAGCCGAGTTCCTGTGTGAAAACCAGGCATAACTGGTGGGAAGGGGAAAAAAAAAGTAAATGGTGCCAATTAAAGTGATTGCTTCTTAATGATGTGTGTTATAACAAGTAACTTAATCTGTTAACATGGGAAGAAAGCTGTACTCTAATAAGCAGGAGACATGAGACAGCTTAAAGACTGCAAGTGAGGTTTTTCTTTTTTCTCATGGAGTGCTCTGGAAAGATCTTGATGCAAAAAAAAAAAAAAAGCCTCTTGACCAAATGATCAATTGTTTGATTCTTCAAATCTTCGGTGTCTTACATAAAATAACTACAGGCAACCTTAAATTTGTAACAAAGGAGAAAACAGCAACTTTCTAGGGAATTTATTTAATCTATATATTCAAACTAACAGTACTCTGAATGTCAGTCTGTGCTGCTTGAGAAAGGAGAAAATTTCCATAGGGTTCATGTTGCTGGTTGATTCAGAATGCCTATTATAATTGTGAAATATTGGTAGGAATGGATTGAGATATATTCATGACAGTAGGTGGACTAATGGAATTCAGTGACTTTATTTAAAATGTGCAGGAGTTTATTATAATACTGTAATAGAAATGTCATTTACCCTGACGGGAGGAGAGGGAAAAGCCCTGTCAATGAATAATAATGAAGTTATTTAAATGTCAGCTTTCTTGCAAATAGTTTGCAAAATAGAAATTATTCTACATGTTTCTAGTTTTGTTTTAATTTATTACTGAGAAAGCCAGAGCTTCAATCCCACAGTATTGGTATATTTTTATACTGTGAAATGAGCTAGTAATCATGAAAATGTTTATCTTCTTGCATTGTCTTCTACTTTACTGAAAACATAGGGAGTTGGATTTTAAACAGCTACTGGTAAAATTTGGGATGTAACGATAGATATCAATTACAACTAATACGGTGGGACAGGTGTGAAGTTCAGAATTGAGTCTAAATACTTTTATTTTCTGGATATTATTTTTCTACTGTCATCTGCATTTCAGTGTCATCCACAATGTAACACTCACGTCCCCCTTATCCCCCCCATAATTTGAGAAACCATTGCAACACACATATCTACACAAGTCACAATAAAATAGGGCTTACTGTTCACTCATTTACATATAGTTATTTCATTAGCTGCAGCTGCTTAGAAGGTATAATTTAATTTTTGTATTTTCAGCTCTACAGATCCTGGGTTTAGTCCTTTACAATGATTTATGCAGGCATTTGCTTGCTCCACTCATGTTCTACAAGTGGACTAAACCAGATTTCTCAATGCAGAACTTCAGAGGAGCAGCCTTCCACACAAAATGTGGAGATGTTGGTTGCTGCATATCCTTTCCCCTTCAGATAACTGGGATTGAATTTGTTGATCCTTCTCTGTCATTAGTGCCTACACCCTGCTGAGGTGCATCTGTCTTTTGCAGCTCTTCCAGGTTAGGCTGGCTTCCTGGGCTATCCAAGGCTGATGTGTTTTCATGGGTTAGGAGTCTCATGCTGCTTTATACACCCATTTAATAAGACAAACAAAGAGCTCGTTATCTAGGCTGCTAATTGGTGCCTGCTCATACACACACACACACACACACACACACATATATACATACATATAATAGAAATAAGATGAATGCAGGTTGGTGATAGCCCTGGGTTAGATCCCAACAGAGACTTCCCATGTATGCAGGGTTTCCTTTGATATAATTCTTTTTTTCCACTGCTCTGCAAATGTGTATATTACCATTTCTTCGTGTTAAAACACTTATGGATGCCTATCTGCTGTTGTATATGTAACATTTTCCTCTCTGTTAATATTAAGGGTAATTGTAAAGTGGTACAAAAGAAAAAACTGGTAAAGGGGAAGGTGGAAGGACTGGCTATTGTCAGTTTAGAACACGATAATGAGAGTAAGATCTAATAGCAGCTCCTTCGATTGCTTGAGAATTCGTTTTTCTGAAAAAAAAAAAAAGATGTTTTTCTAAGCTCTTAAATCTTTCAGTTTCTTTTATGGATGTTGACAGAAGCACACGCTTCCTTCAGTAAAGAGTGTTACCTGTAAATAAAGCTGTGAATGCAAAACAATTGCCTAGAGATTTGAAGTAAGAAGTGGCTGGCAATTCTGAGATTACCATTTGCAATAGACTGTTGACATAAGTTTGCCTGTGTTGTGGCAGGGGTACTGGCTGCCTTTCTTGAACAATTTCAAAGCCAGTTTTATGTCTCAGATTTTCTTTGCTCCTGTCCCCTTTTGAAGGATCCCACTTTCAATTCGTTGTCACTGGTACAAGAAAAAGCAGTATTATTTCATTAATATATTTTTCCTAACTCAGCAGGTCAGATTTAGTCCTTACAATCTTTGCATGTCTTTGCCAGCTCAAACTTCACAAGGGTAGCTTTTGGGGTTTAGGCAGAGAGCAGCAGAAATACTCATTTCTGATTAGACTGGGTGCTGAGGTGGGGTGAGGTAACAAAGGGAAGCTGCAGTCCTTGTCCAGGCTGTGTTCAGCATCCTGCTCTGGATCCCCACACCTGCTGGAGCATCTCTGAAATATTGGGTAAGAGAAACAACCAGAACAGTGTCCTACCCCTCAGCCCACTGAGGAAATAGCTGAGTTGGTTTATATGTGCTCCTGAGAGAGATGACCTTATAAAGGGAAAGATCAGTCAGGAGATGAGAATCTGACGTTAATGTTTTAAACACCAAAGGTCACACATGCACACAGGAGGGCATGTGTTTATTGGAGAGAAGGAGAAATCTATGGACATAAATCATAGACCAATTGTTATATGAGCAGGCAGATATGTGCAAAGGCTTCTATAAAGTTCCTAAATAGAAAGACTCAACTTTAATGCAGATTCACGTTTTAGTGCAATTCATCTTTCATGGATAAAACTCTAAGCTGCTGCTTTCTTGTTTTATTCATGTACTGATTGCAAAATCTGAAATCCCAGAAGCTGTGATGTGAATGTAGGTATGGTACTTGATTCAGAAATGTCCCACCTCCATATTCCACCAAGAAAAAGTATTAAAGGTCTTAAATGTCTTTGTGAATTTAGCCACTGTTGCCCTGATAGGAGAGAACCTGCAAATAATGGGTGCCAAGATTTTACTTTAGAATGTCTGGTTTTGGAGTGCTTAGCCAAAGGGAAAATTCATGTTACTGCTTGCAAGTGAAGTTCTATATGGGCCCATTTGTACCTGTTGCAGATGAGATACAGGAACATGTTATGGAATGTCTGTTACCCAGATACCTGTCCCTTTCTGCAGTTTATGGACACTAACTGTACTGGTTTGGGCTGATTATCTGAATCCCTGGGATACTGGGAGAGAATTCAGGCAAGCATGTGCTGCATAATGAACAAAACCTCTGCTGATGATTGATCTTGGTCCCAGTCACACGTTAAGAGGAACTCCTACAGGCTCTGGACTCATTTGTTCACTTCTTTTGTTCTTCCCCTAGACATGTAGTCAGTGTTTTTACGGCAACTCTCATTTCAGAAATATTTTATTTTTTCTACTGAACAGTGACTTTTAAAGCGAGAATAAAGCATGTGTGTCTATCCTTTCTGCTAGTCAGTGTCAGAGAAGCTACTTTGGAATACACTGAGATAAGCCATCTTAAAATCTGTCTGAGCTTGGAGTATATGATGAATTGATAACCTTAGTCTCTTGCTGTCTGCTATTTGGCATTTCTGGCAATCATTATCATCTTCTATATGCAGAATGTAGCATTTCTTATTGTACACGTTTAAGATGCTTTGGGAAGATGCTAGTTTAATTTTTCCTAATCTAATTTAAATGCAAATTATAAACACTCACATGATGCTGTGTGTACATAATTAAGTATCATTATATACTACATGAATCATTGAAAAAGCTCTGGAGAGCCATTCCGCTATTTAAAGCATGACTTATATTGAAAAGCTGCCAAGTGACTTGTGGTTTTGTGATTAAGTGTTTGTACTTATAAGAATCTCTCTTGAATTGTAGGTCAACAGATTATGGGACAACATATGAGAAACTGAATGATAAAGTTGGTCTGAAGACTATTTTGAGCTACTTGTACGTTTGCCCAACAAACAAACGTAAGGTACGTGGCGATGTGGTTGGCTCGTTTTGGCTTTATGGTGCTACTTCTGTCCTGGAGATCTCTTCTAATTTCCTCAGTATCTGTTACTGTTTCAGGGGCTGGAATCTCCCTGTTGCTTTTGCCTTGAAAAAGATGTGTGGCTTTATCAAAACATAACCTTGTATATTGTACCACCTATACCACTTAGCAGTAATACTTGAGGGAAAGATGACTGTTAGATGGATTGGCATCACAGGTACAGTGCATGTAATTGTTTGCTCACCTTCTGGATGGTGTTGATTCTGTTGTCTGAAAGGGAGAGAGACTTGTTAAAATGGCAGAACTGCATCTACAGTGAGCAGATTGTATGCAACATTATTTGTCTTTTAAGTGCTCCCAATAGTGAACTGAACAGGATTTGACAAATTCCTGCAGAGAAATTGCCTTTGAAGCCCAGAAGGGTTAATCATTCAGACACCCTACTGACTAACAATTTACTGTGAATTTATAATACTGACATATTCATGAAAGGAATCTGGATGCCTTCCTTGAGATACATTTTTAACAAAATTTTTTGTTTTCTGCTCCTTGTTTTTCAGTCCTTTTGCGAAGTTTGAGTCACTACAGGCAAAACTGAAGTGCATTGGCAGAAAATGTTAGTAGAGACTCACTTCTAAGGGAGGCTGGGTGTATTTGGGCAGCTGAGGTCACTATAATGCTGTTCTGACTATACTGGAACAATTATGTGTTCTTTAAGACAGACTGTGAAAGAAGAGGGAGCTGTCCTAACCAGAGGACAATGCTTAGCCGTTAAATTGCAATTAAATGGCCCCAGATTGGTGGAGAGACATCATCTCATTGCAGCTGACCCTTAAGAAGATATGAAGCTCTTCTCTAGGAGGTGAAGAATGAAATTATCAGATCACTTAAATGTCCTTCAGTAGCTGGTTAAGCCAACCAAGTGCAGGCTGGTGTTGAAAAGTCTTCATCACCTCTGGCTGCATCCTGCACCCTCCCACCTCCTGCCTTTCTCTGCCATGCTTGTTTGTGTAGCCATCTGGTGAGCTGGATCCAGGGCTGACCTGCCTGAAAACTAATCCCTTTCCAGCTCAAAAACTAAATAGATGAAAGGAAAGGGCTTTCAGGCAGAAGTGTGGAACTATCTTTTCTGGCAGAAGTCTGCTGTAAAGTTGGCCTATAGTCAGTATGGGACAGTGCCAGAGGAAAGCTGCAACACCTGGGATGAGAGCACCTATGCAATGGTCTGAGATTGAAATTTTCAAAGTTTATTTCAGCAGGAGCAGAGTTAGGCTTGCAGGGAGAACTTTTGGAGGCCCTCCTTATGCTGTTTCTGTAGAACATCAGGCCATTCCATCCATAAACATTTAATGTCAGACACCCAAACAGTCCCCTGAGGCCAAGAGGACACAGGGGGGAAAGTATAGAACTATCTTTTGGGTCCACACTAAGAATACTTCTACAGGGAAAGCAAAAAAAAACAAAACTCAAGGTCTTTATTATACCTGCTATGGAATGAAAAGCTGAAGGAAACATATTTAAAAATTTTGCCACCAAGGAAGGTTCTGTGGATCCTGGGACCTGATCCCCTCTCCTTCCCTGAAATTCTGACAACACTTTGATAAACTCTGGTCACTTTGAAAGCTGCATCTTGTTTCACTCATGTGGGCTGGGTGGATAGCTGCAGAAATACTTTTAAAATGTAGAACTCAACTACTGTAAGCTCCATGGATTTTATAAAACTCATAACCTTCATATGAAGGGTTTATACACTGCTGCAGTTAGTACCAGGCAAATGCTAACAGTGTGTTTTCCCTAAATATTAATAACATGTGGTGATTTCTCTGACTGCACCTGCAGCCTTTGATGCCCTTTTTGCCACAAGGCCTTCCTTAGCAGAGAGAAAAGGCTTCTTCAGTAGTGGAAAAGAAAACGATGCATTTTTCATCTTGAAGTTATTGGATGAGAGACCTTGCTACAGCAGTGATCCGTAAGGGGGGTCAGCGTGTACTTAACTTCCTGAAGCTGCCTTGTTTTGGGAAGAAAGAAAAATAATATTTTAGCAGAAATTTAACTTTTAGGAATAGTTCCATTGAAACAGAAGGTAAATTTTGAACTCAGCTGACTCAGGACTGATTGCTTGTAATGTAAAAAACCAAGTGTACCATTTATGTAAGTTTTGTCTCTTCTTTGCAGAGCAGAGCAGTTAGAACAGTAAAGTGTAGAATGCATGTAATTGGATGTATTAAAATAATTGATATATTTGTTCATGAATTTCTGGTTATTTTCACATTCTGGAAAAGAACAAACAACAACATGTGTTGAATAAATTGTTTGTTGTAATTTATTTGCTCTTCTCCATCTAGAAAAAAAAAGGGTCTATAAATACCCAGTATTTGCAGAGCTTCCCAGAGCCTGTGCATGCCAATTTATTTCTAAAAGCTTTTGACTTCCAATTCTTGTCTCTTTATTGAACAAGATTAAATCCTTTAACCAGACATTGCAGGCAATGTCATATTGCAAAAGGGTGCTTGGAAAAAAAAATTAGAACTAAGTCAACCATTATTTACAATTTAAAATGATGACCTATTACTGTTGCTTGGCATTTTTCTGAATTACCATATTTTCTGAAGGAAATGACAGAAAGTGGTTGCTAACAGGGATGTACAAGTCCTGGCAAAGAGAAGTGGAAACATTTTTTAGTATTCTTTCCTTTTACTGAATTACTGTGCTTCCTGATTGTATGACTGATGGCACAGATCAGGGAGTAAAAAATGTACCACATGGATCTTGCCAAAGACACAGGGCCTGTTTGAGTATTTGTCAACAAGTCTCCAGAAGAGATATGTGCAATGTGCAATAAATCCCTAGGCTTAGGTATGTCAACATTGGTTTATTTGTTAGGTTCATAGAGCCTTTTGTGATGAGAAAGAAAATTATTTGAATGCTTCTATGCGAAGAAATACTGTTTGGGAATAATGATGATGGGTGACAAACTAAACTAAAACAGAAATCCAAGCTGAAACCTTGAAATTCCATTTTCACAGAAGTGTGTTGTTCATTTTCCTAGAAACTCACATGCACTAAGCTTTACAGTCCTTCTCTATAAAAGCCTTTCAGATCGGTTGGTTTTACTCATTGCATGGAAAATCATAGGCCTACACACATAAAAAGTGAATGGGTCGTGGTGGGGACTCTAGAATTTGTTTAGCTGGAGGTTTTCTTTGACTCAGAAGTGCTGCTGGCTAATTTGGATGCTGTATCCTTGTAGGAAGCACACTCTGTTCTCTGCAAAGAGAATTTGTGCAGTCCATTCGTTCTTTGTCTTTTCGAGCCCCTTGTATCTGTGTATCTTCAGTTAATTAATAAATGCTGGGTGATAGTATTGCCAGTGACTTTTATGCTGTTAATAGGAGTAGTGCATCAGATATTTCCTGTGGGTTTGAATTTTTGTGGTAGTGTGTTTGTTTGTTTGTTTGTTTCAATTTTTTTCTCCTTTCCACAGGCCTGCCTTTATTTTTTTTCCTCCAACTGTTCAGATTTTAATTGCTGTGTGAAACAGCGTCGCTTTTTTTTCCCTCTCTTTAAAGATGAATGGGTTACAGATGCCTTCCTCTTCCTTGATATTCACTGCTTGTGTTTATCACCTTTATCACAGTGTGTTAAGCATTGTCCTGTTGAGTGTGGAGCACCAAGATAGCAGATATTTATTGTAAATAAAATTGCATGGGTTTCAGTGCTGGCTAGATACCCAACTACTTCAAATTTATTTATATTAATGAGATTTAAATGAAAGGAAATTAAAGGAATGGCAGGCTAACCTTCTGTTCTTTCTAGCACTGGCTGGTGGCTCTGCACAGAGGAGTTGGCAGAAGTTTTTATTAGTTGAGACAGTAGAAAATTCACCCTTATTAGCTGGAATGGGAATGATTGATTGCTACTTTCTATCCTGTGGTATTAGGTGAGTTTATTTGCATTAGGGAAGTTCTGTTTGTGACATGTAAACTGCCCTTTTGTATAAAGGGTAAGACCTAGAGCCTTGTGCTTTACACTTGCCTTTGTAGCCTCTCTTCTAAGAGCTGGGGAAAATGTCCATAAAGGTGAACACTTCCACCTGGCATTGCTTTTCTCAAGAGTCTGCTTATCTTCAGTTCCTAAAATCAGATTGGAAACACTTCAAAAAATTCTCTTTCTGACCTGCCTCACCATGGAAGCTTTCAGAACTCTGATGTGATGGCAGGTCTTGATTTTTTCAGTCAAGCAAAACCAGTTATTTCCAGCGGTGTCCTCCCCGTAGCCTCTGTAAATCTTAGTGTGAAGGCTCTCAGTTTGTATTGGAGAGGTTGGAGCTCAGCAGAGCTCTGAGCACACCTCACTGTAGACTGAGCCAGTCCTGTGGTGGTCAAGGGATGGCATCCTTAGCAAATTAGGCTCAGTGGGAAACCAGCCTCTGTCAGTCATGCCAATAGCACATTGTGTGATTGCAGTCCACTCTTGCTGAGATAAAATCAATTATTTTCTTGCTCTCCTCTTTTCATTTGGAAGGAAAGGTCCTTGTTAGCTGCAGGCTGTGAGTGCAGCCTTCAAAGAGACCCATAAGAGACCAAAAAGGCATATGTGAATGGTTGCAACTGTTTTGTGGTTGGTGTTTTTTGGGATTGGGTTGTTTTTTGTTTTGTTTTGTTATTCTTTTCAAATGTTGTAGTAGACAGGATATTTCAAGGAGATGTTTACTGAGAATGTTTCCGTACCTTTTCAAAGGGAGGAACTACCTTGTACTGCAGCATTTTGGAGATAAAAACATAAATTTCTTCACATGGAACTTCTGTTTGGATGAAAATGCTGTATAGCATAGAATGGTGCATGAAATGTCTCCTGTGCTATGACCATAAGTAATGATTCTTTATAGCCTCATAATTTGCTTCAGAGAGAGTGCTTTGGAGGAAGGGAGTCGAGAGGATGTGGTGTGGGATTTATCTCCTGTTTCACTTACCTGATAGGCAGTTTGGGTTAGATGAAGTACATATGCCTTTAATCCAATGGTATTCCAGCAGGAGAACCTGGGGATTGTTCTTCACCTCTATTTTTTCTCTAAATACAGTTTCATTCAACAGTTTGAGCTAAAGATTCCACCTCACCAGGACAGGGTTGAAATGCTGAACCTACAGAGATTATCTTGGACTGCAGGGGTGGTTCAGTGGATAACACTGTACACATGCAAACAGTTCACTACCCACGGGAAGAGGGATGTCTCACACTGAGAATTAAGAAGTCTTTAATTTTCTGCAGTTCAGCAATAATGATGGATTAAGTCGACTGCTTTACAAGCCTCTGGTGGTGGTAACTGGAAAATCTGATAATCTTGGGATGTCCTTGGGTTAATGCAATTACAGTTTTCACTTTTGCTTGTAATACCTTTAGAATCAAGAGTAATTCCAGCTGTGAACCAGATAAACAAGTATAGACTAGATTTCTGTTTCAAAGACTGTCTTTTCTGCCTCCTGTCTTTCATGCAAATGAAGATAATTTTTAATAGTTTAGGAAGGTGTGTTGTTCCTCACATCTGTTGGAAATGATCTGGCAGTTGGGGGGTGTCTCTGGAGTCAATGCAGATGTTTCAAGAGGAGTGACTGCAGAGCTGGTGCTGTCTTTAATACTGAGTTCATGGGGAAACCAATAATTAACCATCATTTGATCCATGTTAACAAACTGAAGGCAGAGCAAATAAACTGAAAATTCACATCAAAGTGAATATTTTTACTTTTGAAGTGTCTGGCAGCATTTGCTACCAAACTTTCTGATTCATGGCTGCAGTACATGACAGCTCTCACAATAGCCATTACACACAAAGCCCTTGCCATTACTCTACATCCATATCTCTTCTTGGATATGAAGTGAAATCAAAGCCCATTTATTCCACTTCTGCTCTTGTAAGCCTATCAAAAATAGTGGCAGTTTTGACATTTCCTCACTCAAAGTAGCACTACAATATGCCTTTGTATCTCACAGAAGTCTCCAAGGGCACACTGGGTGTTGAAACTAAGGGATAGGGAGTTATAAGCCACAGAATTCAGCTTTGGAATTTCAAAAGTGTTCTTTCCATTCTGAGTCTGTTCCCTTTTTTCTACAAACTGGACAATTAAAATTTATGTAAGATAATCTCTTGTTGAATGTCCTTCAATTCTTTTATCCCTTTTTAATTCCTCCGTGATTTACCAAATACTCTGGAACAGATGATATTCCTTTTGGCAAGGAAGGACACATGCCAGCAGCTTAGAGAGCACAGGAGCAATATGTTGTTAGTTGCAGACCATATACAAGCAGCTGGGATTGATGGCAGTGCAAGAACAGACTTGTCTTAATTTCAGACTTGTAGCTCCATCCATTTCCATAAGTAAGACAGGCTGCTTAAACCAGGAAGAAAGCCAGTTTTCATAATATTGATATTTTTTCGAATGAAAAACTGGTCTGAGATGGTTCAAAATCAGTTTGTTCAGTGTCCTATAAATCTGGGCTAAAAGTATGTACAGCAGGGGCTTTTTTCAGTTACCTTTTGGATTTTGAGGTATTAAAGATATGTAATTGAATCCCTCTTTTATGTTCTTTCCCTGTTGTATTGTGCTAGGGACATACTCTCTTGGTCATGAAATTTGGAAGTTGTCTTCATTCTATACATCTTCAGAAGTTCACCTTCAAGGGAAAAAGAACGTGATCCTGTGATATAACCATGCAATGGCTGTTTTGTGGCCTGTTGGAAATGATAACGTAAAAAAACCCAAATGTTGTTTGAATATTGACCCCTCAACCCTGCCTTGCTAGGCCTGCAGCAAAGTTAACTTTCTGTTAATTAGCAGACAGCGTAATGTGTAGGGCATGTTCTCCAGCAGATTGCAACTGCTGACTCCTCCTGCAGCCTGGATGTGTTGTTGTGCAGAAATGAATGATGAAATGACAGGATACTCCAGGGTTTTGCTTTGTCTGTGCTTGGAGTACAGAGGGAAGAAAGTGAAGAAAATAAACAGGAGAAATATTCTTGATTATTAAACTTCTGATTGATAAGTGCTAGTAAATGCAGAGAGAGGGGAGTGATGGCAGAGATTAATGGCTGTAATTAGAAAGCCATCTACTGCTAAGAAAATGTGGAATTTGACTTGTATGCAAATAGCATGAGAATTAGAGACCAACGAGTGATGACTCATATATCAAATTGAGAGTAAGAGGTCCTTGAGGATGCAGCCAAGCTTTGTGGAGAAAATAGGAATAATTAAGTGTCTGGTATGAAAAAGATATTGCAAAAAACATAAATGATCTTTTCCTTTTAGTGCTACTAAGTGAAAGGCTTAGGTTGCTTGTTGCAGGGACAAAGAGAGATTTTTCCAGAGCGAGAATAATTAAAAAATAATCTAAAAAAGAGAAATAGTTACATTTAACACAAAAGAGAATTCAAGGGTCAAAACTTACTGAAAATAAGTACTGTAATCTGTATCTTTTCTATTGTGTGTTTTGATTCCCATCTCTCCACCTCTTTCTCAAAAAAGGAAATTAAAACATTTAGGAAGGACATGTAACTTGGAGAGCAAGGAAAATACAATGTTTGCCACAGCTTTGAGAGTAATGGGAGTAAATGGGCATAGGGAGGCTGTGGGTGTGAACACACAGAATTCATTCTCTTTACCACGATGTGGCTTTCAGATGGGAATGGGTCTCCCATAAATTTGCACAAATTCAGTTTTCCTGTGGGGAAATCTCTTCTACCATGTTCAGAAGTACTGAATTGTGGTCCATGCTTCTGTAAAGGTAGATGTTTTAGGGGTAAGTGAGAACAAAGGAGAGAAAGCTGTTAAGGAAGCAGAGCAGTGACAAGGACAATCGTTGGGGGCAGTGCCGAGGGTGGTGTTGAGATTGACATTAACCAAGTGCACCAAAATATGTTCATGAAGAGCTGTCAGAGGAAATCTTGCTGTGTGTTCTGGTTCAATGCATCAAGCCCTAGACCACTGTTTCCTAAGTATTTTTTCATGGACAGGGGAGTGGAAGAAGACCATGCTGAGTGTTCAGGGCACATTTGTACCTTGACCGTGTTTCTGTGCACATTTGCTAAGAGCATGTGAGGATTTGAGAGAAATATTTGGTAGTAAATTTTAAGTGGGATCAACTGTTACCATAAGTCTGTGAGCCAACACACTTTTGTTGCTTTTCTTAAACTGACAGTGCAGTTAAAAAGCTGGTGAAATATTTTCAAAAGATAATGTTTTACAGAAACATTTAAATTAGCACAGTATTTGACAAGCAAAAATCACATTTGCAGTTTTCTATTGCATATAGAATATTATGAATAATGGATTTTGTTATTTAGAGACAGAAAAAAAATCATATTGATTGAAAGCACTTATTCCTAGTCAAAACACTATTTTTTTTCTGCTGAGGTCATCTAAGATGTTTCTGTCTTGAAGAGATTGATGTTAGAATAGCAATGTTTTGGGTGCAAAAAGCTAAAACCATTTTGTTTTTAAATGTTTCCTTTTAAAATTCTTTAGAGATTTATCTAGATAAATTCTACTGAAAAGAGTGGAACACAATAATGGTACTTAAATTACATTTTTAATCACTTTGCTGGTTCTATTGTTGTTAAAAGTCTGCTCTGAACAGCTTCAATGCAAAACACTGAATTCTTCACTGTACATATTCATTTAGGTCTCTGCCTCTGTGTAAACAGAAAATCCCTTCAGTCTCCAGTCCCATATACCTAATTCCATTATTAGAGGTAATAAGGAGAATTAGAAGGGAACTGTGATCTGGTCCTTGCATTACAAACTCTCCATGTGCAGGCATTTCTCAGGGTTTTGTCTCTCTTGTGGACTGATGAGATGCTGATGTGTTTGTATCAATATCTTTTCCCACACAGATCAAAGATAGAAAGCTGTGGAATTTGTTCTCCATGCAACTGCACAGTAACCAACAGAACCTTGATTTGTGATGCCTAATCTTAATGCAAAATTAGGAGATGAATTTTCATCAGATATGGTTAAAAAAATCACCTTCCCCTGGTTTAGGGCTCATTTGCACAGTGCTTTGCACAGAATTTGAATATTATTCTTCTGTGTTGTTTTTTTTCAGACAGAATATGTTTTAGAGGATTTAGCCTTGAGTGTGTGGTCTGATTGCTGGGCTCTCTTGTCTGATTCCTCACAGGTTCAGCAGTTTCTGTGAACTCTACTCTTGAGCATGTTGTGTGCTCTGGATGTGGCTCTCTGGTGAAGGCAATCCATTAGAAGTAATTCCTTAATAATAAGCATGGCAATGGACTTACAGCTGTTCCTGGACATTATGCAGCCCTGAGAACATAAAATCATGTTATTGTGACTCACCCTTCTGCGTCAAGACCAAGATTCTTCTGTCCTATTTATAAGTTAAGAATTTATAGGAAGAGATTTTTTTTTTTCTCTGTGTTTGAACAGCATCTGTTCCTTTAGGTTCTGGTGTACAGCTTGTCTGTCATTTATTACTATTACTAATGGTAAATAATCAATGTAATAGCATAGCAAATCTGAATGACAGCAGTTTGTGCTTAGCTTCTGGCAGTGAAGGGAGAAACAAACACATCCATATGTCCTCCCTAATACCATGTTATTCAGCTCCCAGAAAGTAAAGAACAATTGCAGATGAACCCAGGTAGTATCAACTGGGGAAGAAAGTGTGACAGTTTTTCTGCTTCTGCTTGGGACCTTTGCTCATTTGTTTGTTTGGGTTTTGTCGTTAATAGGTAGTTTAGGAGAAATGTTGTCAGTCCTAGTTTATGAATGAGATCAAATGTATGTTTTTCTAAGGTCAAAAAATAATCAGCTGCAGACAGAAACTGAACACAGGATTTTGGTTGAAACCCTAGCTACAAAGGCATCTTTCCTCCTAGTTCTTGTGATTCCGGAAGACCACAATCTTCCAGATCTCCTTTTATACCATTTCTTTCTGAGAGGGAATCTCAAGCTGCAATCCACCTGTGCAAGTTGGTGCCCTTCATTTGTATTGCTTAAAAATATAAACAAACCCTTAAAAAAAAAAAAACAAACGTGCAGAAAGGAAAGCATCAATCATTTGAGCCTGTTTGGGAGAGTAGCAGTAGTTATTGTGGAGGGATAGAGGAAGCTTAATTCAGTCATCCAATGATTCAATGTATCAGTGCACAAATCATTGCTGCTCCAGACCCCTAACAGCAGTGGCATGGCAATATTCTTTTGTAAAGTTAAATAAATTTCTCTAGTGAAAAATATGTCTGACATTTCAAACCTTGTAGCTGAGAGCTGTCTCCCAAGTCACGTTCCTTGTTAAAGTGTTTCACCCTTCTCTTTCTGTACTACCTCTACCAGCAAAACTTCTCCACGTGTTCCAGGATGCCAAACCTCTCCTGTTGCTACTGTTCAAGTGTTTTGCTGCCATTTGCAAGATCTCAGGAGCATTCAGTCAATTACCACCAAAGACTCCTGTTGCTCCAAAGAGACTGGCCTTCCCCCCTTGGGCACCAATTAAAATCTATTACTTTTTCCCCATCCTACTTGCTGTAATTGGAGTTCTGGCTCTTTGCCTGGTAGAATGTGTTGGGTTTTTCTCTCCTTTTCATTATTGCTGAAACTTTGCTAAAGATGGCAAATGTGAAAATTCCAAACCAGGTATGTCTATACCTTGGGGACAACAACAACATTTTAATGAGGCTTTTCATTTCATCATTCTTTCACTTGTCACCAGGAGTATAAGAAAAATCCAAGTGAGAGAATAGATATGTTTTATATGATGATATGGCTTACTTCCTTCCTCTCTTTGTTTTCTTCTTTCACCTAATGTGCCCCAATTATTCCACAGAAAAGGTTTTCCAGCAACTGTAGGACAAACATGCTGTGAGCCTTGCTAGTAAAACCACTGTGCTCTGAAAGTTGAGGGGAGCAAGAGCTGTGTACCTGACAACTCTCTGGAGCCTCAGGGCCTGTCCTTTCTTGTATGCCAATAACTGGATAGGTGTACCTTTCCTCCTGGAGTATGTCTGCAGCTCACATCTCTCAATAAACAGTAAAATAATATTGATGAAAGCATTTTTCTCTCTTGGTGGCTGATAATGATCAAGCAGTGTATGTTAAGTGGCTAGCAGCAAGTGCTGTGCTTGTCACAGCCTGCTTCTGGGATGTTAGGACCACTAAAATCATGCTATTTACAGCTGCTCTTATGTAAGTGTGGCTGCCACCTCAGTTCTTTCAGGAGTGAATCTAAGCCTGCCCTAAAGGTGAGATTTGCCCATGTGCCAAATCTCTGCTAAAAGGAAACCCAGGGAGATAAAAAACCCCCACACTTATTTGGGCTTTGGGATTCCCTTGAGTTCAGTGAAAATATTCTAAGCTAAAAGTATATGATTGAAACTCGCCAAATGGTTGATGTGGATCAGAAAAATCAGCCATGAAGTGGCTCTTTGAGGGTGTTTCTGGTGTTTGCAACCAGGCAGGACCTGCAGGCAGTCTGAGTTTAGCTGTTGTTTCCACCATTTGGACAACAGATGTATTGTAATAAGTTTGCATGTTCAGCAGTGCAGCCTTGTGGATCTAAGTCAGGAGGAAGTGAGGTTTAGATTCTTTCTTTATCTAGGTCCCTGAAGGCACTGTAGATACAGCAAATCTGTGTATGGTTTTATTTTGCTGGGGCACCTCCATGGCAAAAGCACCCGTGGTTTGATGAGGGTCCCAGTGTGAAGAAAGCTTAGCCTTGGAGCCTGTCCCTGTTGTAGCTGACTCCTACAAGTGATAGGCTGGCACAGGCCAAGGTGTCCTTCAGCTCATTCAGCTACCACCAAAAGGGCACAGAATTCAATATAGGTTACAACAGCCTGTCAGAATCTTGGAGTGCTTTCCTTGTGTGACTACAACCTGTGTCACTGCACCTCCACAGATGTCAGTACTCAAGTTAACTGAGTTGTATTCATGTCTGTAGGAGTCTTACTGCTGCAAAGTGGAGAGGTGACTTTAAAAAATGTAAAAAAATGTAATAAACTTTAACTTTTTATTTCCTTACCTGCTTCCTCATTTGACACATAACTTTGAAAAAGCTGTGTTGAAGCTTTGCATTTTTGGAAGTGGTAGCTCCTGACTTCTGCAAAGCATAAATGTATTTAACTGAGAAAATCTCACTGAGTTTTTGGGGGTCAGGTGCTGTGTAAGTGCAAACAGTTTTTATTAATAGTCAATTCATGTGCATAATAAAAAGTATGTTCCCACTATAAAGAAGGTTAATATTGTTCAATATATCTACATTACAGCTATACTAAAGCTGTGTGTATATGCTCTGTTTGGAATTATATGAATAGGTGCTACATTATACTATACACACTTGTATATTATTGCTGTGTGAGAGATATATGATCTCTACCACTTGAGATGGAAAAAACATGTCTTTCAGTAAAAAGGTATTTCCTAGGCTTGCTGCACCAATATTTAATGAAATTGTGAATAAGTGAAGCAGATTTATCAAAAGAAAACAACATTATTTTTGTTGGGGAGGGGGAGAATTTAAAACTAAAAATCAAAACCCTCTCTCTCTCGAAGTCTGCCTGCTTTCAAAAAATCCAAGCAGCATAAAGGCTGTTCTCTCCTTAAAATGCAAAACCTCAGAAGAAAGAAATGCCTCATCCTTCTGAAAAATCCATCCCTAAATGTCATAAAATATTACTCAGTAATCTGTCAAATCATGCACACTTAGGGCTTCTGTGGTCTGACTTGAGTTTAATGTGAAGTGAAGTAAGCCCACACATTTCTTCCTTCTGGGCCAGGCTTTCACCCCAGGTGTGTTCTTGGCTGGGCTCTCCAGGGACAGGGTGGCCACAGATGGTGATGGGTGTGATGGAAGGGAGGTTCTCACAGAGGTCAGGCAGGTACCCAGCTCTCAGCAAGTACCTGCAGTGAATATTCTCCAAATGAGAGCCTCCTTTCCACCTCACTGATTTGTGGAGAGCAGGAAAGAGAAGTTTTCCCCCTCTCTGGGTATGTGGAAGGGCCCTGCAAACAAACACACACAAGTACAAAAACACCTGGTAGCCTGTCTCAGCTGGCATAAGCTAACATTTCTAAGAAGCAGTGAAATAAACAAAATATCCCTTCCATTTCCTTTCCCTATTGTACCTGAAATATATCTTCTTCTAGGTCAGAATGTATTTGGTCCTCTCTAACAGCAGGAGGTGAAACTGCAAAACTATTTGTGTGGAAAGGAGGAAGGAAATCATCTCTTTCTGAAGCTGCAGGGGAAATTTAGGCAGAGAGAATGTAATTAGCCAACCTAAAAAATGCCTGAGAGAACAGAAATTGCCAGCATTGTTCCTGCACAGAGTTTGAGAACTTTAATATATGCAAGTGATCAGCACAGAAGTTTTAAGTATAGTCTGGAGGCCTGCAGTAAAAAACCACAACAAGCAGACCTAATAACTACAGCAAAATTAGAGATACTTTTTTCAAGAGGACAGTTCACTTACTTATGTTAATATTTGTCATAAATGTGTAATCCACAGCAAAGATATTTGGAAAGAGTAAGTATATTTTATGGTCATTCAAAGGGAAATTTTCTTGCACTTCAGTGTTCAGTTAGTAAAAGCATTTATTGACTCTTAAAAGTCACATTTAGATAGGACATTGCAAATGTGAGAGAAACTACTTTTATGTGGCCACCAATGTTCTAGATTCAAGAACATAAAGGGAAGGGGAAGCTCCATCTCTGCTACCCCACCACCCTGAGGTGATGTAGCTTCTTGGAGTGTTGAGAATATGGCCATTTAAAAACCTGTTTGTTACGTGTCTCTGGGTCATGTAAGTTAAAATAGCTACAATAAATGATAGTAAAGCAGATGGGAATAAAAAATTCAAAAGTTTTCTGTGCAATAGAATCTTATTATTAGACTATAGCCTTGTTAAGCTGAGTAATAATCAGAATAATTAATATGTTTTGCTCTGATTTTAGCTGTGATTATAGCTGAAGTAATTTGAAAAATAAATGTTTGATTATCATGTTAAACAAGATCTTTTAACTCTTCTTAAATTGCAGCTACTAACATAGTACATTATTGCAGTCTTTGGTGAAAATAAGAACAAGGTCCATTATAAATTAAAAATATGGATATACAGAGAAGACTACTAAGTGAATTAGAAGGAAAACTTGGGAAAAAAGAATCCAAGCCTGTCTTGGGAATGGTTTACAAGCTTTTAAATGCAAATTTATCAAAGCTTTTTGTAAGTCATGGATCTCATTTTTAATCGGTATTCCACTGTTTGAAAATCAGCCACACAGGCTCTCACTTGGTTAACATTCATTTTGCTAGTCTCAGATCTTGATCCAAAATCCACTGAAGTCAATAAAAAGACTCATTTTGAATGCAAAATTAAATTATTCTTCTTAGCATGTCAGAAGAGCTTCCTCTTGCAGTATCCCACCACTGCAGCAGGGAAAACCAGAGTAAAATATTTGGCAAGAAAGTAAAAGTTTCTTTCTGAGCCTGTGGATGAGCTTGGGCTCACAGGCAACATACTGGACTTCAGATCTTCTCATGTAACATTTCAGTGGGTGTCAGAACCTGTAAACCTTTAAGATCTTACTGATGAATGCAATTTTTTGCATTTCATACATATTTGTACTCAAGCCCCATATATGAGCCCACACATTTAACATTTATTGGTTTCAAATGCTACTCAGATGTCATTATGGTTTCCCTACATGCACTACTGGTGTATGTTCTACTGTATTCAAGATAATGAAATTAAATAGATTCAGAATCTTACTGGGAGCTTTGTAGACAGCTATGCACACACTTTGGGAAACCAGTACTTTGGGACCAGACGACTGATGGGAAGACTAAAAAGGTCTAAAAATGTTAAGTAATTTGTCTACATCTGCACAACCACTGGTGAAATGGAAATCTGAACCTCAGGGTAAATCCCAGCATTTTTTCCTGTGACAATACTTTTTCCTCAGAAGGTTCCAAACTTAGTTAAAATGCTGCTGAAAACATGTATAGTTGCTAAATCAGTGGAAGGTCAGCAGAATATACAAGATTTATGGGGGCCAAACAAACCAGAGCATCACTTGTGATAAGGTTGGATCACATGTGATTGTGATTCCTGGTGCTTAATTTCTCAGTCATTAAAAAGGATAAATTATTCTTTATCAAACTCAGCTGGAGGGAATATTTGTGAATGATTTCTTTGAACAGTTAGTGGCATGACTTGCAACAATGGTAACATGAATATTTAACACAAATCCTTTAGCCAGTGCACTCTGGAGATGCAAGTGAAGTGTGACACTGACGGAATACACACATGTGTGTAATCATGTATGTTACAGACAGAGATGGACCAAAGAAGGAAGGGTGGACTTGTATACCCTGATGACCAACTATCCCACCCCTTGGAGCATTCATCCCACAGACATTGCACAACAGAGGACAGGGAAGCTCTGAGATGGTTTTTCAGTTGTGAGTTTGGCAATAGCAGGCATTGCAAGATGGAGCTGACAGGCTCTATAACAGCACAGATATGTTTTTAGAGAAGTCTTTTCTTATTTCCTCCTAATCAGGGTTTAGTCTGCCCACTGGACCATGGAGCAGTGTAACATCATTTTTGGCTGCATGCTGTAGGATTTTTTGCAGTTGAATTACTTGTCACAGTTTGGGTATCACAGGTCTACTGGGTGAGATTCTAACCTGCAGATGGAGAGACCCAGCTGTATGATCCTCTTTTACTTTATCATTGACTTCATCTGGGCTTTTTCTGAACTCCCCAATGTCAGGATCTGTGAAGGTTTATGCATGTCTATCTTCCTGGCTTCTCGAGACTTACACAGGAGATGGGTTCCTTCTTTCCTTTACAAACTGGGCCAAGTTTGCTGGCCTAATTTTCTGACAGGTGGGCAGACACAGATGGCAGATGCTCTGATGCTCTCCTCATTTCCTATCCCTCGTCAGGATTTGGGAACTGCAACTTTCCTCCTCAGAGCTGTGTAGCTCAGTATAGCTCCACACTACAGCTACAGCAGTTACTCAGGTACTGCTGCAGTGAATAGATTTATTTATAGCTACAACTGTATCCTTTACTATAAATTGAGTAGTGGTTTGCCTGAGCTCACCCACACTTAGGTATGCACTGGACCCTGCTCCCTTCTAGCTTCCCCTTCCTTGCTGTGGAGTGAAACACATCCCTGATGTTCTGAACCAGCAAAACTCAGTGTCTGCCTTGCTTGCTTCCAAATAACTCACTGCATGAGCCTGTCTGTGGGGACATTGAGTCCTTTTCTGTGAATCAGGATTTATTTGCTTTTGAAATGTTAATGCTAGAGATGAGGAGGAGGAGGAGGAGATGTCTTCCTGAGCTGCCTTAAAGATGTTAGTTGCTATTTTAGTGTGTTGCTGTGGATTAAGGGGACTATTGAAGGGCAGCATGGCAACTCCTCTTTGATCCAGATGACTGGCTCTCTAGGTGGTGGTCATTAGAAAGGAGAAACAGCTCCATCCATCCTATGGCTCCAGCTGTAGGGAGCCATAAAGCTGCTTTATATCAGGCCAGGTTTGCTGTGCAAGTCGTGTCAAAGCCTGGAGAATTCTTTCTGCACTCCTGTTTCTAACATGCCGCCTTTCCTGGCTGACTGCAGGGCTAATGCTCCTCTGCAGGCCTCCAGCACCTCAGGTCTCACTTCTTACAGTGCCCTGTCCCCCACAAAAGTGGCCATCTCTGATTCACACACACTGCAGCTGCAGAAAGCAGACACCTCTTTTTCTGCTGCACAGGACACATCTCTTTGGAATGCTCCCAGCTTTTCACACTGCAAGTGGAGCTGCAGGTCTTTGCTTTCCAGGCTTTGCTGTCTTTGCCATACCTCACTGCTCATTAGGAGGTCAGCTGCTGCCTCCCATTAACCTGTGCCCCCAGTCCCCACTTGTGCTTGCAGCCTTTTCAATTAAGTGCCTTTATATGTTTCTCAGTGTGCCCATAATGCATGTGAGGAGATGCTTTCCAAGGAACACCCACTGCCCTATGCCAATACTTAGCAAAAAACAAGGGATTTTCACATTTTTTTCTTATTGTTGTGGGTTGTGTTTTTTGTTGTTTGTTTCTTCTTTTTTTTGTTGTTTTGGTTTGGTTTGGTTTTTGTCATTTATGACAGAAAAACCTTGGTCATAGTTGGGTTTCAGCTTACTTTTGGCTGCCTTTAGTTTATACCTTTACAGATACTGTACTTTGTAGTTCTCTGCAGCAACTGCTTTGTTGATATTTGTATGTTAATTGGAGCAACAGATTCCTGGACTGTGATTGGGCTGTTGTGATACTGAGTTAACACAAGTAATAATTAATAAAGTAGTTGGAAAGAGGTGTGCAAAATAATGAACCAGAGAGGGAGCAGGGAGTCACCTGCCTGCTGGAAGAGCAAGGAGAGAAAAAATAAAAGACTTGGAATCAGAGGATAAGAGCAAAGAAAGGATTGACTCAAGGTGGGGAAGGAATTGAGAGGATTAAGAAGAGGGACTTTACAGAGTCATAGGTAGGGGGTTCTTGCAAATCAAGTTGATTATTTTCTTTGTTTGATGGGTGCACAATGCATTAAAACATTTGCATAACATTCCCAGGCCCTCCAGCTTAGATTTACAGTTCTGAACCAGGCTTTGTTTGAGGGGGATTAAATTCTCTGAAGAATTCAGGGCCAGGTCTACAAAGGAGGGTTAGTACCAATTCTTTTCTTCTTTTTACTGTGCTGGGAGATGCACACCTAATTAGGGCTTAAATATTTAGCCTTCTGTATAGTTAGGTCTTTGTTCTTTTTTCATTTTAATAATGAAAGGTTGATATTTCATTTTTTCTGAAATAAGAGATGGAGGAAACATAACTTAGGGTCAAAAAATTTGTTTGATTTCCATCTATGTGTCAGCTCTGTTGAGACTCAAGCATTTAATAATTAATTTTTATTAGATTGCCAAAATTTGCAAAACAAAGCAATGTTTTGTAACACATTTTTGAACATTTCATTTTGAAGTAGATAAAACATTTAGGCTTTCCTCATGTTTTTTCCTTTTTTTTTCCCTGAAGATGTTTCAGATTAAACTGTTTTCTCTGAGATAAAAAAGATACGTGACTTTACAGTGGTTCTCCTGAAACATCAGGTTTTTGAAACACACAAAATATTTGCAACAAAAATATATATTTCTGCTTGTTAGAAACCAGAACTGTTTATCAGTCAGCATAATCATAAAATGTGGGCTTTTCCTTGGTTGCTCTGAACAAACTGTGTCCTGCATGTAGCTTTTTAAGAACCTGTCACTTCGCCTGTTTTCTTCCTGTTTTTGATTTAGATATATGGCACTATACCTATTTTGTGAGCAATTTTTTACAGCAAGGAAAACAGAGAATTTACTAAAAAACTAGTGAGTTGGGAGTCCAGTCTGAATAAAATCTCTCTTATCACCATAGTACTTAATAACTTTTTTCTTGTTTTCCAGCTGTACTTCTTGTCCTTGCTTGTATACCTGTTTTTATCTGTAGGAGCAGTCAGGGCCCTGCTCTAAATGAAGGCCCATATCTGGTTCATCATGTCAAGTGACAGAGGATTTTTCTTGTCTCAGGAGGTTTGTGCACTCTCAGCTTCTCACCTCTTACACATCCATATTGGTTTCATCCACATCCAGCTATTTTTTTGTGTGAAAAGATAAGCAAAGCAAACACAAACAAAACTTGCAACTCCCTCAAATGTTCTTAAAAGGAACTCCAGGGAAAACCCTATGAAACATTATCTGCTAAGCCAAAGCAGCTCTAAATTCTGTCCCAGAGCTGATTATTGCTCGGTCTTTCAAATCCTGTCTGTGTAATCCTTTCTCTACTCTGGATTCTCCGCTAATCCTGCACCTGCTCTTCCTAATTCCAGCCTATTTGGGGATATAGGCAATATATTCTGTTTACTGGTTCATTAATATGTCTGGACATGGGCTTCCAAACCTGTACAGAGTATGTAGGATTTCTCTGAGGATACAGATGAAATCTGCTGAAGTTGTATTGGAGCAAAAACAAATTAAAATCAACTTCTAAAATGCAGCTTCATCATTCAAAGATGTGTATAGTGCTGGTCTTGCTCATTTTTAGGCAGTGTTGGAGGAATTTTTCTTTGAATATTACTTACAACTATTAACTATTTCTTCGGTAGCTGAGTCCTTAGGGGAATGGCTTGGTGCTGCAAAAAGTGCCTCCTTTTGGAAGAGTTCTTTTCATTAACATTGAAAATCATGCATTTTTGCCCTTTTGAAAAAATGAAAAAAAAGAAAAAAGGAAAAGTGCACATGCCCTGAAGCCATTTATACTGCTTGGAAATTACTCAGTGCCTATCAAGTAAGACCATCTTACATATTAAAATGTTGACTGATTTGTAAAAGAAACCTTTTCTTCTTAAAATGCTGTTTGCATAGAAATATTTATATGTGTATTTACACACATATGTTCTTCTAAATATGGGAATATCTATTATGTGAAATAGGTTAAAATTATTTTAACTTTTTGTTGTTCTATTAACTTTTTTTGTTTTTTATGGAACAGATTTATTGGGACATGGGGTCAATGTGTCTTCCTCACAGAAATGTTTTCATTTAGCAAAATTCATAAAGCATATTCTAGAAAGAGGTGAATTTTTTGTATGTTCACAGAAAGGGAAATGCCTCAGGTTATACACAGTAAATTGTTAAGCTGAGATGAATTGGCTGCAAGTCTGGACATTTATTTTTGACTTTTCCTAGCGTAACCAAGATCAAAACTGGGTAATGATTCTTAAAAACACCAGGAAAATGTGGCTTGATTTTGAGTGCAACAAGTTATCCTTGAGAATGGATCACTAAAATGAGGTAGAGTATAAGATTTTCCCATTTCAGGGTAGCAGAATTTTAGGATCTCATATCTCACGATCTGTAGGGGATGGGGTGGGAACTGAAGGGGATGAGAAACAGCAAGCAATAATCCTGAATAGAATATGAGGAGTATGTAACAAAATATCTGGCAGTTTCTCACTACTGCAGTCTTGACTCTTGCATAACAACATTGGTCTCTCTGTTGTCAGTTCTCACTGTAGAAATAATTTAAGCTCTCTGGGACAAGTACCTCCCATTTTATTTGTAACTCCAGTGCCTCTGAGGCTGTATAAATAGTGCTCTGATTGGAAGGCAGAGAATTCCATGCTTTCAAAGATACAAAATGTACTTGTAAGCTGGATGTACTTTGAGGTATCAAGTCTCATATCTGCCACTAGCCCTTTGATCAGCTCTTCTTTTTTGTCAGTATTCAAGAGCTTAATTTCTGGGGCTTTCTGATATTAAAGACTCTCATCTTTGGTGTAAAGAATAAGAGTTTGAGTGGAAAAGGAAAAAAGGTTAGATTGTAAAACCCCTAATTCTGATCTGCAGAAGAGTTAATTCTTCTGGGTCTGAAAAAGCATTTGGGGAGATTAAGCAGTATTGATGCAACCTGGCATGAGGATTTGCTTCCAAATAGGACCTTATTCTGATACAAATCAAGCCAGCCATTAACCTTTCAAATAAGGGACGAAACAGCCTTGAAAAGAGTGTTCACCCAGCCTTGTGGAGGCCTGTTATTAAGATTGCAAAGCCATGAGGTATCATTCTTGGCTTGCTCTTGTCATCAAGACCATGGACTTGTCAGGAGAAGAGCCCAGCAATGAAACAAAAGGTTCCACTGCAACAGTCTGTGTGAGGATTAAGCCCCTTGTGCCCCCCTCCACATCCCACTCAGTAATTGTTTCCCAGTTGATTTAGGGCTGTGTGCCCCTGCAATGGTCAGCTCACTAAACCAAATGGCAGATTGAGTTGAATGAGTGCCAGTGATAACTCAAGAGGAAGGGAAGAGAAAATCTGCAGCTAGAAGTGAAGGAGACAGGAGCATCTCAACACCTGGGTCCTAATCTCTGCTGTGGGCCTTGGTTCCCTGAAGCAGTATCTGTAAAAACCTGCTTCTCTCTGCTGGCCCAGAGGGTCCAGAGCTCTGTATATGACATGTCTGATGTGAAGCAATGTGCTCTTCTATCATCCCATCTGAGACACAGGTGATGAAGCCATAATAAACTCAGAATTCAAGGTTCTTTACTCTTCCATACCTGTTTTGTCCTGTTAGTTGATATCAGTACTGGGGGGAGCTTGGGAAGCAACATTGTCATCATGGACAGGATACACTGAGCTGTAGGGTCCTTAATGAGCCTACTGCCAACTCTACAAAAGACCCTGGAGAGAAGAACATGACTATGTTCAGAGTTCAGTGCTGTTTTTCAGTGCCTCTTAGAAAATTCACAATTAAATGTGGAAACTAGCACCGTTCTCATGCTTGGATTTTGATCTGGTTCTTCTTAAACTGTGGAAGTGAATACTAGTCAGAGTACAAGGAGGTTGTTTGCAGAGTATAAGAAGGTTGAAATCGGTGAGTTTTTTGGAGATCTGCCATTTTACTCACTATCTAAATTGTTCCAGTGACTTTATTATGCAGGAGAACATGGACAAGGCAGATCTGAGTATAATAAAAGGGGGAAAGCTGTGCCAAATCAGCACCTGAATCAATGAATTTAGTCATCTGACATCTGTTTCGCTTGTCAGGTAAAAGAAAATTTATGCAATTAGCTCAGATACATGCCTACACAAACATTGCAAGTGTTTCAGTAGGATTGCAAAGCTGGAAGCTTGATAAGCTTTGCGTTTTTCTGTGCAAGTGCTCTGGAACTAAGGGGGAATCCACACGCTCACAACTGCTGAACAAACGTTTATAACTTAAATATTTGTTTGAGAGAGGGTAAATAATCAGATAGCAAACTTCCTAGAGAGCTGGCTAGCACACAAATTGGGCTTTCTTTATAAAGGTTTTTAAAATTCCTTTTAATGGGTGAGAAAAGCTGGCTGGTGTTTCAGAACTGAGTGCTGATATAAAAACTCTCTCATTCACGGCCCATGGGAATGTGAACATTCACTGGAGTTTAAATCTCTGGTGATTTTTCTGCTGTAGCTATATAGCAGCCTAATATTCCTGTCAGAACAGATCTGCAAATGACCCATAAACCAAAGAAGAAACTAAAGCTGAAAGGATGCTCTGGGCAATATCATTTTCTTTACTGACTTTTTGTCTCAGTCTGAGTCATTGATAAAGGTTTCTGAATTCAACTTCTATTCAAGGTTAAGAAAGAAATCAGGATATGGAGAGAAGAAAATGTTGGCTTATTAAGAAAAGCAGTAAATTGTTATCACAAAGTGATGAGATTTCATTGGTTTCCATGACATTTGGTCTAGGAGGGAATCTCACTGAAGAGGACTGTGTGTAACATCCTGGCTGTGCAGAGTAAGCCAGCCAGCTCCAGAGGGACAAATGTCATTATTCATAAATATCTGCATGCATTGGTCAATGATCTTAGAAAACTGAAAATTATAGAATCATCTTGATTGGAAAAGACCTTTAAGGTCATTGAGTTCAACTGTTGACCCAGTCCAGGTTAACAGAAACCTTGTCCCTAAGGGCCATGTCTGTCTTTTAGAGCTCTCCAGGGGTGGTGGTTCAGCACTTCCTCAGCCTCCTGTGCCAATGGTTGAGAACCTGCTGATGGTGGCTTTTTTCTGAATATTCGTCCTTGCTCCTGGGGAGGTGGGGCAGTCACAGAGAAAACTCACGTGCTGTGCACAGCAGGACCTTGTCCCAGTTCCCCTATTCCTTAACTGTCTCTCTGCACTCCCTTCAGGTTCCCCCAGCTCAGGAAACCTCCCTGTGCATGATTGTGCCACACTGGAGCTGCTCACTTCATTGTCCAGGGGTTACCCTGGCTAAAAACTACTTATGTGCATGGCTGAAATTCAGTTTGTCTGCATCTATACCTCAGGCACTTGAACAGAGGCAAGGGGATACCCATTTACTGTTTTGTGTTCTCTGAATTAATGAAAAACATCAGGCTTCCAGCAGCTTGAATCCTCAGGAGAGACCTCTCTTGACTCCAGGGAGCTTTGGAACAAACATCAGAGAAGGTGCAGCATTGTGTGGCAGTTTTTCATACAGCAGTTCAGAAAGACTTTGTGCAAGTCAGTTTAAAGAGCTATTTCTCAGTGACAGCATATGAAAAGTTGCAGTAAACATCCCTCTTATTCAGGAATTTTGGAAGTTAACAAAAAGACAAAAAGTATACAAACTATATTAAATATTCTTTAAAAGCATAGCAGCGGAGCTGGTGACCTGAAGGAGCCCTTCCACCTCCAACTTTCAGTAATGTAATCTCTGCCTCAGATATTTTCTCAGACTGAGTCATTCAGCTGAATGGATTTTAACCTTATTTCTAAAAGGAGAGAATCGCTGTATTCAAAGCTATTCAGAGACTGGGACTGAAATGTCACAAAGTTCGTGTTTGACAACAACACTTTCCTTTGTTGACAGTGTGTCTATAGCCTGATTGTGTCCCAGAGAAGACACTTGGCCCAGAAACATGTGATAGGAAGAAGGAAAATCTTCAGTTAGAGATATTGCATTTGAGCATTTGAGCCTTGGCACAGGCTTTCTTAAGTCTTTTAATGAATGTGCTGTTTAATTGCTTTGTGCTTTATCTTTCCATGATTAAAAGTGAAGGTGAGAATACTTGCTGTACTTATGATATTCAAAGGATAACTCAGTGAATACATGTGAGGTAATCAAATTTTCTGAGGATCATTTGCCCCACAGAAATCAGTGTTAGATAAATGTAATTATCATTATGAGATTGATGTAAGTTTGATGCCAATTATTTCTAAAGTAAAAAACCCCTAATATTCACAAATCATTTATACAAATGTTAATCATTTCTCTGTTTCGAATGTTAACAATTGAGTACATCATTATCCATTAGAATTTGGGAAAATGAGGAAAAAGACATCTCTGACATTTTTTTGATGGAACAGGTACAATAGAATAATATAATGAGAACATATTAAGGAAATACTTTCCAAATTATTTTTTCAATAAAAAGTCCTAGCAAAGTCTGCTATTTGTCATGTTCCTAGCTCTAATTCAGTGAATTCTGTTTTATATAGTGACAGTTCAGCTGATGAGAATGGCAAATACCTTGAGAGACTCAAGAAGATGAAGTAATTATGTGAAAAAGAATGTGTTCACCACATTCAATAATTACTACAAAATCACACCACTTGTAATCCTGAGCACCATTTGATGTCCCTCTCTAGTCAGGAAGAACATTTTTTAGTTTATTGACATGACAATACCAATCTCTCTTCCTTTCCTGGGGCCTAAATGTTAAGCGTACGCTATTGGGTCCTCAAGGATTTTACTCCGCTACAACATAATGTGGCCTCAAGAGGAGGTTTCTCCTGCTGGTAGACTGAGGGAAGCAGAAAATGCAGCATGAACTCTGTCTCTCTGTGTGATTTGGTCTTATTCACAGCCAAAGTATTCTTTCAGCAGGGTTAGTGCATCATCTAGAGAAGGATACATTTTTGTTTTGAATGCTCCATTTATCTGTAATGACTGGGCTTAATAACATATTCATGAGCAGGGATTGTGGTTAGAATTGGTTGCCAAGACTACTAACACTCTTGATTTTTTTTCCTCTGTGATTTTTTCTGACTGCCAGTCCTTGATTGTTTCCTACTTCTGGTTGTGTTTCCATAACAAATGACTGTCAAGCACCTTGGGCTGTTGGTTTCTAGCATGTGAACTACTGCCTGGTAAATGTTCACATGCTCTCTCCAACAGTGTCATAAATTTGATGGTGCTTAAGCCTTAGTGAGAGTGAGGAGAAACACGTAAATGAGGGCACCTAATGTACAATAGATAAGACACTTATATTGCCTGTTGGAACTGACATATATAGCCCCAGTTTTTATTTTTCTAGCCTTATTATATACAGTTTTTTCATTCACCCACACATGTGCAGTGAAATTAAACTGGTGTCTTTCATTGGTGCGATCCCTGTGTTTTAGGGTTGTTAATACTTGCAGTGCACAAACAAAATATAATTGACTCTTTATGACTCCAGCTGACTATGACAGCAAATGACCCAGAATAGTAGGGACTTCACAGTGTTGTTTGGCTTCTCTCTGTTCTCTCTGTTTTTAATACCAATCATATTTGTTGTGAAAGGTTTTTCACTGCATGTAATTCCAGTACATTTGTCTTAACTGAGAACAGTCTGAAATGTCACTTCAAAATGCTGTCCTCCTCTCTAGATTCTGACTAACCTAAACCCTTTATGTAGTAAAGTTGTTAGAGTCTATTTCCTCAGCTTTCCACTTTTTCCCATGCTTGTGTGATTTCTCTGCAATGTGTCTAGAGTATGTTCTTTCAATCACTAGCTTACCACATCTTGTTTTCTTACTGTATGAAATGAGCTGCCACCAGAAATTACATGTTTGGGGCACTTTTCAAACTTATGCACAAAAGAGCTTAGAGAAATCAGTTGCACTGTATTATGCAGTTGGCCCCTATGGCAGTGGGGATAATTTTCCCAGGGGACAAAATGGTCTGATATTTGGATTTTGGTTGTGAGGTGAACATGGCCAGAGAGAAAGCATAAACTGGAGGTGTTGAGTGCAAATGTAGAAATACTGCTGGGAGCATCCAATGAAACAGCCTTGTCTGTATCACTGAACAACAGACAGACCTGGACATTTATACCTGTCTGTATCTGGAGTGCTCCCTCCAGGAAGTTTTGTGAGAAAATGCTGCTAATTGATGATCTTGTTTGGCACTGCCTGAATGGTAAAAAATGGTAGCTTTGCTCTCACCTGCCATCCACTAGACATTAATAGAAAAACCAAACCATTAGTAGGTAACTCAGGCATTCTACAGCATAGTACCTATAAACACCTAAGCATTGTGGTCCTTGGAGTCTTTAATGAGGGGTTGGATAATGCAGAAGCAACTGGAGAAATACTTATTAAATATTAAGCAGCATGTGGAATAGCAAGAAATAGGCAGTGCTGGAATTTGCCCTGGCCAATGATAGAATCATTCCTAACTTATTTTCCTTTTCATCAGAAGCAGCCCCATTACAGTTGGAATTGCATCATTAGAAACACTATTGATCAAGTTCTCATTAGCAGTCATTGGCACTCAACAGCCATTGTTGCATGTGTTATCAGTGCTGCTGAAGCTGATACTGATCACTGGCTTCTGATAAAGAAAATAGAACTCTGTCTTTGAAGCCAACTAGTTGATTGAGTTAAATTGCTCCCATACTCTCCATAATTAGAAGTGAGTTATCAAAGAGTTTAACATCCAGCTCTGAGAAGCCATTAAAGCATTACAGCCTTAATCCAAGTTTCCTTTGTCATCTCATGAGCAATAGCACTGCTTGATGTCCTTAGTGCCTCAGCCTCTCCAGCATTAATTGAAGTTTGGTGAGCAGACACCCAAATACCTGACATGAAGTGTGACACAGAAGGACAGTTCATGCTCTCACAGAACTTTGCTAAGGGTAGAAGCAAATCTTTGACTCCATGGCATCAAGTCACTAAAAATACCATACATTCTATAGTCTTAAAACTGCTGCTAAGTAGGATTCCTCTCTTTCTTCACTAGAGGAGTGCTTCTGTACAGTTTTGGCAATTAGTGTAATAATGAGTAGGATTCTGATTTGGCAAGATCAGCTACACAGCTAGGAAGGTCACTTTAAAGTACCTACTATCTTTCATTCCTTAAAAAAAACCCAACTAAAATTAGAGTAGGTTTTAATGGTCCTCCTTGTATGCTCCATTTTAAGCAGAAAGATAAATTCTGTTATAGCAATATTCATACAAAAATCCAGCAATGCTTCACCCTGGTTTGGTTTTAATAACTAAAATGTCTATTGTGCAAGAAAGCCTTCTTGCAAGTTCCACCACTGTGTGACTGCTAAAAGCTTTAGTCACCTTGTTAAAAAGCCAAGAAGGGTTATGGATTGAACTTTCCATCAGCACGTCACAGATAGGTGACATTCAGCCTTAAAGAAGGCTCTGTCTGGAGGTGATAGCATGAAAACATCGAACTTTCTGTAGTTTTTCTGTAAAATCAGCGCTCTTGAAAAAAGTGGATTTCTTTTCATTGGTGAAACTATGCACTGGGTGATGAAGACAGAAAGGTATAGCTTCAGTTGGTTCAACCTGTAATAATGCCATTAACTTCTAATCATGCTCTATTAACTTCAGTAGGCTTTTGCACCAGCTGAGGTTCTGTTTTAAAAATTGGTTTTCTGTGTGTATTGAACTAATTAATCATACCTACCTAGTGTGATGGTATATGCAGAGAAACCAAGAATGCTGATCCTTTGCTTTAGACATTAAAAATGTAGATTGGATCATTAACTGAAGGTGGGGTAGTAACAAAACCTCAGCTGATGATACTTTTTGCCCTTATTTTAAAATTTGGGAGAAATGACTGATTTTACAAGAAGGAAAATTGCATGGCAAGAAAGGGAAAAATGAGAGGTCAAGGAGAAGCAGCATTGACAACTCTTGAATGGAGTAGTAATAGGATAAGAGCACTTTACTTTCCACATTGCCGTCCACCTTGGACGTCACATGGTTTGCGCAAGGAAGGCATCATTTCTTCATTAATATTTTAGCCCTCATGCTCTTGCAACATCTCAGAGTTCAGAACAGCTTCCATGTCCCTGTGTCTGAACAGGCTCAGATGGTCACCTCTGTGAGGAGCAGCTCTTCTGGGTCTCTGGCAGCTGAACACCACTGCCCTTGCTCAGTGAGAGCTCAGTGCTCACATTAAACTTGCTGAGGTGTCAGGGGTGGTCTGTGACACTGTGGTTCCATTTGAGAGCCTGCATCGTGGCAACCAGAGAATGATAACAGAATTGAAAAATTTAGCATGGTAGCTACCTAGGAGCATCTGTGAAAGACTGTCACACAGTGACTCTACAGTAACCAACTGTTTCACCAAAACTGATAAGGAAAAACAGTGTTTTATGCTGTTGCATAACTGCACTGGGTTCCCTTAACAAAAATCAATACAGAAAGTAAAGAGAATTATTTATTGTTGGAGGTGGAATTCTTTTCAGGCATGTTCAGTATGGATAATTTGAGTTCATCAACTGCAACAACAAAAATGAAAAGCCAAGCTAACAATTTGCAAGCAGATGCTAATTCCCCAATTGTTCATGCAACATGGAACATAATTTGAAGTGATTATGAAATTAATGCATTAATACAAAAAATGCTTTGGAGAGAAGCAAATCAGATAAATGCGCATAAAAAGAATTAGCTGTAGACATAATTAGTGAAGCCGTGCTTCATTCACAGTGAGAGGGAAAAATTAACACTAAACTAAGTAGAAATTTTAGAGAACATTTGAGAATTGCCACGTAAGAAGCCAAAACGAAATAAAGCATGGAGCTTCAGCAAAGCTAACAAATAGGCACATGCTTTAGAATTAGAAGGTACAAAAAGTGCCATGTCATCTGTTTGGGAAAGGTGCAGTTACTTGTGTTAGTAGGGAAGAATTTCCAGCTGTAAGAGCACATATCCTGGTTAAAGATGACTCAAAGCCTGGAAGCAGGTAGATGGTAGAACAGAACTGTGTGCCATGAATCTGAAGAGACTTTATATTGTGTGGTGAGAAGCAGAGAATTAACAGACCAGGCCAGAAGAGTCTGTGCTGTGTTTGCTGCTTTCTCCTCCAAGTCCTTGCTTGTTTTCATGACCATCATAGGGTAGGAAAATTGACCTGATTGTCACCCATAAGAAAGAGACTTCATTCATATTCAGTTCTAGTCCTTGTACTCATTTTTTTTTCCATCTTCATGCCTAAAAATCAAAAAGTAGCAGAACCAGGTGTACCATGACAAGTTGATATTGATCCAGTGATACATGCTCAGCTGTTACCATCATCTGTTGTGTAGATGTGTGGTGGTAGATAATTACTTGAGAGCAATTCAATTTAAATCTAATAAGAAAATATCACTAAGAATCATTAGATGGGATAGCCATCTCCCAAGAGAAAAGAATTGTAACTCAGTGCAGAAATTGTCACGCCAGCTCTGGTGATTATGTCGAGAGTCTTATAATATGTATCTTTTCTAAAGTTGTCACCTGGTAGAATCAATTTTAAATTAGAATGAATTTAAATCTTTGTTAAAATAAAGTTTCTAGACTTCAGAGGACCATAGAAAAGCTTTTAAGAAGTAAATAGTAACTAATAACTTCCTTTCCTTACCCTAAAAACAGCAAAAAGATGAGTTTTCCTCCTTTCCTCATCCTAAAACCAGCAAAAATCCTAAATGAAATGAGATTTTTGTGAATGACTCTTTGAAACCAGATCCTTATTTTTCAGGTAGTAAAGCTTTAAAATACGAAGTAATTAGAAAACATGTGAGCAAAGTAAATGGAAAAAAATCCTTCCACTATGTGAAAACTAGCCTTTATTACTGCAGACAGTCTAGTAAACTTACTGCTCTTTTTTCGCTGTGTATAAGTGTTCATTTTCTTTCACACAGATTCTATACAATTTCAAGAAAAAAAGAGAAGTCTGAAATGTGAATTACTCTTTTTCCAAAACATTGATAATCATCCTGAAAAATGTACTTTTACTTTTCCTCCCGTTTATACCACCAGAACATTTATTTTGGGTAGCAACTGAATGCTCTGATTTATGTCTTCTTGTACTTTCTGTTAAGATTCTCCCTTTCAGAACACAAAAGCAGCAGATGCTAAAGCATCTGATATTTGCCTCAGACAGGTACAGTGCCACCAGCTGCAATGAAGTCAGTCCCAAGCATTTTGCCAGTAAAGGGAAAACAAATGAAGAAAAATTAGCAGTTTCTTACTAACCCTACCTGATTTAAGCAGCTTCTATTCAAAGTTATTACTGGGTTCCGGGAGTTCATGAGGATTCTTCTTGCTGGAAGCACCAGTCCCCACCTGAGAACTGATGGACTGGTTTAAGTGCTTTGGATAAAATCAGCCACGTTCTTTGAACAATTTCAGCTGGTGGGTTTTAGGTGAAATAAGATGAGAACATCTGTTAGAAATGGAGGGATGAGAGCATTGTGCAGAGAGATGGAGGTGAGCAGGTATGGATATGAATGTCCTGGGGACCAGCAGGTCACCTCTGCCCAGCCTGAGGTGCATTTGCTTTGTGATGTTCCCTGCCCTTTGTTTCTTCATTTTGGGTGTGCTGTAAAACACAGGCAAGAGTAAGAACCCTGAAATACTGAACAGCACAGTGGCACACAGGTGCCAGGGCTGGCCAGAGACAAGTGGCATGCCTTGGAACAGTTGGCTATGAAACCAAGTGTGCAGTGGATTGAGCATCTGCCCAGGCTTGGCATAACTGTCATACAGAATCACAGAATGGTTTGGGTTGGAAGGGACCTTAAAGATCATCTCATTCCAGCTTCTCTGCCATGAGCAGGGACACCTTCCACCAGACCAGGCAGCTCAGCACCCATCCAGCCTGGACTGGAGCCATGCCAGGGCTCATCATGTGAATTGTGCATTTATCACTAACTCACCCTTCAGGGAAAAATTGCTCCCTGGTGACCCTCTTCTCCCTATCCCTTTTGCTGCTCTGCTTGAGTTACCACACTTTTAGGCCAAAGTTTCCTCTTGCTTTCATTAGGATTAACAGCCCTTAGGGCCTGGTATTTGGGGCTGGGAAATGCTATTGTTTGTAATACGCTTACAGTGCAAGTGGCTTCTTTCTTTTTGTGCCATTGATTGATTAGTGGAGTTTGTCCAAGTAATTTTCCCTCTTGATATGTGCACATTACTTTTCTAGCACAGAGTTGGTGTGAAGATTAACTAATTAATCTCATGAGATTCTTTAGTGAAAGGAGTGCCTTACTGAGCAACAGAACAAAGTACAGGCAATGTGTATGAACACAGCTCATTCCAGATGTTTACAAAGCTCAGGATCTTTTCCTCCCCTAAGCAAGTAAGACTGTAAGAATGTCTTGGCTTAATTTTGTCTTTCTGTGTTCAGTACAATGCAGAACATCTGTTGCAAAAGAATGGATAATTAATAATTGAAATTGGATTGCACTGTCCAAAATAAAGTGCCTATAGTACTGGTAGATTTCCTGAGTTTTTTGCCTTTGTCTCTTCATTTCTTCTCAAAGTATAATAATCAGTCATTGTTATGAATTAGATTTTATTTCAGAATGGAAGTTTCTACTGTGTTTTACTTAAGTTTTTAATATGTTTTCAAGCTGGTTATGGTGATAAAGCTTTCTATGTCAGATGTAAAGGAAGAGAAAGCAGAGTGTAATAATAATGAAACAGGAAAAAGAAATTTTCATTTCACGTCAGGTTACTAAATTAGACCCTTTCTGTGGAATGAAGAGATAAAAATCTAGAATTTGATTTGAGGGAGATTTGGAAAACCAAGAAGCTTAATCTTTTCATGTTCCTTCCCCCAGAACTGATTGCTCCAGAGCTCATGTTTATGCCTGTGATTAGGAGCTGAGCCTGACGAGTTCTATTTTCAGCACTGCTACAGGATCCCAGAGGGTGAAACTAACCTTGGTGCTTTGGGCTCATACAGCACTTCCAGCTTCCAAAGCTCTTGCTAAGTTAAGATGGACTTTTAAGATAAAAGGAATGTAAAATTGAAGGTGTTTTTGTTTATTCTAGAACTGATATAACCCCAGATATATAACACTGAATGAAAACTAAACTATCAGATTGGATAGGCCCAGAGAGTTTTTGGAATCTGCATCCTTGAAGGTATTTAAATATTGACAGGACAAGGTCCTGAGAACTTATCTGTACCTTTGAAGCTGGCTCAGTGTGAAGCAGGAGTTTGAAATAAATGATTCCTAGATGTCTTTACGTACCTAAATTAAATAATTGAAATTATAAATCACTGTATACTTCTAGGTAAGGCAAAAGTAATTCAGAAACATCCTGCAGTAATCTATTAAGTTATATTAATGAAAGACTCTCTTTATTGTTTTTAGCGTTACATTTCTATTTTTTGGTAAGGATGATGCAAATAAGAGCTTGTGTCCTTTTTTACAGTCCTCATTAAAACACTAGGTGCATTAAATCTTTATTTTCATTTAATCCTGGTGTAATGGAAATGGAATCTGGGCTTAAAAAACCTAAGATTTAAAAAGTGACACTAATCTTCAGTGACTCCTTTCTCCCCCATCTCATCTTTTTTCATCCTTTGGTTAATTATTACCTCAAAGCAAAAGTATACATTTTGATAATTCACCTTGGCTGCCGGGATTGCAGCTCACTCTTGAGAAGGTGAAGGTCGATATTTCTCTCTGTGCACAGCCCAGCCCATGAGCAGTGACTCAGCAGCTCCCAAAAACCCTGAGATGCTGCAACTTCTCCAGCTTTAATGGAAAAAAAGAAGTAGCTGAATCCATTCGGGTCTGATCCAAGGTGAGGCACTTTTGGAGATGGGGCTTGTGCCAGAGCTCAGCTGCAAAGAGAAAAGGCTGTAGGCAGGAGCTGTCCCCTGGATGGACGTCCCGACGCCGAGGGAAGGGAAGGGCTTGTGGGGGTGCACTGCCCTCTCTTGGATTTTGGAAGGAACAGGAACAGTCCCATCCCAACTGGTGCTCTCAGAGGTTTGCTGGGGGGGCGTTCAGAGTAAGGAGGAGTTGTTTTTGTATTCTCTTGTCTCTTAGGAAGAATCTTCTCCCTGTGCCTCTGTACTTTCTGTGTACCCCGATTCATCTCAAATAGGATTAACAGAGACAACAAGTGACTCACATCTGCACAGGTGTCTCAGCCTCGAGTTTGCTTTTCTTGAGTCTTTATTGCACTGGCCCAACCCTCCACCTGGGACTTGGGTGATATATAAGAGACACTACCACATAAAATATATGTAAGTTGTTGTTCATACATACACTCAATCTTTCTATCTAGTTAAACAACCACAGATGATTCCCACAGATAATAAAAAATACAACTTTCATCGGCTACTTTATTCTGCGGTCACTTTTGCCCTGTTATGAACATCTTGAATAATACAGAACAGGTAAATGGATTTTATTTTCCATCCACTAGCCAGCTTTTTATGTCAAATAACATTCATCAAGATGCCAAATGCAATTCTCAACAATTCTTTTATTAGGAATACTATGCAATCTCAGCTTTCAAAAATATTGGCAGATGGTAATTTTTCTCTCTTAAAAGATAGTCCTTTGCCATCTAGTATCTGGTGACAAGAGATTGTCTTATCACTCAATGAGCAGTAAATCTTTCACAGGCACAAAGAGGATGAATTCACTGTCTGAACCTTTTGCCACACCATTTCTCTTACATTTAAACAGCCAAGATTTGAGGAAGATCATATCCTGCAAGTTATGCATCTCCTGTGGGTTCCTGGAGGAAGTGATGATAGTTTCCATTGTCTGGATCTGGATTCAGTCTGAATCTGAATTACACTGTCTTGTCATCATGACTGTGGTTTTCTTTGGGGAAGGCTTGAAGTATGTTACCCTCCATATCAGCAAAGCTGATTTAATGAGTTTGGGTTATGTGTCTTTGTATGAATGAGAACTTTTTTCTTCTTAAGTCACTGAGTAATAGTTGCAAAATAACTTGTTCACAGACCTTTTCCTTGTATTAAAGAGGTCATTTCTACCTACTTCTGAGACCATTCCAAACCAGGTCATCATTCAAAAGCAGTATTTTTCTTCTTTTCTTCAGTGTTAAAAGTGTAATTCTGTCACTGAAGTATTTTCTTTCCTTACAAAATTGCTGCACTTTCTGAGTTAACAAGAACTTCTGGCAATGAAATACCTCACAATGCCTCGATTGAATAATTTGTATATTATTTTAATGGCGTCTTAATAAAATTACTTAGCAACTAACCTTGTCTTTTACTTGGCATTAGAGACAGCTTCAAAATTGTCAGCTCCAGCTCATTTCATGTTTTCATTTAGGTGCTCATACTGTTACCCAATTTATTTGAAGCAGAAACTTGGGCCAGGTTTTAGTGGCATTACTCATGTGCACAGTTCTACTGCAGCTGATGTTACTCCATGAGGAAAGATTGCTAAAACCTCACGAATGCTTCAGTCTCCTCTTTCCCAATTAATATCAAACTAAATGCTTGTGTTATTTCTTTTGCAATTTTGTCTCTAATTTGTTTGCTCTTGCAAACGTGTACTGCTTCCAGCAACTCAGTCCTGTTAAAGGAATAGGTCTCATTTGCTTTACAGTAGTGTTGCATTTATTTCAGAATTTCATGACCAAAGCAGTTCCTTCCTTTGGATTGCTTCACTTTATATCTTACTCTAGGTCTTAAGAAAGCTAAAGCAATGAATAGGTTCAACTAATTAAAAGCAGAGCATGTTTCTTTGGAATGCATGTGTGGAGTGATGAATCTGGAGGATCAGATTCTCTCTTTACTCACACTCACACACAGTTACACACACAAACTTTCACACTCACACACACTCTTGCTCACGTTAACACACTCTTGCACACTCAGGCACACTCACACTTACTTGTAAAAGGCAATCCAAATTCAGAAGCGATGTGTAAAGTGGCAGAAATGACGTTTCACTGTGTTGGGACTCCATAGCACTGATCCTCTTGCTGTAAGTCACCATGTGAAAAAACAAACCCCACAGCTCTCTAAAGTTATGTAATTGACATGCAGGGAAGCTGGAAAAAAAATTAAGCTCTTTAGAGAATTTGAGTAGGGAATGTCCTGCTTTTGTTAGGAGTAGGACATTCCTGGTTTCTGTTGCTGATTTCCTCTTTTGCTGTGTCTTGTGGGAAGTGTTACTTGTTCCCTGTGGGTCACCAGAGTTGTGTCTGCATGAAGCATGAGATAGGTGAGGAAGGTGGAGGAGAAAGACTCTTTCAGTGGATTCGACCTGATTTGCATTTTATCCCCATTTCTGGTCAGATGATATCTGTTGATACATCAGAAGTGAATGAAAAAAGACGTGACTCCATGAAATAAATTTGGGTTTGGTTTGTTGATTTTTTTTCCATGCTGTTCTATTTCACTTGTGCAATGCTCTTTCCTACAAATTGTTAGCAAAAAGCTGGTCCAAGTAGAGATATGAGTGGCCAAAAGAAAAGACTGAGAGCAATTCTGGACTTTTTTAACTTTTTTAAGCCACTAAATCTAGTATTCATGGCAGATTTATAAGGATCACAATTCTGGCAAAATCAGAGTCCTCTTGCTAAGAATTCCTGTGTTGCTTTGTGATGACAGCAAAAGTACATGTAAGTGCCAATGGCAATGTCATCAGCAGAGTTAGCCCTGAAAAAGGGGTGAAAAATGTGTGGACTGTTTTAAGGTCTATAAATTATGTTTGGTTTTCATTTGTCATTTCTAGGAAAAGCAAATCACATTTCTCCCTTTTCAGAGGGAGATGATTAATGGGTGCCTTGCATTTGGTTGCTAAAGCCTGTGTCAACTGTATTGGCTTTTTTTTTTTACAAAGAAAAAACCCATCCATCTGGAGCATCAGGAAGTGCAGTGTGTGCTTGCTCTGCCTGGTGTGAATAAGTAGATTCTGATCATTGCTGAACACTGGTCTGAACAGAGAATAATTACTCTTGCTGGGGAGAAGTAGAGTCTTTGCTCACACTCTTCCCTTTTGTTTAATATAAGGCACCAATAAAGCAGACCTGAGGCACTCTAAGCTTGGTCTCCCAGTACAAAGGGCTTTTGCTGGAAGTGAGAGGCAGATGAATATGGCTCTTCTTATTCCTGTGCTAATAACTTAATTTTGTAATGGTGGAATCAGAGGTTTAAAAACTGTCAACATGAAAATCATGGGTCCAAATCTTCACAGACAGCCCAGCCAAGCTGATAATGTTATTGTTGTGCACATAAGTGGGGATTGGTCGTTTCTCTTAGGTAACAAGAAATAGGATGAGGGGAAATGGCCTCAAGTTGCACCAGAAGAGGTTTAGATTATATACCAGGAAAAACTTCTTCACTGAAAGGGTGATCAAGCACTGGAACAGGTTGCCCAGGGAAGTGGTGCAGTCAGCATCCCCGGAAATGTTTGAAAAGTGTCTAAGTGTCCCCATGTAGGGACATGGTTTACAGGTGGACCTGGTAGTGTTAGACTAATGGTTGGACTTGATGGTCTTAGAAGTATTTTCCAGCCTTTTATCCCATGGCAATTTCACATCCTTTGGCACAGGAACACTTCAAAAATCACATTTGACTTCATGAGCTACATTGCCTTTCCCTACAGGCTCTAGGACCCTGGATGAATTTAAGGTGTGATTTTCACATGCAAAAGTCATGTTGATTCCTCTGTGATGTTTGGAATAAACTCATCCAAAACCCAGTGTCAGCTGGAAAGCAGTAATATGCTGTATTAGGCACTGCAGAAGCAGAGCAAGATGTTTGGTGCTTCTTTGAGCAGCTCACGTTTCAGGAAATCCAGCATGATTTCTACAGTGAAGCCCAAAATTATAAAAGCAGTTTCTTCCTAATCTCTTTATCTTAGATATTAGCTATTAAAGTTTATGGCATCTAAACTTAGATTAATTTTTGTTATTGTTGCTGGTTTTGGTTTTCATTCTTTTCTTGTTCAACATATTTGTGTCAGTTGTATTTTCTATATAAGCAGCTGCATAAAAGTCAATGGGTAATAGACTATTTCAAAGCAGAAATTGGCTTAATTTATTTAAAAGGAAATTCTAAAGTGTACTTTGTATTTCATATGCTGCAAAAAAAAAAAAAAAGCATTAAAATTAATTGTACTTTCCCTCCTTTCTCATTTATATTCCAGACAACTTAGGCAATAAAACTAAACTAACGTGACTGCAACTACATCAGCATGTAGTGCAGCTCAGTGAGAGTGTGTTTGTAGGCTGAAATGGTTGATGTTGAGATGACATCTGCACTCCGGGCATTTTGGAGGTAGAGTGTGGGATCTGAATGCCCAGAAAACATTAGATGCACTCCTGAGGAGTATCAGAGTCTTGGAATGGGTTGTGTTGGAAGGGACATTCAAGATCATCTAGGTCCACTCCCCTACAATGAACAGGGGCTGTTCTGCTTTCATTTCCTTGAAAAGGAATGCATTTCCTGTGCTCTGAGGTCACTGTGACCTGAATCAGAACACAAGGACTTGCCTCAGAGGTTTCCCCAAAATTTTGGAGTGCTAATTTCAGAAGCACCCTCCTGGTGTGCTCTGAAGGGTTTATATAGATACACACACAGCCTTTTCCTCTCATTTTGACTTTTCATACAGCCATCAATTTATTCTACTTATCCAATAAATGCTATCTTTTGGGCTTGTAACTCTGATTATTTACACACAGATATATTGTAATGAAATTTGCTTTTCTTATCTTATACAAAACGCGTTGCTGGGGCTGTGGTGGGAGCAGTGACTGATAGTCGGCTCTAACCTGTTTTGCTGTATGACACATGTGCAGCGTGATTAGCAGTCCAAGGTACAAGAGTGGAGCAGATAATGCTGAAAGCTGCTCTGCAGTTAGCAATCTGAGTGGTGGATAGAGTCATCCATCAACTCCCTGCCCTGTCTCCTGCTCTCTGAGTGCCCTTGCACAAATTCAGGGCACTTCCACATCTCAGGTGCTATCGCCATATGAAACAAAGCTGGTGTGTCCTGAAGCACTTTTACCTGCACAATGGCTGGTTGTCACAATGCAAAACCAAGGCTTTGGCAGAGCAGAGATGCCTGAAAACAAAGTGCTAACAGCCCAGGGTGGTAGTTAGCAGATTAAAGGCGAAGTCAGCAGAGTTTCAAAATCTGTTTAGGCACTTAACTTTTATTGATTGGGTGGAGAATTAGGTGCTTCAGTGCCTCAACAGTTTCTCCCTCCATCCCTATTCTAAGAAATGCAGATAAGAGCACTTTCACACTTCAGAGGAGTGGCCTGGCAGAAAATGTGTTAAGGCAGTGATGTGCTTGGATGTGACAGTGATGAGGTCAGATGAGTTCTTTGCCCAGGTAGAAGGAAGTATGTGAGACTAGAGTGGATCTTGATTAACAACTTGCCTTAGAGGCACAATCCAAAGTCAGTGACAAGACTCTTATTAACTTCAGGGAGCTGGGATCAAGCCCATTGATTTGTGCTTATTTCTGCTCTAGTTGCTCTAGTCCAAATTAATGCTGTGCTGTGATATTTCCAAATACCAACATAAACAAAATCCACTCAAGAAGGAAGTGATAAAAATAGGAAAATCATAATGCTTGAATCACGGTATTGAATCAATAAATGTTAAACATAGGAACCTGGCCCCAGAAATTAGTGTGATAAGAAAAAGGAACCAACTGATAAACATCAGGTTTTGGCTTCAGAAGCTGGGGACAGGCTGCTTAGTGACAGTATATTATATTTATATATATATAGATAGTTTGATTATTAATCCTTTCTGTGTAACTTCTATCATCCATCAATCTTCAATTTGAAAATCTCACTAATTACATGCTTGGTATATTTGAAAGTGTTAAATGAAAATAAAAAATGTTTAAAAACGCACATTTTCATTACTAATTTCTAAAGTAAATCAGATATAATAGGAGATTCAACCTTTATGCTACAATGGAATGCTATTTTATGTTAGAGATATAGTGGGCTTGTGTAACTGGTCTGAGATTATTCAGGATCTGAAAGTTCAGGGGTTTTGCAGAACCCCAAACTTCTAGTCAGAGGCCAAATTTTTATGCTACCAAGGAGGTTTCTAGAGATAGAAAAAAAAGATTTGGCAGCTGCACAAAAATGAAAGACATGTTCTGTGTAGATTATATGTGTATTTACACCTACACATACAATAGTTCTTTAGCATCTGGTGTCTCACAGACACCAGATGCTGTGTTTCCTTATCATATAGGTAGTGTGTTAAGTTGTATCTAACTCTGCCTGCCTAAATGAGAGAAGGAAACCGAGTGTGTGATTTTGGCAGTGCTCAAACCCAGATAGGAATTTGCTCTGGGAAATGCCAGGTGTGAATCCTTTCATTTCAGGCTTTTCTAAAAACAGATCAGTGTTTGCTATTTGCAAAGGAACTTAGAAAAAATAAAATAAAAATGCTAATGATTTGAGCCTTTAATACCTTTCCAAGGCAAATATTCTCTAAAAGTTTTCATGTTTTTCAGTTATGATGCCTCATTCTCATTCCTTGGGGTATTACTCTGAAATACTGGAACAATCTCTTTTTACTGCTCAGGCCTATATATTCTCTCATGCAGAGACACATGAGAGGAGTAACTCGTTATTGTCACTGATTCATCAGCACTGCAGACCCACAGCTAATGGGGTGAAATAGCTACTACAACTGTAAGCCATGTATCTTTTGTCACTCCTAAACTAACACTCCTGGACAAAGCTAGAAAGCAAATTTTCTATGCAGAGATTATTTTTGATACCCTACCAAATCTGCAGTTCACAGCACTGTAGAAACTGGAGGTGGAAAGATCTGAGCACGTTATCAAACGTGTTCTCATGCCAAAGCAGCAATGCTTGGTGCAGACAGCCAGGTTATAACATTTTAGGCAGTGAAACTGCCTTCTCTGAAATTTCTGCCAGAGTCTAACAGAGATCAATCTCTCTCCTCTCTCTGTGTTTTGGGTTTCTTTTCTTAACACCTAACTTTTTGTCTGCCACTCCAATAGATCAGTCTTGAAAACCCTAGCAGCCCACTGTGCCTGCCAGGTAACTTCTGTGCTGTAGTGTTGGAAATTTCAGGTTTAATTTTTCAAATAAGCTAAGCACAGCTTCATTTAGGTCTGGTTTAACTAGTGGTAAAGTCATTCTGCCTTCACATATGTTATGTGCTTATACACACAGCTGAAATATACCATTTTCATTACTGAAACATTGGCTATAGTAATTTTGACATTACATTGAAGCATTTTGTAATAGTCATATATAATAATCTTCTCTGAAGTTCCTTGCTGCTTGCTTAGTTTTCCATCTCCCTCCTCTTAACCACTGTATTTTCATCTCTCTCTTCCCTGTAGATTATGCTGCTGACTGATCCAGAAGTTGAAAGCAGTTTATTAATCAGTTCTGATGAAGGAGCCACCTATCAAAAATACCGTCTGAACTTCTACATCCACAGTCTGCTCTTCCACCCCAAACAGGAAGATTGGATCTTAGCCTACAGCCAGGATCAGAAGGTAGGAATTGTGGGTTTGTTTGCTTAGGGAGAACCCATCTCTCTGTGCAACTGCTGCAGAGCATTCAGGATGATGCTTTGGGGTGATACCTGGAGAGTCTTTGGAAATTTGGTATTTTCAAGCAGAAAACATTGACCAAGCCTCAGTGTAAAGGTCAAAGTAAAGGACGTGGGCATCTGCTGTGTTCCTGGGGCCTAGCCCTCTATTACTGATCTGGCAGTCTGTGTTTGTTCATTCATCCTTTTGGCAACACTGTGTGACAGGCAATGGGCAGAGAAGACAGCTAGAATCCTTCACAAACCTCTAATGAGGCTTTTGGCCTCTTATTCGACAATTCTCTTCCTCCAGTTTAGTGTCAACTCCAAGAACAGTATAAGACACTCCTTGTTCCTCTCTGGTTGGCATATTTTCAAGTAGTTTTTGATTTTCTAAGAGGAAAAAGTAGCAGTGAATCAATTTCCTTTGAAGTCCAGTTCCCTCAGCAGGGGCAATCCATCAGCCAAATAAATACACTGTGAGATTTGCCTTCATTTTTTGCTGCCCAACCTAACACAACAACACAGGACTTTATTGTGGAGAACTCATTGTTGGAATTTTTTGAAAATCAGACACATCAATACTCACAAGTCAGTTTTCTTGCACTGAAGGACTTGTTAGACCTCAACCTGTTTAGTTCAACAAAAAGCATATTGAAGGAAAACTATATTGTTGCACATAAATATTTGTATGGGGGAAGACAAATCACAGGAGAAACCATTTCGATTTAGTGATAAAAACTTCTAACAAAATTCATGGCTAGGAGTCAATGGCAGATAAACTCAGCTGAAAAGTAACTAGCCTTTGGAGCAAACTGCTCAGAGAAATGGTAGATTTCACATCCTGAGGTTTTAAAGTTTTTGAATAAAACTGGGTAAAGACCAAAAGAATTTGTTGTGCTCCCAGTAAGGGTAAAAGAGTGAAATATCTTGACATTTAACATACAAGGTTTTATACAAAATAATTTAGTGCTCTTCTTTTTGTTCTGTGTACGCTGAATCTATGAGAATAGAATCTATGAGTATAATCAATAATTGTTGGCTGAAGAATTCAGGTTATACATTAATCGACATTAAAGTTTGAAATTTGCAATGTTTTTTGTAAAATAATTAAACTACTAATTTTAGTTTTGCACAGGTGAGGCTTATTTTTACTCTCACTGTAAGCCTGGGGAAACAAAGGCATAGAAAAACTGAGTAAGTAGGTAAGGTTGCAAAATGATTGTATTGGAAGTTTGGGAATATTTTCGTGCTTCACTTTACACTTAAAACCAGAGCCCTTCCAGGACTGTAGCTTAATACCCTTTGTAGCTGAGAAATGCATCTTGCCTCCTAATTCTTCCTGTGCAGTCAATTGCATGCAATACTTTTCGCTCACCCCTCTCATGGCCTTTTTTGGAGTGTACTATGGTTATACTCTGTTCAGAGGAAAGTGAAGATTAAATTATTTCTCTGTGTTCAGTATGCAGTTAGGCAAGGCCAAAATCTTTCCTTTCCCTTGTGGCTGTTGAGTTCTCTGGACTGATATGAAACAGAACAGAAGCTGGTCTCTGATGTCTTTTTAGGAGCGTTGGAATGAAAGTTACTGTGTTTTAGCAACAGGAAATTTATTACACGAAGATCAATGAAACTTTCAGTGGGAACTTTGTCAAATAAAAGTAGGATATAGCAGAAAATTCATTTCAGTTGTTAGGGTACTCAGTCTGGTCAGGAAATAATTCTGAATTAGAGGCCATACAGCTAAGGCTTATTTAATTTAGGATTGATGGCTAGCAAGAACTATATCATCACTATTCCATAGGAAATGTACACTTTCCACAGAATACTGAAAGACAATCTGGATATAAGAACAAAGGGTCCATTTGTGTGTTACCATGAATTTATGGGGCTGGTGTTGGAGTTGTGAGTGGGGGGTGTTTAGGGAGAAAGGATGCAGGCTCTATTATAATTTCTTTTTGTTATGGAATTGATTAGCAAATTGAATAACTGTTGGTAATTCAACACTGTAGTTGCAGAACAAAATTTGGGCAGCACAAAGTCTGTAGATCTGTACCAGTTAACTCCAAAACAGAATTTTAAAAGTACAGTGAATGGGTATGAATCACAGCCCTGGTTTCTACTTTAAAGCCTAACTGATACATTTTCTGATTTCAAGAAGCTTTGGCCAAGAACTGTAGAGGGTAACGAGTAGGCAAAGAGTCTTAATCAGCTTGGACTAAATTAAATGTAACTCGAACTAAGGGTCAAGCTCAGCCTATGGCTAAGTGTAAATGACTCCCATTGGTATGTGTTTGTGTATCCAAAGGCAGAATTTTCTCAGAGTAATTAAGAGGTCCTGCAGGTATTTAGATAACTGCAATGGGAGCTGAGGGGTGCTCTGCAACAAATGACACTGCTGTTTGCTATTTCCTGGTCTTGTGCTGAGGCTGTGTTTAAGGGGAGAGAATCCATTACCCCTGGGATTCCAGGCACTGTGTGCAGACTGACTGAGAGTCACCCAAGGAGGCAAGGGAAGCATCTGCATGCTAAGGAATTTACATTTTGATGCCACTGACTCAAGAGGCTGTGAAGGTTTTCTTGATGAGGACTTTGAAGAGTAAATTGGATTTTGACCAGTTAGGATTGGTGCAGTCATTTAATTCTGCTGTTGACAGGAGGGAGGTGATAATCAACTAGAAAACACTTTTACATCCTTCTAGCAAGCCACTTGATTGTTGTCATCCATTTGCATCGTGTCATTGCAGCAAATGGGATGGGGAAAATCAGGTGGTGAGTAGAGCAAGAGCTGGAGAGACAGGAATCACACTGGATCTGGACTGTGCTGGTTCTCAGGAGCTGTCCATTCAATTGAGGGCAAAGCCAACAGTAGTGGATGTCTCTCATTGCTCAGCTGTAACAAACAGTAAATGGGTCACACAGAATCATCCCTCCATCTCTTCACAGCCCACTGCTGTCTATCACTATGATAAGATCTTTTCTTGTTTGTTTGAATAGAGTTTTACTCAATGGTAGGGAAATCTGTTTTAGCTGAAGTAATTTTATGTCCCAGTTTCTTGGGTGTTGTTTGTCAGTGAATGTGGTTAATTACTGGAGTTCAGCTAACGAACAATAACTCGTTAAGCTTCAGTGACTCCGTTGCTTTTGTTCACATCTCTGTCTCCTGTCTCTGCCTTGGGCACTGGACTTGAATTACACTGCTGACAGACCAGTCCCTTATTCAGTCATGGCTTTTTCCTGCCAGTCTTGAGAAGAAAAAAGAGCAGCAAACCATCTGCTGCCTGCACTAATTGCTTCATGATTGCATTAATTGTTCTGGCTGAAAGTACAGTTGCTACTTGGCCGATTCTTACCACATAATTGCAGGACTGCTGCCTGCTTCTCCATTTTCTGTGTAAAGGACTTACAAATCAGAAGGAAACTTCAGACACAGTAAAGCAATGCTTGTGAAGCAAAAGCTTTTTGGAGGTCTTGTTGCATGTGAGCTCTTGTGGGTTTAATCAGCTTGCTTGTAGAATGAGGGGCTGTATTTTATGGCAGTATTACTTATGTATTACTGTGTAATCTTCAAAAGTGGTTTGCTGTGTAATCAGACCGTGGAATATAAGAGCCTCTAGTTCATGTGGAGACATCTTCTGCTATTCAGATGGGTCAGACACACAGAAGAGTGGTTAGTAATCAGCCAGGAATAACAGAGCTATTTGGGGAGATGAAATAAAGGTGGAATTGGGAAACACAAGTCAGACAGGCAAAAAGCAGAGTCGTAATTGCCCAGCTCAGTGCACAAAGGCACTCAAGTACTGAGAAAGGCAGCAACAGAGCCTGAAAAGCAGTTTTAAAATGGAGTTATTGTTGTTGCTTCTCTGCTTTCATTTCAAAGTAACTCTTGAAAAGTGAGGCACCCCAAATTAAAGGAGCCCTGTCAATATAGCACTAGTAAATGAAAAGATTTATGTTTTCAGTTTTTTTTCTTTATTTATTCATTTTAGCCTTTTCCAAATACCTGATTCCATCTGCCTACCTGTGTGTATCATGCTGAAGATGAATGCTAGGGACTGATACTTGGCTGTATTTCTAAAGTGCTGAAGTTTGGCAAATCAGGATTCTGATACTTTTGAGACACTGTGTCTTCTAACATCAAACCATATCATCCTGTTCATTTTCCTACATTAAAGGATGTCCACTCCTCATGCATGTAAGTGGAAGAGAAGGGTGTTCTTATATCTGGGATGACAGAGACACCACTTAGAGAAGAGATATGGATTCATATGGCTACAGGATATCTGGGAGAGAACAGGCCAACATTTAGAAATACCTTCAGCCCCATCTGTCCAAGTCTTTTGTCTGATACTTGTGTCTGACAGTAGAGTATCTGCCACAGATACTCTTCCACTCTTCCAAGATGTGATGGGCTGCTCTTTTTACAGTCTGTAATTTTAAAACCTTTCATTTCACTGCATTAGGATCTTACTTTGAGGGTGAATCTGCTTGGAAAAGGATCATGCCTGGAACCTCCAGGGGTTCCTTTCAACATAAATTATTCTTTTTCTTTTTACACACTCTCAGTTTCAATGGTAACAGTCATTTCTTACTTAGACCAGAGAAGGGAAAATAAAATCCGGATTAATTTTAGCAGAAAATGCACCATAAGTAAAAAAGAAAAGAAAAAATAACAACAAAAACAACAACAACGAAAACAAGAACAACGAAACAACAACAAAACCAACAAAACAACCAACCAAACAAGACAAAACAAAACCAAACAACCCAAACAAACAAAAAACTAAACCAAAAAAACCCCAACCAACCAAACAAAACAACAACAAAAAAACCCAAAACCAACAAAAAAACCAACAAACTGTTACCATCAAGTGACCTCCTTTTAGTGTGTCTATTTTTTCCCCCCTACACTGCTGACAGCAGTGGTGACAACAATTTAGAGGATTATTCACTTGGGCTAATGTTAGCTGAGGGAGGCTAATCCCATCTAAAATTAATGGAGAGGAAAAAAGCTTCTCTAGAGTGGAAAGCATTAGCCACTTTGAATCATCTCTGGAAAAGGTTTTGACAGACTGTGGACACTGCCAGGGAGCTGGTTTGCATAGAGCTGACACGAGCCTCTGTGAATAACTGCCCCTGTCCCTGGGGCATTACTCCTGCAACAGCCAACACTATTTGTGTTGATATTTGGGGCACCACTGATAATCCAAGCTGGTTTTCCAGCAGGCTTGATTCTCTTTGATGCTGCTCATTGTTGAAGATGGAAAAGTAACAAGTGATTTCCTTGATAAAAGTTGTTTGCCTCACTTTTGCAATGCTGCACTTTGTGCTCCACCTCTGGGTTACCAGCCCTTGTGCCAGGGGTGCACAGGGCCTGCCACACAAAGGCCTTGTGAATGCTGCTCCCTGGTTTCAGGACACTCCATGTGGTTATGTTTTTAAGCAGGAGATGCAGAGAAGACCCCTCCTTTGTGGCTAGGGCTGTGTGTGAGGACTCGAAGCACAGAAACCTGTTAGGCACCTTGTTTGACATCACATCTAGCACAGAACCCTTTGCAAATACCCCTTGCTGTCTTTAGGCAAATTGGTAAGTGTTTGGTGGCAGCCAGCATTCTGAAAATAAACAAGGGAGGGACATCAAAAGAAGAATTATGGTGCCAGATTGTATCTTCTTTTTTTTTCCCTTTCCTTTCTAAATTGGCCATAAGCCAGTGTAGACAGTGTAGAAAAATATAGTTTCCTAGAGTACCCATCAGTCTTTTACAGACCTCACTAAGCATAATGTGCTGGAGTAACAGTTTAAAATAAAGAATGGAATTAAAAGTGATAGGAATCTCTAATGTTGTTTCCTACTCTAATAATAAAAAGGAAAAAGAAAAAAATCAACTAGCAGAGCCCAGTGGAAGATAGATTTCTGGGCCAGGAGTGTGATCAGTGAAACAGAAGGAAAGACTCTCAAGCAGTAATCACTGTGCTCTTTACCACTGACTCACTCATCTTTAGGCAAATCAATATGTCCTTGCTTACCCATCTGTATAAACATCAGCCCTCTGTACCCTTAGAGAACTTGTTCTTTTTCTGGTTTGGGATCCTTGGATACATACTTTTAGCTGAGGGCAGGTCTGTTGTTTCTCTGCAAGATTCTCTGTGTTCTATATAACTCCACTTTTCCTACTTCCATGGAAAAAAAATCACATTTCCTTTCCATCAGAGTTGGATTTGGAATAAAGACGTGTGCTCCATATCACTGGATGTGCTACTGATCTCTGTGGTGTTGGGCAACTCCTGTCACTTTTCTGTATGTGACTCACCTCTGTCTTCTCCAAAATGTCTCCAGTTTCTTATTTTACAAAGTGCCTTAGGTTTTAATATGATGCAAATGATAAACAATAATTTATTTTTAAATTTAAAGCTGTGCATGTGTGCATGAAAATTCTGATACTTTGCCCTAAATTCTGCTGTAGTAAGCCATTTCTCTTCTGTTCTCCTTCAAATATGATACACTTTTTAAACAAAAATGTGCTTATTTATTGCAGTTATCTAAGCAATTAGGAATCTACTTTAGTAAATTTACAACAGAGCAGAAAGCAAGTGCTGGGTACCCCGTTTCCTGTAACAGATAGTGTTTTTTGGTTGAGAAGGGAATTAACTTTGAGGACAACATACTAAGTGGAGTGGTAAATTCATCATCCCTTGAACTTGAGATTGGGTGTCTTTCCAAATGATAAAATCTAGTTCAGCCATCAGTTGTTGGCCTGAATAATTCTCTCTGCTGCTTGAGTTACTGGTAAAGCTGCTGCAGCATCTGTTAGGAGGAGAACACACTGATGATATTAGAGGCTCCTTCTGTCTTTAAAATATATATGCCAGTCAGAGTCCTTTAAATACCTCCTGGTGAAAAATATGTTTCCTGTTGCTTTTTTAGCCTGTGAGTTGAATGCACTGGGGGCAGCATCCTAATGCAGTTGCTTGCAAACTGCCACAAACCCAGAACTGGCTGATGTGGCCCACAGCTGACAATTGTGAGGAGTTTTTGAGGGGCAGGGAGGAAGAAAGCTGAGGGTCATTTTCAGCATGCTTTGATCTGCTGAACATTCACCAAAGCAATTGCTGTGTTGTGAGCACAGCCCTGCATGGCAGCAGTGTGTGGTTCTTCAGCAAAAGCAGCTGCTGCAGAGCTGCAGACATCACTGGTGCTTGAATGGGCTCTGAGGCAGGTATCTGACAGCTTTATCACTCTGATGTGTTTCCATCAGCATTCAATGAACACCAATTATTGGGTAACCTTATTGATGGCTTCTGCCTCTGTGATTAATGCATTGCCTGCAACTTGAAAGGTTCAAAGTCTATGCAGCATCCTGTGAACTTTATTGCTTCAAGGATATTTAAGCTTCTTAACAGTGGAACTTACAAATAGATCAGAGATCAGGGAAGTAAATGAGTATCAGCCGTGTAGCCCATTTCTGTATCCTGAATCATGAGTCTTATGCTTTATTTTAGGAAGGAAATACCATGCATGAATTGAGATTCTTTTTTATAGAAAACATACTGATCTGTTAAATGCAGTGTTGGAAGAGAAAAGCCTGGTCCATAGTCTGGTTCAGGGAATAGCAGCACACCTCCCAACCTTTGGCTGCTCTGAGGAAGAAATGCCCTGTGCAGCAATTTCCTTAAATGCAGTGTACTTTATTTGATACCCAAGTAAGCTGCATTGGATACATGTTGGGAACATGTGTCTATCCAAGTCTGTTCATTCCATTTCATTCCTGTTTTGAGATGTCTGCCACTGTGGAAATTTTCATCACAGTGATGATGTGATGAAATAACTTCTTTCCCACTGTGATAATTTTCATCCAACAGATAGATTTGGGGCAAAGAGGTGTGAAAGGCCATGAAGGAGTATTGTATGGGCCCATGTAAGCATGTTCAGCCTGAAGTCCTTCCCTGATGCACTAACCCCAGCTTTGCTGCAGACTGCATAGAAAGCAGAATAAATGTAAGAGATATTTAAATTGGAAAAGTTCATCACCAAATTGAAGCAGTCCACATGATGCCTTTCCTACTGTTCTTTGCTTCCTGGGGTTTTAAGTCAGTTCAAAATATGGTCTTTCACAGTTTAAATATTTGTAAAATGCTCTTATGAACAATGAGAGTGATGACTAAAACCTTGTAGAAGACTAGAATTTCTTCAAATGCACCTGCATTTGTAGCAGTAGTAAAAGTAGTAGTAGTAAAGTACAATTTATCAGCAATAAACTTATCTGCATAAATAAATAAGAAAAAGAAGAAGGACTTCCTGGTATGTATTTCAAATTGTGCTGCTGCATCTTCAGAAAAAATTGTCTTTATCCAGTTGGATTCTGTTATGTTTATAGTTAAAGCTAAACTGTGTTTATGGGATGTTGCATTCTCTGGTGAATTTGAAATTTGAGGGAGAAGAAAAATCTCTCCAAATATTTATATGGGTCACAGTGCAAAATCTGTGGTTTAGGTGCACTGGAGTTTTGAGGATTTTTGTATGTGAGTAAATTCTGTGCAAAGGTGTCAGGGTGAAACACCACAAATAGTATTAATTTTAACAATCTCACAGAAACAGCAGGAAGTGTAAGAGTCAAGAAGTCAGCATTTGTGAAGAAACTGTCAGGAGCACTGATTAGTAGAAACCTTCTCATGGAATCAGAGGTGAATTTGAATCAAACCCAGTGCTTTCAAAGCTGTTCTGAGCTAGTTTTCTGAGCTAGTTTTCCAGTTGCATTTGGGGGTTTTTGGGTCAATAATGTAGTGTAGGTTGATTTGCTTTGGTCTGATCTGTGTCCCGGGAGAATGAGTGGAGAGTGCATGGAAATTAGAGGTGAGAGAGCCTTTTCTGTTTTGGATGGTAGAATACCAAAGTTGGTAAACCCAATCAACCCAGACTCCATGCTGTATTCCATTATAACTTGTTTAGGGGAAATCTCTTAAGTAAAAGAAAAATATTAGGAACTTTCTCAAAGTATATACCTAATGTCACTTCCAACATGCCATTTAAATCACCCTTTATTTAACCAGGTTTTGAATTTCTGAGTGCATTTTTTTTTTAATGAGATTGAATCAAAGTATAAAATTTAATATTCTCATCAGCAAAGGAAGCACATGGAACTGACACGTGATTCAAGATCTGTATGTGGAGAAGCATGAGAATCAAATATTTAATTCAGTTTAGATGCTGAGTGATGGAACATCATGGACACTCAGGGGCAGTTGTATCTGCAGCAATCTATACAGGCACTAAAGTGAAGATAGGGGCACAAGGGGCTCCTCACATGACAGCTTTGGCTAGGAAAAGTAACCTGTTGAAAACAGAAGGGGTGATGGTAGGTCTTGACTGGCATAGTGACCCTTCAGATGGGTGGGTTGAATAAATCCCAGTTATTCTTAATGGAACATTTTGGGAAAACTCATGTTTTCTCCCTATATTTCACAGAATTTAGTTGGTTTTTTTTTTTATACTGTGAAGGACAAAAGAAAAAATTAGTCCAGTCTGAAGCTGGTGCTGGAAAGATCAGGAAATTAGAAGGGAAGAATACTAATAATGTGGCAACTGTATCCTGCTGTTACCTCTGTATCCCAGAGCATTTGAAGGTGAAGCTTGCACTATCCCTGTGACATACATGAGCAGCCCTTGTGCTTCTCATACTGGCTGGGACACAAAAGGATGGAGGGAGAGGATCATATCATGTCTGGTGTAGATAAGGAAAGAAGTTCAGTTTGTGGATGTCAGCTTTCCCTGCTCCAGGAGACAGTGGTGTGTTGTGAGAGGGCTGGGGAATTGTCTCACCATTCAAAGGGTTTATTTGAATCCCTGCTCAGCCTCAGAAGGTATTTGTAACCTTAGAACAGCCTTTTCTTTTCCTCTGCATTTCTTTTTTTCTTGTATAAATGAGGTAGGTGGTAGGTTTCTACTTCACTGAATATTAAGATCTAAAAAAGCAAAACAAAGCAAACCCAGACTGTTAATGGTTATTAAACAATCTGCGTATTACACAGAAAAATAAATGTACAAGAGAAGAAGGGAGAAGAGAATTATTCCCTGATGAGCAAGGGTCAAATCTGAGAGATCAATACAAGATTTGTACTTCATAACAGTTTTGTCTCCATAAAAACAGAACTGTCAGCTTGGCCCTCAGATGAAAACATACAATAAAATTGTAATAGGTTCCTTTTCTATCTGTGCTTGAAAAATAAGTGTAGCAAAGAACATTATCCAACTTCAGTCTAATAATGCAAATTGTCATCAGACAGCAGTGCTTGCCAAAGAAAACAAAATGTCATCTTTGAAGGGACTGCATGCACAAGGCTATCACAAGAAGTCCCAGGAGAGAGAGGGATTTTGTAACAAGAACAAAATGCCATGCTGGGTTTAAAAAATATCCATTCAAGCACTACAATTGCTAAAATGGGAAAAATAATCCCAGCTGTATCATAACCTATACTTGACAAAAATGTAGCCTTCAAATACTTCTTTTTTTTTTTTTTTGTCCAACTGAATAAACTAGGTTTAACAGTGAATGATACTTAGAATAAAAGATCTGAAAAATCCTTACTGCAATTTTTTTTTTTTTGAGGGGGTGGTTTTACATGGGGAATTCCCCCTTTGCTAAAGATACATTAGTGCTGCTTGTGCTGCTGTGAGTCAGTAAAGGCCAAAGCTGGTGCTGAGATAATGGCAGAGGATGAAAAACCTTCTAAAGTCTGGTTATTAAAGTGTCTTATCAAAGACAATGAGAGCTTTGGATATGGGTTCCCAGGGAGCTGGTATTTCCCTTTGAGAGCTGTTGCCTTTTCTCACATGCTGTCTCCAGCTCACTGGGCACTGGCTTCTCTCTGAAAGAGTCCAACCCTGACAGTGGAATTGCTGCATCCATTTTCTACCTTTGAAACAGACCTAGAAGCTCTTGCATTTCTCCACTTTTTTCCTGCATCACTCCTTCCTCAGGGCACAGATTAGGAGAGAGCAGGGCTGTCTGGGTGCTGTGCAGCATCACAGCCTCTGCTCTCGTGGGGGAGCTGGCAGATGCTCCAGGTAAAGGCTGCTCTGGGGGATGAGTTGTGCTGGAAGAGCAGAGGGAAGCTGTCCCAGCACTGCAGGGGGACTGCAGGCCTGGAGGAGGGTGCCACACCAGCACTGAGAAAGCTTTGCAGCCTGCAGTTAATTAAACTTGGATCCTGTTATTGTCACCAGCAAATTCAGAGAGGGAATAACCTGCTGAAAGCTGTGCTCAGGGAAACCAGAGAGAGATAAGGGTGAGAGATACAAAAGTGGGAAAACAAGATTCAACATGATGACTTCAGCCATCAGAATATCAATGTCCCTGGAAAGCTTACACCTTGTTTGTCCCTGGTCTGGAAACACAGAGGTATTTGCTGAGTTTGGATTGCTCCCTGTTCTTAATTAAAGGATCAAATGAGCTTTATTGAAACTTAAATTACTGTATGTCAAAGACAGTACATGGCACAGAACAAAGCACTTTGCTATGAAAAGAAAAACACTGACATCAGAGAGATGATAGATAACAGAAATAGTTCATTGTTATCATGTTTTATTTCTCTCTGCAATTATAAAAGCAGGTCTAGAAATGGATAGGAAAGTTTTCCTTAGTTGTAGTTAGGGTTCCCTAAAGTTTCAAATAAAAATGTGTCTAGAATCTTTTACTTAAAAATATCAGACTTACCAAAGTTTTGAAATTGGATGCATTTCTAGACACAGAACAAACTATTTTTCCCTCTTCTTACTCTTGTTATTGTCTGTGCCCTCCACCTTCTTCCCTCTCTCTTCTTTGACAGTGTTCAAGAGAAAGGGAGATGAAAGAGGTGAACTTTTAGCTCTCGTATTTTAAAGTAAATTTTAACATGTGCCAGTCTACTGTTTACTAAATAGCTCTTTTAATTAATTTCTCCATGTTCTTCAAGTTTTTACCATAGGAAGGGTGAGGGTTATTGGGGTTGGCATTTGGAATCAATATCCACATAAGCAGACTTCAAGGTTTTTTATCTCCCAGTCTCACAATTCTTAAAATGCATTCAAATCATCTTTCTGATGAACCCAAAGCTTTTAAATCATCATTTTCTCTTCTTCTCAGTTATTGTCACAGGCATCCATCTTTCTCTTTCCTACCACTCCGCTGCCAAAATAATGGTCCACTTCAAAATAATTTCCCATGGTTTGCACATAAAGATTCAAATCATCTGCATATTATGGAAAATCCCTTAAGTGGTGTCATGAAAAGGGAGATCATAGTTCAGAAAATTATGTCCTTGCCAGAAAAAGGGACTGACCAAGTCTACCAGGCAAAGGAAGGAGGGGAAATAGGATGAATCTGCAAGAAAAGTGCAGGGCTGATTGCCTCTCAATCCTTCCATATGATAAATCTGAAGCTAAATAAAGCAAAAGAAATAACAGAACCCAAGTGATCCTTCCCTCTGCTTGCCTTCTGAGAATTACCTGATGGCAGCACTTAGGGAGAGCAGCTGTTTGTAAGTGCTCTGTAAGTGTTTGCAATAGTAACATTTGTATATCATTCCACCAAGACAAGTCAAAGGATTTATGATACCTGTAGCGTGCCTTTTTGCTGACCTTTCCCAGCCTGGTTTGGTATTTATCATGGAAAGATTTTCTGCAATGATTGATGTATTTGGGTATTGTTTGCATAACCAGACCAGGAGAAGGTGTCACGTTGTTTGCAGAGAAGGACAAGAGCAGAGGGAGGATCACAAATTCCCTTGGAACAGGTAACTGGTGCTGTTTAAACTCATCCAGCCCTGCAGGGGAAGTCTAGACATGCTGGAACATCTTTTGGTGCCAGGTTGAAAGAGCTTCCTAAGGATGGCACTGCTAATGGAAGGACCATGTCCTTCTGCCATAATACTGAGGAAGGCAACTGGATTATGAATTTTCATTCAGGTTGCCAGGTGTACCCATAAAACAATCCCTCAGGTAATAGCAGTTGTGTCCCATATCACACATCTCAGTGTTCTCTATGCCAATAAAAGGCACCACAGACATGTTTCAGCTGCCCCAGGTGTGTCCCTTTGAGACTGGGATGAATAAAAATCCAAGTCACTATCTGAGGAGTGATAGAGGGTTTTTCAGGCTAATTTCTCTGGTATCTTTGTGTTTCACTGTGATTCATGACAAACTGTGTTTGTTTTTGTCCACAGCTATTCAGTTCTGTGGAGTTTGGCAGGAGATGGCTGCTTCTTCATGAGGGAGTTACACCAAACAGGTTCTACTGGTAAGAGCAAAACCCTCTTCCTGATTTCCTTGACACAACTTCCCCACACAACAGAGGTGTTGGAAGGCAATGTGCCTGAGCACAGTCTGCACTGGTGATTTGTTGAGATTAATTTAGAACTGGTATGAAAGGGGCATTATGTATCTATACAACATTGGAATACTGGGTCTTTGATCTGAGAGTGATGCAGAACTTAAATATACTGAATAAGTCTGAAGAAAGCATTGATTTAGGGTGGGAAAGTGAAGAGTTCAGTCTGGTCCTGCTACAATTAAGGGACAAAGCCTGAAGTCTTGGAGGACACCAGCATTTCTGCCACAGATAGACATCCTGTAGTGGCTGATGTTGTGCTTTTAATTACTGTTAGACCTACTTAGTCCTTGAAAGTGAGCATGCTGCCACTGGACAGCAGTCAGTGTAACTGGCTTACATGGAAAAGAAAGCTGAGAGTTGAAGGAGATGCTGAACTTTTTTTCCCCTGCAAACATGGTTGTATAGTCCAAATCAAACAGATAAGATTTTCTTGTGTTTTGTTGTAAATCTGTGGGACTCCTCATCAACTCCTTATGGAGGCATTAGTCTGCCTGTGAGCAGAAGTGGGCTCATGTCCTGTGAATATGCCTTTAGAAGAGAAGCTATTGATAAAATAGTCATCTTGAAATCAGGAGGAGCTGAAAATTGAGACAGTGTGGTAGTTTCTAAACTATAAATTTGTGTCAAACCCACAGGTTTTGAACATAGCAAGATTCATGAGTAGTTCAGTCAAATATTTTCTTTTAATTTATAAAAGAAGGAAGAGCTCTAGGTCAAATTTACTTCTGAAGTTGAATTTATATTTGGTCTGCAAAGGATATACCACAGCTTTTGTTTGCTGCTTCTGCTTTTCAATCCTTTCCCAGAACCTGTGTTAGCTGAAGCAAATGCAAACTAAATTCCATTTTTAACTTAAACTCATTTCTGTGGGGCAGTCACATGTGTATTTATATGACTGTTTCTTTCCTGCAGGACTGCTAAAAAATTCTCATAATGGTAGATGCAAACACAGAGTTCTATACATCTGGGCTGAATTTTTTTGAGGGGGCTAATAAATGAAAAAGGTCATAGAAATCTGGGTACCCTGATTGGGTACCAAAATTGTAATCTCTGAAGAGGCTCAGAGGGCTGAAAAGACTGCTCCTGTTCCTGGATCCATATGTCCTGTACAGTATTCCAAGCCTTTTGAAGTTTCCTGTCATTGCTTACAGTTCTGATGTGTTGTGAGATGAGCTGATGGATGCCTGCAATAAGAAAAATGATGAAGTTGTAATGTTCACTTTCTGTAGAGCTTTTGAAGGCCTCTTAGAACATAACAAACCTAGGCTTGGAGCTTCAAAGGCAAAGAACAAGTTAAAAGATGTTCCAATCACCCATCTAATTTCCCTCCAGCCATTCACAAAGCATGAAACTGCAAGCCTGTATTTGCACCTTGAATAAAATGCCCCTTGCAGAACAAACCTCAGTGTAAGCTGGACTGTACTTCTGCTGTAAAAAGTGAAAATAATACAATTTGTGGAGGCATCTCATTCTGGCATATTTGTGATGATCAGAATGACCCTAGGACAAAAATAATACTTTTAGCTGCAATTCTGTGGACACTGTCTGTCCTCAAACACATCCACAGTAGAAAACAGCTGTGCATGTGTGATTGAGAACACCACAGAGAGCAGCACTGGGCTTTAATATGCACTCCCATTCTCTGCTTGAGGACACAGCAGCACTGAAATGCTGAATCAGAAGGGAAGACCCTTGCAGTCAGTGCATGGTCACAGTTGACTCCCCATGCAAGAAAAGCAAAAGGGAACTGGGGCATAAGAGGGTGCAGAAGTACAGTTGGAATCCAGATCTCTGCAGCACCATCTCTGTAGCCAGTGCTGGTGTACAAGTGGGGTACAGCCTTGCTCAGTGCCCTGTGATTTTTGTTGGTCGGGCTTTTTTAATTTATTTTTACATATTTTGGCTTGTAAATATGCAGAGTGTAATCAACCTGAAAAGAGAGAAGACCAATTCACTAATTCACTTATTCTTAAGAGCAGAAATAAATAGTGAAGTAAAATGTCCTGAAGTCACAACTTAAAGCAGAATGTGGGGATTGCTCTCTTTCCTGTTCCTGGTGCTTTATCTGAATCAACCAGGACACAGCTGCACTGGGCAGAGAATGAGGGAAATATTCTGCTACCTAAGGAAGGCTGAGGAGTTGCTGTGGTATGGATTGCTTCCAGTACTCTCTAAACTGGGACTTGTCTGAAATCAGAAGACACAAAGCAAGGCCTCTGGCATCAGACCTTCTTGAGGCTGCATTTATTTATACTCCTTGTTTTGACAGGGAAGGTGCACCTGGAAGACTTTAAAAACTTTTACATGGATTTGAACAGCTGATGAAAGCAAAGATGCATTTTCCTGATTGCTCACTGATATTTTCACTGCCATTTTAGTTTGTCATTAATTTGTGGTCTTGTAAATAGCTTGTAGGTCACTCAAGAGTCTTGTGGATAAACTCCCCTGAGCTTGCTAGTTTTAGTCTTGAGAAGGCTCTACCTGCAAACACTGTCAGAGAAGCTGGAGAGACTTTTACAGCTGCATTTCTTGTATATGTTGCCAAGAGAATTTTCTTCTTTATTTGCTTATTTTTGGCTGCTCTGTGAAACACCTCTTCCTCCTACCACTCAAGAGAAATTTAAAGCCATGAAGAAAAACTGTTTGATGATGCTTACTACATAACTGAGAAAACACTCTGAGCAGACACAACTCAGGTCCTTGTGGCCCACATGTACTTTTTATTCCTGCATCCTCTGTTTCATGAAGAGGAGTCATCAACATGGAAATAGAATATTTTTTATTCAAAACTCTTCTGTTCCCCCTTCTCATTCTTCCACCTGCATCCCTGACATCCACACTTGTGATGAAAGAGGTGTAATGTCACTCTGTGAAAGGAGATATTAGGTGGGAGATGAGCAGATGAAGTCAAACCTTTAAAATGACAGATGACTGGAGACTTCTTGTCTTAAAAACCTCCACCAAAAAAAGCAAAATACTACAAAAGATGACAAAAGGGACCTGTAATTTCCTACCTTATTAAAAAGTTGTTGGGACACACTTGTGGCTGGGCAATCTTTAGTGATGGACTGCTCTGACACCTCTAATAATTGCTGTAATTTGGGTGTCATCACATATCTGTTTGCATAACCTAGGGATGTGGAAGTGGTGTTCTGAGGAAAATGTCCTCCACTCAGGGAGTCAGGCACACATTTTGTGTCAGGTGGAGACATGGGAGAATCCACACTGCATACAAGCCCAAGGCACAGCAGCTCTGCACTGTGTCAACAGTTTTCATGTTTTTTATTATTTTTCCGGCAGCTTCTTGAGATTTTGCTGTTAAATGTACTGTGACAGAAAAAATTGCATGAAAGTTATCAAGGTATTTGGTATCTCTGGAACTCTGTGCTCTGTGAAAAAACACCCTAATTACTAGGAAGGAATATTCTAAGCAATATTAATTCAGCAGTGTAATACAGAAACAAGTTAATATGTTTACTAATGTAGATGGCATTAGGGAGAGAGAATGCAGTGGATCCTAGTTAAATGAGTTGGATAAAAATGCTTTATTTAAATACTTCTGAGTTTATTTTTGCGATACTTGGCAATTTTTGGTATACATTCCTATTGTGGAATTTTGATGCTGTAGATGCTGTTTTGTAGTGAATACAAATGTGAACACAATTGGTGAACCAGTTACACTGGGAATTATGTTGCTTTTTCTTGCTTTTTGTAGAGTGCTTCAGTCATCTAGTCAAAGTTCAATAGTGATACTTTGTGACTTGCAAATCCAAACATCCATGACAGAAAAATTGCTCTAAGTTCATGTAGTTCAGTATAGCCAAGATATAAATGCAGACATTTGTTGGTCATTAAAAGCCATTCTTATTTGGTCCTCAGATCAAGTCATGCCTTCCACCAGAAATTATTTCCTAAAAGTCAGTAAATCAAGGCATCACAATTAGAGCTGACCAAAAAAATAAAAATATTTTAAAAAGTTAAATAATTAAAATGTTAAAAATATCATTTAAGTGTCTGCAAAATGTAGTGGGTTTTAATTAAAATGAGAAATTTTCCTGAAAAGATTCTCATCTAATTCTCATCAAAACCTAAGCTTGAGAAACTTGGAGGAGGGGGAAGGAAATAAAATCAAATAATAAAAGTATCTTAAAAACTAACATAAAAAGAACAATAGAAAATTAACATAAAATGAATAGAAAAGCCCAGCTAGTAAATTTGATCATCAGGTTACAATCATTATCTCTATCAGTGGTATTGATTTTATTTTTTTACTTACCTGAGTGTTGCAGCCAGACAAGCAAGTAGGAGAAATACAAAAGCAACAGCACTCCATACTTCAAGAAGATCAGAGGGCTGTAATAATGAGAGGGCTGGAGCACCTCTCCTGTGAGGCTGAGAGAGCTGGGGTTGCTCAGTCCAAAAGAGAGAAAGCTCTGGAGGGATCTCCGAGCACCTTCCAGTGCCTGAAAAGGGCTACAAGAGCTGGAGAAGTCTTTTGCCAAGGGCATGGGGCAATAAGACAAGGGGTAATGGCTTTGAGCTGAAAAAGAGCAGGTCCAGATCAGATATTGGGAGGAAATTCTTTACTTTTGGGGTGGTGAGACACTGGCACAGGTTGCCCAGAGAAGCTGTGGATGCCCCATCTCTGGAAGAGCTCAAGGCCAAGTTGGATGGGGCTGTGAGCAACCCAAGTTGTGGAAGGTGTCCCAGCCCATGGCAGGAGAACTGGAATGAGATGATTTGTAGGATCCACTCCAACCTACACCATTTATGATTTATGTCACATGTCCATGATGTTAATGATTCCCTGAAGGAATTAAAGGAGATATGTCAGTTTGGTAAAAGATGTTGCTGGGTCTCCACTCAGTCTTGTGTTTTTCTGAGTATGAGCAGGAGAAGGAAATGGAGGCAAACATTGTAAAATAGTAGGCTAACCAACCTGTCCCTTCACATAATACAAAAATATGCACATACACTGAAGGGGAGAAAAGCCTGTAAGCAGCTGGGAGGACAGATGAGTAGATAGAGCTATATTTGTGTTTCTTTTATGAATAGCAGCAAAGAAAGTTAATCTTCATAGTATATAATTATAGAGTATATATATTTTCTTTTTCAGAGGAGGCTGGAGACTGTATTTTAAAAGCTCCTACTGTGTTCACTGGAGCAGCTGAAAGAGCTGAAAATCAAAGGGATGAGGTGTCAAAGCCCTGTTAAAAACTTCATTATATTCAAGCACTTGGAGCAAGCTGGGTGCACTGTCCCAGTGTTCCTGTCAGTTCTTGGCTTGGTGAGAGTTGCACGCCCACCCAGGTGGGCTGAGGCAATTTAAATGCCTCAGTGTCTGGGCTGTTTACAAATGATGCTGTGTATGGCTGAACAAGACCTGTTAATCACTGCAAGGCAACTGCTGGAAGCTGATGGGAGTGATGCCAATCAAAGTGCATTGTGACAGCCTGTCCAGAAAATCATCCACTTGATCTAACACACAAGCCTTATTCAGTGAATTGAAGGGAAAAAAAATAATTTAAAATGTTTTTTCATAGCTTAAATACGATGGTTATGGGTACATGCCAGAAAAACCCACCACAGTTTCCAGCAGGTGTGAGTGAAGCAAAGGTTCATCTCAAGAAGCCTTTTGAGACCAAGAAGCCCCAGTCTGATTGATGCATAGGTTGGTGTATTTTAGCTTTCCCAATTCAGCAGATATTTCTTAAAAAATCATCCAGAGATACTTCATAAATGAGTACAGACTCCCCATGAGCTTCAGCTTCTCTCATCATCCACTTTCCCTCATTAAAGTTCTGCAGAAGCAGGCAGGCATCCCTACACCATGCTCAAAATCTTGATTTGGGAGCTAATCAGTAGCAGGAGCCTGCAGTGCCTGCAGCACCCTGGAATGTGTCAGTCTCCAGCCCTGGACTGAGCAGCTGCTTTCTCTGTGTCCTCCTGGAAAGGACAGAGCTGAGCAGGTGAAGCAGGGCACAGCTGGGGCACCTGTGGACTTGTCTAGATCCGTGTCAGGGAGGCTGCCCAGCCACGTTCCCCTGTGTGGTTAATGAGCAGCACAGTGTGTCACCAGAGCTGACTTCCCCCTCCTGCTCTGGTGACTTGCTGGCCTCCTCCCGAGCTGCCTGACTGGGCCACAGCACTGCAAGATGCAGGAGACATGCTCTAAACACAGTAGGGAATTGTGATCCTATTAGGCTGTAGCAGCAGAGAAGCTGAGAGCAGGTAGGTCTGGTTCATGGTATCAAGGAGGGGAGCTCAGAGGCTTTAACTGGAGGGTACTTTGCTCCTCCTGTCTCTTCAAGTCAGTTGGAGTTTTAAGTTTTCCTGCTTTATATGAAAAAGAGATATGGGATTGAAGGGCTACCTTAAAATCAGCATCTAGTCCTGGTTAAGTGAATATTATCCACTTAGTTTAGCCTCTTGTTTTAAGGCATTCCTCCCACCCTGTGCTACCAGCAACAGACAGTTACCTCCTGAGAATTTGCATCCATCTCTTTCAGAGTTTTAGCCAAGTTTCCTCCCTGGAGCTTCCCTTGGAGAGCTGTGTTGTTAGAGCAGCAGGGAAGAAGGCTTGCTTTGCTCCTGCCCTCAAAGCTGTGGGTGTGTAGGCAGCAGAGTGTGGAAGAGTGTGGGTCATGGTGCACCAGGGCTCTTAAAAATGGTGAGATGATGAGAGTAAAAGTGACTCCCCCGGCCTGAAAATCACACCACTTCCCCCATTTACCTACTCACCTATTTCAGTGTTTGCAGCACCACCTGCTTTTCTGGGTCAGTGCTGTGAGGTGGCTGTGAGGAGAAGTTGGGCTTTCCTCACTGCTGTTTTCTAGCAGTTCCAAAGGAAGGGTGGCAAACTGAGTACAGCAAACCACAGAATGGATTTGGCCCAGTGACTGCCAGCTGAATTGCACCAAATGTTATCATTTCATGGGATTGGACAATATGGGAGGGAATGGTGCAGGAATGTAGCAGGGAAAAATTAATTAAATTATGGTCAGGGGAGATTTATTAGCCAGATATAAAGAAATGAAGTCTGATTTATGCCTATTTGGAATCTGTTCCTGTGTTTCTAAAATGTGTCAGGAGGATGTGGTTAAGAGATGTTAAAGCTAGAAAGCAGTCTTTAAAGTATGTTCCAGGAATAGTAAAATCTGTGAAATTTCACATAATAGGGACTGAACTAAAGAAACCACAAGAATTGCCTCCCACACTAAGCTCTCTGGGGCAGATTCACTGACCTCTGCAAGCAAAAAAAGGAACAGAGAGTATCTGCAAAGTTCTCATGGAGTCAATATAGTAGTAAAAGAAAAAGGAGCCTGGAGGACTCTCAGGCTCTATTTTTGTCTCTGCCACATAGCAACTGTGTGATCTTGGTCAAATCAATGAGGCCCCTGTGCTCCTGACTAATCAGTGAAGTTTATCTATAAAGCTGAGAACAAAAATTTTCCTCAGCCCCTATTTCTAACTTGGTCTGCTTGTCTTGTAGTTTTCCATAGGTCTTGAACAAATCAGTACCATGCAGGGAAGGTTACTTAAAGGTTGATTGTCAAGTACTTTTGTATCTTTGGACAAAAAGCTCCCTGTTCAGTGCTACATGTTACTATTTTTATGAATGGCAATTAGAATTTAGTGTTATAGAAGCATCAGTGGGGACCAAAAAATTGATGCTACTGAGGACAACATGCACGTCATCAACTGTTGTTGCTGTTTTCATTCTGTCCTTTAAAACAAAACCAAACCCCTGCCATTCCCTAAGTTGGAGGAAGGTGTCAGTTTTTTAACATGAAGTGACAGGATATGTCCAGAGGCAGTGGAGGAGCTGGTTTTCCATTGGCAAGATTTACGATAAGGGATTCACATGAGTTCTGAGGCTAAAGGAAGATAAATCCCCAAAGGCAAATTCTACCAATAATTGAATTACAAAGCCATTATCATGTGCTGAACAAAGCAACTTTATAGCTTTATTGTGACAGGATAATGCTTGTTAGAATATTTATGCTCATAGGACAACTTTGGCATAAGGATGTCTAGGAGTACATTCCCTCTTCCACAGGACTTTTGCAGCTAGTTAGTCTTTCTGTGTAGTGCAGTGTGTGTGGAGATGGGGATTTGCACAAATTGGGACTAGGAAGAAGGAATCCTGAGGGTCAGCAGAAATCTTAAATATATAGCATTGTAAAAACAAAGTCATCTGCAGAATGCAGTGGAAGCACATGAGTATTTTTAACGCTGAGTAGTCAAACTGGATTTTCCAAGCAATGTATCAGTTTTCTGTTTGGCATTGACTGCAGCCATATCTGAACTACTCCCACTCAGCACTGATAAGCTCAAAATGACCACAACTGTGTGGATCTCCTTCCACTCACCTTAGTAAGAGATATTGTTGTGCCATTTGTCTGCCAGCCTTTGCTGCATGAACAAATCATGCCTGTTTACCCCCAAAGGAGGTGAGGTACGATCCCAGGAGTCCTAATTCTGCACTGGTCACTTCCTCTGAGCCATGGGAAAGCTGCATAGGTCTTCTGTGTCCATATAAATTTAGAATAAGGGACATTCACACTGGTTCTGTCTGTGAAAAGGACATGGTAGCCTTTGGCATTCTGGGCCATTTGCATTGAAGGTGCTGTAAAATAATGATGTCTTCTACTGCCTGTGTTTAAAGATGTTTGATCTTGGCTGCTGTGAGCATGTATGATACAAGAAATACACAAGAAAAGATTGCCATCAAGTTTCTTGTGCATATAGTCCCAGATACAGTGTGTCTGTGTGTGTGTCTGAAGTCAAGCATCCAAAACCAAAGGCACCCAAAGCTGCTTTCCAGAATGCACAAATCCTTGAGATGCAGCCCTCATTGTCTGGTGTTTCGAGTTCATTGTTTATGAAAAAATGGTAGCCTGAAATTAGGTGCAGCAAGTAGAAGCTTTTGCTTTCTTCACGATGATGCCTTTTTGTAGTTCTGAGTGGTCTGACTGCCTTGCAAGCCTCATCAGTTCCCAGCATCCATAAACAATTGCTTTTGTCCCTAGAAGTGAAAAAAGATAGAAGAGGTGGAAACCCCAGGATAACAGGGTCTCTATTGAATTTTCTTGGCTCAGAGGAGCTGACAGGCCAAGGAAGCCAAGGTTTTAGAAATGTTTCAGACAGAGAAGATGGCAAGGGGCTGGTCACTACAGAAATATGCCAACTAGCATTTACTGTGCAATGGGCAGTGCCAGGCTGCTTTTGTTTAGTTCAGCCTAGTTCTAAACCAGGGGATGATTTGGGGTCTTTTCCCTGCGCTGCTTCTCACGGTGGGTGTAGAATCTGCATTCAGAGCAATTACTGTGCTGCAGCCAGTGGTATCGATTTGTGAGGCTCTCAAGTGCAGATAACTACTTAGCAGGCTTGATAGTGATTAAAATTTTAGGAAGCAACTTTGTAATAGGACCGTGGGGGTCCTAAATTTTTCAAAATGTAAGCATCTTCAGTGTAAAGGCAGCAGGGTCACTGCCTTGCACTCCCTTTGGCTTTTCTAAATCCTCCTTTTCCCAAAAGGTTTTTTTTTCCTTCTTCTTTTCTTTTCCTTTGTCTTTTTTCAAAACATCCAGACAATTATGCCAACAAAACACTAAAAGTTAATCACAAAAATACAATAGGCACCATTCAACAGTGAGTGTTGTAAGGATATCCCTGGTGTCCTGAAGTTTCTGGGAGTATTACAGAAAGCCTGAGATTAAAGGGACGGACAAAGGACATGCTGGCATTTTACCACAAAGTGAAAACATAGACTGAGGCAAGAAGAAAAGTTTGTGGATATATGAGTGTTTGGTCTTTGAGAGCAGATGCTGAAAAGGAAGAATGGATTTGAGAAATATGAGAAGAAAGCACTGCCAGCACAGCGAACAGAAGCTGCTCAGAATAGGGAATGGCAAGTTTGGGACAGTTGTTTATTTTTGGAGAGTTTTCTGAGATTAATCAGTAGCTGAGTGGGTCATGGAATGTTGTTCATCTGTACCCCTGCTCTTTGTAGGGTGCTTGGTTCATCAGCTGTTGAGCACAGAGCACTCTTCCTTGTCCAGCTTGTGAAGCTTTGCACTGACCATGTTGCATTGACCATGTGCACATAATGAGTATATGTGTAAGAGGTAATAAGATAATGAAGTACAGTGGGAAATTGTATCGAGTTAGAAACATGAGCTGGGGCTTTGGTGCTCTCTTGGGCCAGTCCAGCATGTGGTTTCCTTCTTCCACATATGAAGCTTGTATTTTTTTGTCATATTTCTTTGTAATGAGTTATTAATTCTTTTTCATCCTGATTCCATGGGTTTAAAATTGTTACTCAATAATACTCAGGCTTGTAGAAAAACATTGACTTTCTCAGCTTCTAGGGATGATACTTTTTTTTTTCCCCAGCAAAATGCAAAAGACAAGAAAACCCACTGATAGAATAGCCATCTGCCTGGTAATGATTGATTTGGCTGATATACTGAAAATTCAAGAATTCTGATATATATCCTACTGTTCCTAACACCCTTTTCCCAGCAGATGCTTTAGAAACAGATTGTCCTTTGTGTGTGAATGGAGATGCCTGTCTTCCCACAGAGAGTGTGTTCTCAGGGACAGTGCCACCAAAAGCACAATATTTATCTCCTGTGTATGCTCACTGTGGTCAATATTGCATTTCTGAATGTCTCCTAGGCTTTTATATGTCCTAGAGTAAATAATAAGGCTGATGCAAGTTGTATAAAACATTTCTCAGAAAGAGGACTGCTCAGGACATTCAATTACCCCTTTAATTGCAATCCATAGCTCATATGTAATTTGTGTTTTTAAAATCAGGTAATAAACATATTTCAGGTCTGTTGTGTTTATTGCTTTCAGACCTTTATGTGATCACATGTGGGTGTTTGTAGTGTGGGTGTCCAGACATTTTAAATTTGATGGAGAGGAACAGGCCTTTCTTGGATAAATTCTTCTCATAAAGTCATATCTAATGCTGTTCAGCTGACCCACAGTGCAAACCAGCTGTTTCACCTCTCTGCCTGCAAGGAGAGTTGAGTGTGATTGGTTCAGAGTTGAATATCTGTAATGTGGAGCTGGGTAAGATGAGTATGACTTTATGTGGCTTTTTGGGTGGTATGGAAAGATGTATAGAGAAATATCCCAGGGCTACCATGGAACAAGACAGCCTGATCCAAAAACCTGTGACATTACAAAAGTGCTGGTCAGTAAGCTCTCAGCAGAGTCCAGATGGAAGGGATATGTTTCTGGCTGTCAGCTCTGTACAGTTAATATTGATTTGAGCAGATGTGTATTCATATTTTGCCTGTTCTTTACAACTGATTGTTCATGTTGGCATTTAATATTATGGGCCTAACCATGACCTTGTGCTGTCACAAATAAATTAAGCCTATTGTATGTCAAAGCAATGAAATGTGTATTTGCTAAGGTAGAGAGAAAGATTTGGCAGATAGGAAGACATGGATATGGCTCTTGACTATACCTCAGATGTCCTATTTAACTTCAGGAATTTCCTCTCTCGATCCTAGTTTTCATCTTTGTCACCACATTTCTAAGTCACAGGGGTTAGGAGGTATCAAAAGAAAGGGAGTCCTGGAGGTTTATCTTCAGCCCTCCTTGTTCTGAGCCCCCTTGGGACAACTGATGGCCTAATTGCACCTTGAGTTGAAGCTCCTACAGTCCCAGTACTGGCTGCTGTAGCGTGAGACTGTCATGTGCAGGTGCCTGCTCTCAGTGCTCGAGGGGTCCAGGTCTTTATGTGCTGCTCTTAAGACACATAAGAGTTTGATGTAAATTATGGCTCATAAAATCACCTGTCTGTGCCTGAGAAAATGCAAAGGAGGTTTTTCTTGGGGTCAGAATAGCACTGTGAGGAGGAAACTCACAAAACACTCGAGCGTAGACTCGCATGCTTTAACTAGGGCAATGAGTTCTTTGCTGGGTGAACACCACTGTTGCACTCTGAAGAGAGAAAACACTCAAATTTGTGGAATTTATTCCTTGTTTCTTTGGAGAGTTCCCATCTCCATGGGGATGTGTGAGGTCAGGAGGAGGAATGAACTGATCTACTGTGTCTTCTGCAATAGCCCAGTTCCAGGTGGGCTATTCCAGTGTTCCAGTGACAGTATTTAAAGCCCACTTAAATAAACAAGAATAAAGATGAGATATGCCATAGTGCAAGCTTTGTCCTTCTGCAGTTTTTTTAGAGCTGTTTGTCGCTGGCACCTGTCTATCTTAAATTGAATTATAATGAACAGGCACAGCATTTTGGCCCTAAATCTGCTGATCATAGCAGGCATAACAAAAATGTCCAAGGAAGGTGCTTCCTTCCTCCCTCACTTGGTGTCAATTACCAGGAAACAGAGATTTTAAGTGGAAGTTGAATGTTTAGAGGAATAATACCTTGCCATAAACTTTATTAAAAGTGGAGAAGAGGTAAAAGCAATGCTAGCTCAGATTATTTTCTGAAACTTCAGTCCCCAACAAAGGAGAACAAAACCTTTTCTAGCTAGTGAATTGCTATGTATTTTGTCAAGCAAAGGTAAGGATTAATCAGGACACAGTCTTGTAATTGTTAACATTTTTATAATAGTTATTAGTTAATGCACATGATGATTAAGCACTGGAGGTGCCTCTGATTGCAGTCAGTGGGAACTGAATTAAGGTCTAAATCACTGTTTGAATCTCTCTTCTGATTTCCTGAAAAATAATGAGGCTTTGAAGAGAACATCTAATTTGTCTATCACTGGAAATGAATGTGTGTCTTCCCTCATGCTTCTATTAACTAGGAGGTCAGGCAGCTAACAAGAAACTGGCTCTTTAACCCTCAGCTTTAACCCAGGATTTTGACTTGGCTGATAGGATCAGGGCCAGAAAGAAGGCTGATTGTCAGAGATGCTGCTGAGGCTGCTGTACAGCAGGACTGGCACACAGTGCAGTCAGAACTCCCTCCATTCAGGCTGTCCCTCAAACCACTGACCATTTGGACTCTTCCAGGGAATTGAGGAGGCCGCCAGTGCCAGTCCAGGGAGCCTCAGCAATGGAAGCAAAGCTTAATTCTATAAACTCCTTATTTGCACTGCTCAAGGTCTTTACTTTGTTACTTGTTAATTCAGAGGGAACAAACAGTCATTTTCAATGTGACACTTCTTTTATTAATGGAATACTGCTTTTATTAGATCAGAAGTGATAAAATGTCTCAGGATAAAATGAGTTTTTAAAACTTCTTAATTAATGAGAGAACACTGATCATTAAGAGTGTCAATTAAGCAAATGGGCATAAAATGTCCAATATAAAGGAACAGCTATAATTAGTATGCTGGCAAATACTATTTTCCCATCAATTAATGTCTTCCATATTCCACCCTGCACTGAAATGCATCCTTCTGACCAAACCAGGAGAAACATCAAAATTTCATGTGCCAATGAGAACAGGAACAAGCCTCCAGGTGGAAAGAAGTGAAGTAAAGGGGTGAGAAATAAAAAATTCATAAAGTTCAATGACATTAATTAGATAAAATGGTAGAATTTCTTTAAAATATTCAAGTTAATTTTTTTGGAAAACTCAAAAATTCTTTCAAAATTATCAGTTCTTATTTGTGAGTATGAGTTTATGTCCAGTTAAACAGGATCTCCTTTGGAAGCAGTATCTCAGCCATTCATGGTATATGTTGGTTTTAATGCCCTTGTCTCAATCTGTGCTTTACAGGTCTATGATGGGGAATGGAAGAGAGCCTGATCTTGTGCACCTGGAGGCAAAGACAGTGGATGGTTGTAAGTACATCATCTTCCAAATATTCTGTGTACTGGGCTCTCCTCATGTTCTTGTAACCATACAATATGACAATGGAACTCTTACTTCTTTTACTGATTCACTCATTTAATATGAGGAGTGTGGCTCTTCCAAGTTAGGTCTGTCGGAAGAGAAGCCTTTCCAGCAAGGCAAAAAGTTGGGTTTAAAGGTTGTGAAAGGAGCTGAGGACATGGTAAGGAAGAATAGGTGATAAGCTGTAACTGGAGCTACTACATACAACACTTTTATTTCTTCTGACATTATTTTTGTTGATGGGAACGTGACACTGAAGAGAAATTTCTGGGTCACAAAGTTTAGCTGCTGTTTGTTCACACAGTGCATAACATCACCTTCTTCATAGCTTTATAGTTTTAGGAGACCAGTGATACTCTGCCTTAGGTACTACCTTTGAAAATACCTAATTTCTGTCACATTAGAAACCTATTAAAGACCAGTCTAAGTGCATTTCTCACTGTTACTGCATGTCCTGTCACTGTCCTTCACTTTCATCAGCTCCTTTCCCTCCCTGCTTTGCCTCTTGAGGTGGATTTTGTTTTCTATTCCAGGAGCCTCCTTTACCTGCAACTCCAAAATATTCTCCTAATTGGCTGTAAATTCTCTCAGGCACCCTCAGCCACCTGCTGGCCTTTTCTCCTCCCATCCAGGCTTTCTCAAGGTTTATCTTTGAGCTCCACTGCCTTTGCAGATCTTTCTCCATGGATTTCTTTTCCACAACACTGGATTGCCTCAGGCAGGCATCACACTGAAAGCCCAGCTGCCAGAGATCTAGTCATTTTAATTCCATATTGTTTCCTCTGTAAATCACAGTTTTCCTGCAACATAACCAGAAGATTTTTATCATTTGCAATACCAAAGTATTAATGATGCTTTCAATTAATTCTTTTTTAGATGGATGAAGTTCTCCCTTCAATTGTACCCTCAAATGCAGTGGTGTTACTTAAAATTTGCATGTTGTCATTGGAAACTTTAAAAATATCTGAAAAGTTAATTGTAAGGTAATCTGGTTTTTAACTTATGGAAATGTAGCTCGAAAGAGAATTTTTTGGAAGATGAATTTTGAAAAGAAACAGTTGCGATAGAAACCATAAAGTTTTAAAGGTCTTTTCATTTCAAGATATGCAGGATTAGTGACACTGAAAGAATGTATTATCTCTATTTCTTATAATTTGTGGTCTATGATTATTATTTCTCCTCTCAATTTCACTGACCTGATGTGGCAGCAAGGCCAACAACATGAGCATTTCTATTTCTTGGGATGTGCTAAATAAGAAGGAAATATTCTACCAGGACAATGTCTGTTTCAGCACAGAGTACTGAAAACTGTTAGAAGTCATTAAAAATCTGGGGTCACTGAGATGGAGCACTGCAAGTGATGTTTAAGGAGCTGTATTCTGGTGATGCATTTGAGGGATATTCAGCTCACAGTGGGCAGAGAAAGGGCCACGCTCCAAATGCCTTGGACAGTCTTCTTGGTGTTCCTAGGCTGGAATAAGAGCATTTTGCACAGCTATAGCACATTTCTGCAAAACACTTATTGATTTCCTAACAAATTAGTTAAGTTTCATCATAGCTCTTAAAGTGGAAACCGAAAAACAGGTAGATGAAACTGGCATCACTGAGGAATCAGGCATATTAGTAAAAAGAATATATTGCGGAATAACAAATTATTCCTCATCAACTCAACACCAGCAACAGATTCTGCACACTTATATTGACTTAGTTGTGAGGCAGCACAACTGAAATTTTTCATTTATTCAGTGTCAGAACTAAAGATATAAATATATCAGTAGTGTCAGACCTTCAGGCAGTGGAGACCCTTGCAAATCAGTCATCACTTGGATGAAACTTCTCATAATGAATCAGGAGGTCCCCAGCTCACCTCACTGGTGATATAAAGGATTGTGTTGGATTTTCATTAAGTGTGTGTTCTGTTTTGGCCCATGTTCCAAGCAGTGTTGGTCTCTACCCAGAGGACTGTGGTGGGTACTGGGAGCAGTAACCTTGGAATATATCACAGCGTTTTTTGCCAGAGATTTGGAATCACTGCAGGATTTTAAGGCCAAGACAGGCAAAGAGGGTGCACATGGTCCATTACTGTAGTTACCCTGAGCAACTTGGTGTACAGGTCTCTTGTCTGGTAGAGCTTTCTTCCAAGGACCAAATCAGTCTCCTTTTCCTGCACAAAGTAATCATCACCCTCCAATGGATGAACAAAACTTTACCTCTGGAATGGAGCAGGTGTGTTTCTACCAGTGGAGTAATGGAGTGTGCTGAAATGAGAAAGATACTTTATTCCAGACTGAGGGTAATCTGCAAGTAATTTTTCTTGGGTTATTACATTTTTGTGGTTTTTTTTTAATGTTCTTCCATTTATTTATTTATACTTTCTTTGGAATATCTCTTTTGAGAGTTAATCAAGTGTAAAATTTCAACAAAGGGATTAAATTTGAGAAGGTAAGTTTGCCAAAACAAGGCAGAGAGAAAGAAGGGACAAAAAGGGAGTGTGTAAACAACCACACAATCTGTACAATAAAACAAAAGATCTGAACTGGAAATATAAGGGCTAAGCAAAAACCTGCTGAACTAAGTACAGATAAGAAAATAATTCTTGTGCTGGTATCTTTTCCAGCAGAAGCTGAACAGTACAACTGTGGCTTTAGGTGGGAAGAAGTAGAAATGTCAGCTGGGTACAGGGTCTCCCTGACCGAGTCATTGAGAACATCTGTCAGCAACAACCTTAGGGTTGGGCTCTGCTTGCTGGAACCAGTAACTCTCTGTCTCTGCTCTCTGATTATGGTCTGTCTAGGCACTTGATTTATTGTGCTTATGTACATAATGTAAAAGGTTTGCAAGGACCAAAACAAGAGTCTCCTAGCAGGAATAAATCAGTGTAACTTCAGTGGTGTTGATTTACACCTGCTGAGGATCTGGCTAGCAATGTTGTTCCTGAGGGCTCATTCTCCCTACTTATTTTTTTTTTCCCTTGGCATCCAGAAAAGATATGGAGTCCTGAACACACTGTGTCTCATCAAACTAGGGTGCAGGTAGTGATGAACAAGCTGAGTACAGCCTGCTCAATTCAGTTCTGTTGGTGGAGACAGATTTGCAGGGCTAATCATGTTTTTCATCCTGTTGTGTAAGTTCTGGAGAGCACCACGCAGATTTTTGTGTCATGGACTGACATGCTTTTGTTTGTTTTTCAAAGGCTTCAGGCCCAATCCATCTCAGTCTGGGGCTGAGGGCACAGTGGTAAAACTGATTTTTCTGGTTGGAAGATGTTCATATGAATGTTATCTCACATTTCCATTTGTATGCTTGGGTGTCCCTGGTGTTTGACTTTGATTTTTGAACAGGATCAAAGGCAAGCCAGCAAAGTCAGCAGGAATTGTGGTGGGTTTTTTTGATCTGGCTTCAGGTCAACACCCCCAGTAAGACAATTAATCCCCCATGGTTCTTAATCGCACGAAAAGCTTCTCTCTGTTACATTCACCACCACAGCCAGCAGGCAGGGTGATGGGGAACTTAAATCTAGGTTTGCTCCAGTGCAATTTGAAGTGCTTTCAGAAGGTAGAAACTTAATGACATGTGGGGTTCAGGTTTGTAAAGAATATGCGAGATCCTAAAATTAACAGGCTTCTCTGATTTGAACTTGGTGGGGTTATCCCAGTAAGGTCTGATTCAAGCTAATTAAATGGGAGGTAATTTTTATTCAGGTGGTGCCTGCTGTTGGTGCAAATTAGAAAGATGGATTCCTACAAGGCATTTGGAGACTAACTGGATACCTGCTGGCCCTCCAGAGAGCAGCAAAACTGACTCAGAGGATGTCTAAATGACACTTTCTGTAGATAGTGAAACAGTAAAACAACTGTTACATTTATGAGACATGCATTTGCTTTTGTAGATAAGACACCAATTTATTTAGAGCAAAGTTTTAAATTTATTTTTTTAAGTGTGGATGAAAGAAGCTAAGGGGTTTTCTAATGTGCTGGCAACAATTTAGAGAGCTCCTGTTACTTAAAAAGTAGTTTTGTTTTCTTTGCCTTTCTTCTGTTGTCCTGATTTGCACAGCAGCTTTTCTTACTGTAAGGTAATTCAGGTGCTGCTGTGATGCAGGTAAGACCAAAGTCTCACCTGGGGCCAGCAGACGTTCTGCTTGCTGATCCACAGGGACTGAGCATCTGGCCAATAGTGTCTGAATCACAAAGTTGCACTAGCACTTTAATTTCTGTTTGCACAGAAAATTGCTGAGAAGAGTAAAATAATCACTGTTGTGGAAAAAATGAGTAGGCAACCTAGCCTGGCAGTTTTTTCCTAACGTAGCTACAGTGGTAAATTAATTCCTGTAGTGCCCTAGACCTGTGCAGTGATTTTTTGTTTTCCTGATGGTGATTAATGTTTCTTCCTGATCATGATTAGTATTTGTCCTGGAGAATGACATCTGTTAGTTTCTCTAATTATAGCTTTATGCCAGAAGTGGCAGAGGATATATTTCCCTATGTAAAGAAAGATTTCTGATGCTGACATGCAATGAAGAAAGAGTAGCAGCAGGATAAAACCAGATTTGTGAGTAGTTAGTAAATGGGATGGTTTCGTTTCACTGATCTTCATTACTGGTTAATTGCTTTGCAGTTGCTGAGTCCTGGAGAGTTGTGAGCATATTCCCATACCATGAATGTTTCACAAATCAACATTCAGACCAGATGGAAATGTATAAAGAACAGTCATTTTGTGTGTTTCTCAAAAAAAAAAAAAAGGATTAACCTATGGGAGAGCATTTAATTAAACTGTGGAATTCATTGCCATGGGAGGTTGTGAATGCTGAAGATGTACCTGGACTGCTGAGGCAGCCTAGACTTGTGTTCTTACACTGGGGGAGAGGGGTTACAGGCCTGGGCCTTTCAGTGACACTTCTCACTATCATGCTTCAAAAGCAGAAACCATCCCTAATGTCTGAATTTCTCAGTAAGGATCTGGGATACTCCACGGAAAACCTGTGAGAGAAACAGAGCATTGATTACATTGTGTAAAACCCCTGATTTGTCTTCAGTGGGTTTATTGCTAGAGGGAATGACACATTGCTCAGTGAACTAAAGACAGGAAAAATATAAATGAAACATTTGCAAAGTGCAGTGACTGTTTTCTCTGGCTCTCTCTGTGATCAAATAAGGTTTTCAGAAGATATGTATGCAAGCTTACACTAGGAAGCAGTGCATATTAGGGTTTGTCATTTAATCCAAAATAAGTCAGCAACAAAATATCCTGGAGAAAGTCCCACTGCTTTAGGAAGGGATCTAAAACTCCGCTGTTTGCTTTTCCAGAGGCTCACCAGCCTCCAGGAACCACCACCAACCTTCTGTCTCCACCAGCTGAGCCAAGGAATGTCTCTGGGATGGGCTGGATCCATTTCCATTGAGAACATATGAGCATGGAGCATGGAAAAGACTAAAATATTTCATGGCACAGGGTTCCCTTGGCTCTTAACTTTTTCTCTGTTAAATTTTGCACTTCTCTTTCACCACTGAAACAGATTAATTTTGTCAGAGGTTTCCCTTACAAGATGTCTCCTCCATTCTTGTGTTCTGTGACTTTTCTTGCTTCCTCTTTAGAAATAGCTGCCATTCCCCGAGAAGATTCCTACTCTGGGTGTCTAAACCTGTCAAAAATGAAAGTGTCTGGGGGTGTATGAGCTGGGAGTTGCTATGTTCTTCTCTCCAGGCACAGTGTGACTTTGTTGTTGTATATTAAAAACAGCAGCTGTTGTTGGAGGTGAGGGTTCTGGAAATGAAAAGCATAATGTCCTAATTACGTATGGCAGGGAAAACATCTGTGCGGGAAAACTAATGAAATTAATTCCAGAGCTTAGCAACTGAATACATTAATTGACATTAATTAATGCTAAATTACAAACCTCTGCCAATGGAGTCACATAAAATGTCCGCGAGAATGAAACTAAAAAAATTCTTGAGTTAATGTGAACACAGAAAATCTTCCCCTAGGAAAAAGAAAAAGTGAGAACCAGGCACTACAAGAAGTCTACTTTTCCTTCTTTCTGTCTCCCGTAGCAAAAGGAGCTTTTCTTGTTGTGCACATCTCAGTGTTTGGCTGTTTGGGAGATTAGCTTAAACAATTTCAGTGCTCTGCCCTTTAGTAGTTATTACTGGCATTTTAGAATTGGAGCCAAGGAAAATTGCACTGTAAAAGTTCACAGGAATTGCCTTAGTAAATCTTCATCAATGGTACAATCACTGCTGCACAGACTCCTGTGATCACAGCAGAAATAGGGATAGTCCCCATTCCTGCATTAAAGCAGGATCAAAAGAACCTCAGTCTCCTCTAATGGATGTCAACCTGGCCTGCTCTTTAATATCTCTTGTGGAGGAGATTCCATAATCTCCCAGTCTTTTCAACAGCTCAGGTGCAGTAGGACCATCTCAACTGAGGCTGCTTTGCTGAAGCTCAGGCTTGGCACTCATTTCACTCTGAAACATTGTCCTGACTCAGGAACGTTGTTGTGACTCAGGAACCTTGTCCTGACTCGGGAACATTGTTGTGACCTGGGAACATTGTTGTGACTCAGGAACATTGTTGTGACCTGGGAACATTGTTGTGACTCGGGAACATTGTCCTGACTCAGGAACCTTGTCCTGACCCAGGAACATTGTCCTGATCCAGGAACATTGTCCTGACCCGGGAACCTTGTCCTGACCCGGGAACATTGTCCTGACCCGGGAACCTTGTCCTGACCCAGGAACATTGTCCTGACCCGGGAACCTTGTCCTGACCGAGTGAGAGCCCCCACCTGGAGTTCCGTGCCCAGCTCTGGAGCCCGCGGCACAGGAGAGCTGCGGACCTGCTGGAGCGATCCAGAGGAGGGCACGAAGGTGCTCGCAGGGCTGAACACCTCTCCCTCCCTGTGCAGGCTGACACAGCCGGGGTTACTCAGCCTGGGGAAGAGAAGGCTCCGAGGAGACCTTTCTGTGACCTTGCAGGACTCTGCCTCAGGACAAGGAGGGGCCGTGCTGCCCAGCGCGGCACTGCTGGGTGGTGGGACAGACTGTGCCCCCTGTCCCCATCCTTCCGAGGTGCACAGGGACAGGGCTGAGCGGCTCCGAGAGGGAATTTCCTGAGCTCGCAGGAACGAGCAGGCTGGAATTACGTCGTTCTCTGCCCTCTCGTGGCTAATGTGGAAAAAACCATGTCCCTCTGAAGGGAAATAGTTTCCATCGTGCTGCCCAGGCTGTGTTCAGTAAGTTTTGCAGTAAGCTGCAAAAGCATAAAATGTTATAAACGGCAGCGACTAATAATACTTATCACTTTATATATTCCAAAAACTCTGCAAATGCTGGAGAAAAATCATCCCTCCTCGAACTTTCCTGAAGGTTCGTTACCCTGTGTGTCTGTTTCAAGCAGAAGTCAACAGCCCTCTGAAGCAAGGAAAGAAATGTCAAATGATAGATTTTAATTAAAAACCAAGATTAAATACGAGATGGTAAAATTTAAGCCATTTCTATTTCAGTGTAAAATGCTATTTCTCTGATCTGAAGGTGGTAATTATATCAAACAAGGGACTGTGTCTCTCCAAGGAAAATGATTAGAAGTACTTCTAACATCAAATGCAGTGTAGTGTTTCTGTCATGTAAGTACTAATGTTAAAAAGTCAAAATTGTTCCTTGTGTGGATCAGGTTTGTCATAAAACAAAGTGCAAATCCTTAATGAATCTGGAAGAGTCCAAGCAGAATACTGAGAATCTGGTTCTGTATTCTAGAATAGATTGTGCCCATGAAGAAATTCAAATTGCCTTTCTTCAGGTGACAGATTATGAGATGAGCACCTTGCAGTGCTTCAGAATAGGAGGCCAGGACACCCCCCACAGTGACAGTGGGTGAGATGGCTTCATGGCTGTGAGATGGATGGCTGCATTGAGGCCATTTAATTTGCAATTGCTAAGACCTCTAGTTACAAGAGAGTGTGAAATGATTGCCCAGGTCTGCCAGAGTGCATCTGCCTATGCTGTCAGCAGAGAAGTAGGTAAAACCCCTGAACAGGAGGTGGTCTGAGGTACTTTCCACGTTGATCTGAATTACTCTGCAGAGTGTAAGTGCTGTAGTAAATAAAAACGTGCCTCGTAGAAGGGCTCTCCCTTGGTAAAAATGTGTCATTCTGACATCTGATCTAGGGCAGAATAAAAGATACAATGGGAGGTTAAGGCAAGTAAAGAAGGAAGGATATTAAAGGAAGAAAGTAATCAAGGGTAGATTTAGGAAGGATGTAGGGGAAAGAAGGGTTGTGTGGTGTTGAATGGATGGTGTCAATTCAACTTCACATGAATCTGGGAAGCAAAAGTGCTGCCTCAGCAAACAGGTTTATGACAGTAGGAAGAATCTTTGCTCAGGACCTCAAGTGTATTGTTTTTGTTCTTTTCCTTTCAGATGCCCAATACATCACCTGCAAGATGCAGAACTGCAGTGAAGCCACTCGCAGCAAACCCTTTCCAGGCTACATTGACCATAACTCCCTGATCGTCCAGGGTGATTATGTCTTTGTTCAGGTGCAGAACACCCTCTTCTCTTATTTATTCTATCACTTTATATTACATTATTCTACATTCTATTATTTTTTCTTGCATTCCTTTGCATGTGTGTGCATGTGTGTTAGTTTGTAACTACTCAGCCCTGGATTCATGAAGGCACTGAGTGGGTTGCAGCAGCTTGTTACAGTGCTAACTGTGTCCCTTTAAGCTCCAGCATCTTGTCACTGTAGGGCCATAGAGTTCCTGCCTGGAGTATGTTCTGGGCGAGCTGGAGTGCTCTGTGCCACTCTCAGCAATCTCATCAGCACTCTGGAATTACTGCTTTAACCCCCCAGCTGGAAGTGGTGTGTCACTCATCTGCTATTACAAGGGAGTAGACCAAAGCTTTTTTGAGTATGAGAGGGAAATAAAGAAAGGAGGGAAAGCACCAAAGGAGTAATCAGGCTGTATTGTTATGCCTCAGTTGTGATTACAGTGAAAAGGCAGAAGATGGGATGTACTCAGCCAGGCTGTGTTCCAGGTGAGAGCTGGTGAATAGATTTGAGCCACTGTGGGTTTCATTACCTTGCTGCCAGTGTCCATTTAATGTCAGCCAAAGAGGAGAGAAAATAACAACAGAATTGTAGGGAAGGTGGAGGTGAACTGGAGATCATTAGCACTAAACTGTGCTTCCAGACAGTTTGTATTTTAGCATGCTTGTGAGTGGAGGGAAGAGAGAGGATTGATATTTTACATTGGTTTAGTTGATTGCTAATTGGCTTCAGTTAATGAATTCAGTCTTAAACACCAGTGTAAATAATCCACAAATAAATCTGGGACATACCCTCCAGAACAGCTTTGTGCCCAGTGTGTCTGAGGCAAAAAGGAAATGTTTCTGTGTCAAGGAAAGCAGGGGCATGTGTCACAGTTTAGCCTTTCTCTCTCATCCAGAAGGACTGACTGAGTGTGGCTCGAGTGGCACAGGAGCTGGAGCATTTCTCTTCAGCCATCATGGCTGATGCTGGACCCTCTGTTACCCCCTCTGTTCTTCAAAGGAGGAATAACCCTATGCCAGGCTGTGTTTGCTTGGAGGAATAGATGAACACCCTCCTTCTTAGCCTTCCCTTCCTTCCTTGATCTCCATCTGGCTTTTCTGCAACTAAGCCATTTGGAATGAATTAGCAGGCTTAAAAGCAGTAGGATAAAGGAATGGGAGTTTATTTTCCCACTAAACTTGTTTTATTTACATACTCACACTCTCTCATTAAAAAATATTTCTGGCCTTCCTTCCCCTAACTTTTGCCCAGCTCCTTTAAAAAAAAATGTTGAAGAGCTTTAGAATGAGAAATAGTGCTTATTTTACTTAATCTGGCATGAACCTGGCCTCTGTGTATCTTGCATTTTAAACTACTGCAGTGCATTTTAAAACACTTACTACTAAAGAGAAGTCTTGGTAAACTCAGGTATCAAGCAATTAAAGCAAAGTTCTGCATGGAGAATCCCTTGGAATATTTGTTCTTCAGTATCTTTCATCCAAGGATTTCAAAGTACTTTACAAACATTGATTATACTTCAGCAGCACTGGAAGCCAGATAAAATTGACAGCTTTTTTCTTTCTTTTTCCCTCCTTTAATAGGTGGTAGAAAATGATACCTTACATTACTCTAACCCAGCATTTTCAAGGTCTGCCGTCAGTATTTATGCACTTAAATATATGGCCAGATTCACAGAAATGCCAAGTTGACCGAGCTTCTCCTGCCCTCCTTATCTGTGAATATTTAGCTGATCTTGGCTTGTCCAGAGCCACACAGGAACCAAGCTGGAAGCAGGAATAGAACTCAAGCCTCATGTCTGCCAGTCTGCTGATCTAACCAACAGCCTGCAGGGCAGCTCTGCAGACAGCAAAGAACAGAGAGTATTGTGGTAAGGCACAGGAGGAGAGCTGTGCTATCAGCAGGTGACATAATGACCTAGCTGAAGTCAAGACTTCACTTTTCACAAGTTTTCACATGAGATTCGAGCCTTTGTCTCTCTTTGCTGAAAATGGGATTCCCCTTGTTTTCTTTTTCAGCCACTGTCAGTTGGATCAGTGTTTATTCCTCAGCATTTCAATTTTGAGCCATTGCCACCACACTGTGGTATTTCTCTTAACAGCTTTTGTTTGATATTCTTTCTGATTTAAAAAAAAAATATATTAAGAAAGACCCAGTGATAACTGTCCTGCTTCTCTCATAGCTGACATCAGGAGGAAGACCACATTATTACGTTTCTTATAGGAGGAGCCCATTTGCACAGATGAAGCTGCCAAAGTACTCCTTGCCCAAGGTAGGTGGCTGCTGCTAGAATGCCCCTGTGAGCCTACAGATGTTTTGATTGCACTGAAGATCCTGAGACCAACACAAGTAGCTGCAAGAAGACATGCAGTGAGTGAAAACAGCATTCTTCTTTAACAGAACATTTGCAAGCAAGAAAGGACTAAACCCAAAAGTCATCACATTGCTTAGTCAAGGACATGAGCATGAAATGTAGACAGATACCACAGCCCACATCAATTACCATTTCTTTATGGTTAATTAATTAAGTTTTGGAGAGGATTCTTTTTTTTTTTTTTTTTTTATGTCTTAAAATTCCCCTCTCCTCTCGCTATCTTGTATGGGCTGCTTTTTGTGCTTTGCCTCATTAGTAGATTTTAATGGGAGCCAAGCAGAAAGATGTCTTTGTGTGCCTACTCTGTATCTGGCCTAATTAACAATGGTGAATTAGCACTGGAGCTTGAAAAGATATGTCTGCTTTCTGATGCTGAATTTTTTGAAAGGCCTATGTAAAATGTTAGCTCCATTTTGAAGAAACCACCAATTTGCAGCTGGAGTCCTAATGGGTTCTTAACAAAGACAGAGGACTTTTTTTTTTTTTTGGCCTTTTCATTCTAGATATAGTCTGTCTTAAATGAGATTTAAGCTGAAAGGTAGCAAATAATCTTACAGATTCTCTATGAGGTCTAACATGGGAAGACAAGTGCATTCCCAGGACCTAAGCAGGGATTGTCAAAAGGAAAAAGCAGGAAGTGCAAGGTGAGATTTTGTAGGTGGCAATGTTCAGAGGGGTAACTTGTCTAATTTCACAGCTGGCTGTCTTTGATTCCTCAGACCAACAAAGCTGTTTCTAGTAGGTTGCCTGGGTGACCTTCATATCACCAAGCTGCAGGTCAAGCCCAGCCCAGTGGTGCCTTGCCTTGCCTACCCTGCTGCTGGAGCCTTTGCTCCCGTTCACAGCCCCTGCAGAGCAGCTTGCAGGGCATTGAGGACCATCCCAGGAGAGCTCAGCTCTGACACAGGAGACCTGTGGCCTGCCTCAGAATTTTCAGTCACATTTTGATAAAGGTTGGTTTGAAACTTCCTGCCCAAGCAAGAGAAATTACTCTGTAAATTCAGATCAGATTTAAACAGGTGCTATTTGAAGGAGCCCTTAGCAACGGAGTTGCATTCTAGAATGGTTATTGTAAAGCCAAATAAAAATTGTCATTTACAGCCAATTCAGACCATCTGTAGACATGCTGTTTGCATTAAACTTATTGTTTCCTTTAGCCCACACTTATTTTTTTGTCCAGCTTCTTGAAGAGATCACTGGAGAGCCGGGGAAAATGCACTAGAATTAAATTACAATGTGTTCCAGAGAACAGGAATTGGAGCAATATATTCATATTATTTGACCCAAAGAAAGATGCTTTGTCACAATCTAGGAATATCCTCAAAGCCTGAAGAGCTACATTTGGCTTGGAAAGAGCTACAGTGGAACTGTATCTGTCTAGGAGGCTTCTATCAAAGCAAAATAATCACTTCTATGAAAAATGCACAGAGAGTTATATTATTCAAGGAATTGGAACATACAGCTTCTTTCATGCCCAAATTCTCTTTTATCTCCTTCAGCTAAGAAAGAGGGGCCAAATATGGTAAACAGTACTAAGTGACTCCTGGAATTGGAGATGGAAATATCAAGCTTTTTGTCTCTGTGTGTCACTCCTCCTGAACTGGAGGCCTTTGAGGCAGACAGCCTTGGCAGGTGATGCTGCTGCTCAGGCAGGATGGCCTACAGCAAATCAAACTAAAATATTATTCTTGTTGACATTAACAGCCTCCTAGCTACTTTGATTAAAAACCTAAATAAACTTGAACGTCTGTTCCATTCAAGCAGATGCCTGCATATGTGCATGCAGGTTGTGTTACCCCTGTAAACAGTCTCTTTACTGAGACCTGTTAATTGTTGCTGTGATGTTGATCTGTGGGTTGATGCTGCCTGTTCTGTGCCACAGCTCTGTCACACACTGTGGTGTCACTCAGCATAATCACACAGGGTGAATTTAATCCAGTTTAGACCAATGCACTGGGCAGACATTTGAGAATACTGAAGCAAGTCAAGCAATTTCTCTTTTAAAAAGGCCTGTCTTAACTGGTATTGGGTTGAATAGTGATGAGATAGGTGCATGTGGCACCTCTGTTTTAAATTCATCACCTGCTTTCAACCTCAGGATGCACATCCTGATGGAAGAAGCAATAAAAAATAAATAAATAAAATCCTTAAACACAGACCTTAAAAAAGCTGACAGCCTCAGTAATTTCACAGAAAGCAAATGCAACAGCCAGCAACCTCACAGACATTTCACAGAATATTCTGAGTTGGAAAGGACCCACCAGGCTCATCAAGTCCAACTCTTTAAGTGAGTGGCCCTTATGGGGATTGATCCCACAACCTTGTTGGTATTAGCCCCATGCTCTGACCAACTGAGCTGGCAGAATAAAACTGGCATTACACATTCCTACTATTTAACTTGCCAGGAAAAAGAGTTCCCTGACCAAATGCAAAAAGGGCAGTTGTTTAGTAATTCAGAAAGCCTTGGCTTTTAGTCATTTGAGGAGACACCTGATCAAACCCATGTTCAGCATCATGTTACTTCTGTCTTTGGAAAAGCAAAAGGGACAGATAGTAGAACTGCATGTTAATGTACTTCCAGTTTGTTCAAGAGCAAAGAGAAAAAAGCTCAAGCTCTCAGTAGACAAATGCAAGGGGAGCCCCTGAAGGTGATGATGACTGTTTGAGAAAGGTGCCTTGCTTCACATTCCTGTCCTTTTCCATCTCCCTAAGGAACTTGTGCTGCATCAAAATGAAAGCTGTATTATTGTATTATTCCTCCCTCCACCCTGAGAAATTAATTCCCACCCTGGGAAAAAAAATATGCTGATTAATTTTAATTTTCCCAGTGTGGTAATGAAGAAATTCCTGATGCTTGTCCAAGATCTGTTTCATTCCCATGTACTAATCCTCTTCTATCAAAGCTGTGCATCGTTGCTGCATCTATTGAACAAAATCATATTAAGAGGAAAAGTTAATTTATCCCCAAAGGGACACAGTGGGAATGCTGTCTTTTTTGACTTTCTGCATTATGTGTATTATGCCAATTCAGTCTCACTCTCTGCTTCCCTAGCTTAAATTCCTTCAGCCCTACTGGAATCTTCTTTAGACTTCCATCTTACAGCATGCTCTGATCAAATGCAGGAAGCATCTAGTGAATAAATTAACTTGTTTGTTTCTTCAGCATTTGTGAAATTGCCTTTAGTTTTCTCTTGTCTTGATCAAAGTATCTTTTCCCCCCTCTCCTACAGTTTTTACAAAACTTGAATGAAATGGTAAGGTAATGAAAAAGTACATTCACCAAGCAAAACAAGTTTTACTTAGGATTTCTGTCTGTGTTTCAATGAGAGGCCTGCCCATGTGTGCCCATGTGCAGAAATTAACACTTGAGATCAGAGCTGTGCAAGCCAATGTTGCCTGGAGCACACTGGGAACACCTGCTGGTGTAGATCTACCAGCAGATTGAGCCAGGGTGACAGACTGAAATGAGGAGCCACAGACAAACAGCTGTGGCTGTAACTCCTACTGGCACAGCTGGAGCTGAGAGAGGATGTCTGTTCACAGCCAAAATTGGTAGAAGTCAGTGGGACTTATATTACCTTTCCTATTGCCTCGGGAATTAAGCCAATCTGTTCCTTCACAAAACGAGCCCATCTTCTGGGACATGATTTTCTCCAATGCAAAGAAGAAAGTAAATCAAGTTCATAGTCATCCAATCTGTATTCAGATCTGGATCTGGATAAACAAGCAACTGTTCTGAAACTTAACTCCATGGTGAATCCACTTTCAAATTTATAGATCAAATTTCTTCATTATATTATTTTTTTATTTTTATATTACAAGGCTTCATCTGAAAGTATTAATCCTCCCTAAAAAGCCACGAGACACTGAATTTTCAAAGACTATTATTAGCAGAAGGGAGAAGGAGCATCAGCTTCCAAAGAGTGTATTTTCTGATAAAGTTCCAGGTTTTGCATATAGAAAGTCCTGGCTGAGATTCATGGAAGCAGAATAACTTTGGGATATCTGCCCAAACCAGAGCTAACAGCTGAGTCTTCTGGGAATCACCTGGTGCTAAGAAATCTTCATTTCTTTTCCTACCTCCACAGATTTTTACGGTACCAAAGAACTCACGTGCCTGTGCTGGGCAGATAGAGCCTGGGAATTTCATTATAATGATCTCTCTCTTGGTGGCTTTTTCTATTGTAATGGAAAATAAAGTAAAATGGGTAATTTCTCCAGGCACTGAAAAATGGGACCAGGTTCAATATTTCCTGTTTTTTCTTTACTTATGCAATCTTTTCATTGCTTCCTGCCTGCTGTAACACACATAACAAACAGAGTAAAACAAAACCTCACTCATAATGCTAGTGACCTAACTGCACTTCTGTTCTTTATGTCTGGTATGGATTAGGGTTGGTTTCTGTTTTATTTCTTGGGGTGTGCTCTTTAGTACAGTGGTCCAGGGCTTGGCTCTAGTCCACATTATCATTGGAAGCAGTAGATAACAGCAGATGTTCCCTCATTAGATCCTACTTGTGTCAGGTCCTGAGCATACTTCTCTTCTGAATGCTGGGCAAGAAGCAGATGTTTCAGATGATTTTTTTTTTAAACCCTTCATTTTTGATATCTGTGATTCCGCAGTCATGAGTGGAATCACTCAGGTGCTAAAAGGAAAAAAAAATCAAGAAATAAACAACCCTTTCTGTTACCCAGACAAAGTGTTCATTAAAAGGAAGGTGTTGGTAAGGGGAGTGAAAGTGCTGCTGTATAACGCTGTAGTGCCAATGTAAATGTTCAATTAACACCTCATCAGTTAATTACTGCTTTGAAAATTGGCAGAGGAGAGCTGGTCTGAAATATTCCTGGATGGACTTACCTGCTTACAGTGGCTGTAGACAATACAACAGTAAAATGCAGCAGTATTGTCTACAGAGTTCCCGATTAAACTCCAGCCTAAATATATCCTTGCTGCTCCCCAGTTACTTTGGTGCCATTGGAAATGGCAGCACAGAACTCCCTCGAGTGACCTGCCTCTGTTTTGTGTCCCCAGGACATGCATGTTATCAGCACAGATGAGAATCAGGTGTTTGCAGCTGTACAAGAGTGGAACCAGAACGACACATACAATCTGTACATCTCCGACACCCGAGGGATCTACTTCACCCTGGCCTTGGAAAACGTCAAGAGCAGTCAAGGGCTGGAGGGGAATGTGATGATTGACCTCTATGAGGTATGTCATAACTCCAGACATCTCACTGCTGTCTCAGGAGCTCACATGATGCCAGTTTCCTCCCTGCACACCAGTCTCGTAATATGTGCATGAACAGCAAAGCCAACACAGAGTTTTACCCTCTCTAGATTCACTGCTGTGCTCACCAGTAGGTTCTCAGGTGAGGAACAACTCATGGCTCTTGGATGCATAGGAAAAACTCGTGGAATAGTTCATTCAGTTGCTAAGAGGAACTCTGTCAGCCAAAATCCTGCCAGGACCTGTGTTGGCTCTATGGCTCTGAAAGCTCCAACAGTGTGAATAGTATCCTTCTCTGATTTTTGTTGCATTTCTGCCAGTCTAATCTCTTATTTTAGAAACTAAGGAGAGACTGCAGTTTCCAGCTGTCCTTACCACCTTTCTCAGCTTGGACTGCTCTGGGAACTTAAGTGGTTATAGATATGCTCTCTTGGGCTATCCCATGAGCATGGAAACTCTCCTACCTCATTTTGATGCCCTCTTTACCCCTGAGACTTTTTCTGGACAACTGTGCTCTGCTTAAGCTCACCTGTACAAAAGCCAAATTGCTTTGTTTTCTGTGACAACTGATCCTTAGAGTAAGACTTTTGATGTGCCCTTGTACACCTTTTGCTCTGCTGGCTATTTTCCCTCTGGAGACAAGCACTCAGCTGAGGAGCCATTCAGTCCTCAGCCATTCTGAGGGTCAGGGTCTGTTTTCAGGTCTCCTCCAGGGTATTTTCTGACCATTTAGAATAAAGGTCATGAAGTAGATCTGAGTACCTTTGAAGATGAAGATGCCTCCCATATTTCCCCTGTCTCAATATTAGCTCTGCTCTGTAGTTTTCCTTCAGCTGCCCTCTGCCTGGAAACCACCTTCAATTGTCCAGAGAAGCTGAGAGTTATACATCAGTGCAGCTGGACTGGAGGAGGATGGGCACTGCCGTTTCAGTCATTTGGACATTTTTTACCATTAATCTCTCTGCAGTGCTGGCAGCCCATGGAAGAACTGTTGCCTCTTATTACTGTCAGCTGGGGAAGCGACTTTACTGCATTATGTAAAGGTGTCCTACATCCCAGGGGGTAAAGCAAATCTTCTGGTTTGTTTTATTCAGCTCACACCACACAGCAACCTGGACTGAAATTGATGGAATCAGACTTGCAGCGTCATATCTGCTGATTATCTAGATAGAAGGAATATTGGCTGACAGGGAACCTGGCACAAACCTTCCTTTCAGTTTGTTGCTCTTGCTGGAAGGGAACAGAGAGCAAGCCAGCGTGGTTCTCTGAGTTGGATTGTTATGAGTGATCTGGGGGGAAAGGGAGAGGAAGGCAAGAGAAGGAAAAAATATCCATAGATAAATTAAAAGTAAGTGGAGAGAGTGCAAACCAAGCCCTTCTCTGGTGGCAGCAGTATATTGAGAAAAGAATCATCATTAGAGAAAATGCCAAAGAAAAGCCTGTTTAATGTGCAGGTGTCTGTGTGCATGTTTGTCAGGTGTAAGAAGCAAGTTCTTCTGGTTGCATTGCAGTGAACATGTTTGTGTGTGTAATTCCTAAATTGATTCTAAATCAAGGATAAATCTGCTCAATGCTGCTCAGCAGGGAATTGCACTGGGTACAAAGAGAAAATAAAAATTCTTTCATGGTGTTTCACTGAGTTCACAAAAAGGCTGTCCTATTGACCACCTCCAAGGTGAAGGGAAGAACTAAATCACTGACTGCTGTGTCTGAGTGCCCTTTCTAGTTCCCATGCCTCCCCAGTGGTGTGATGTGGCTCTGTTGGTCCACAGAAAGACAGTCCTGCCTGTGGCAATCCATGAAGTGATAACAGACTGTGAGGAGGTGTGTCTAGAGCTATGGTATACATGGCTACCACTCTGGAACTTACTTTTTTCTAGCAGTATGTATGTTAGCTGAGAGGTATATGTTTGATGTATGAAGGTGGTGATGGAGAGTGAAAAATGTCTTTAGAGTTGTGTGTTAGAGTGTCTTGTATGGATCTTTCTGAAGCTGTAGAGCAGCATTTGTGTCTGCACACAAGGCATTCAGGGTGGTGAGGATTCCACAATTCCTGTGTGGGAGCTGATGGAGTGCTTTCCTCTCTGACCACTGGTGGTCATGCACCTGCTTGCCTGGGTGTTTCTCTGTTGTGACTGTGTGAGCAGCAGGGCTGAACAGCTCCCAGTGTGTGTCAGGGTTGTGTATATGCAATTGGTCTGTCTCTTCCTTCTGAGAGTACACAAGCAGGTATAGTGTGTGCAGTCTTTTTTAAGATAAAGCTGTCCAAGACTGACAGAATAATTTTGCTTTCTCAGGAAAGGATTTTGAGTCCCAGCCCATGACTAGAATCATAAAAAGAAAAAAATTCAGGATTTCAGAGCACTTTTATCGCCTGACATATAAAATGCTCTTTAATCATTTATGGCCAGCATTTCACAGGGACTATATACTAGAACAATTTGGGGACAGCAACAAAGCAAAGTGCAACTGGAACTATAGGCTCTAGCCTCTGGTAGTAAAGGCAGAACCATGTTATTTTTCCATCCCTGTCTATTCATGCAATATCACTGGGAGACAGGAGTACCCTTGTCATTTCAGGGTGCCTTTCTACTACAACAGAAAAGTCCTGAATACTTATTTGGGTGGGATCAAATAATCCAGCTGGGAAATTGAAAAGGTTATCTCTTTTCTGCTTATATCAACAATGAGTTAGTTAACTCTTTAATTTAAAGACTATTGCCCTTTCTAGCAAGCCGTGTCAAAGTCCTTATGCAACTTCAGATGAAATTCAGGAAGGTGCTGTTTGAATGACCAAGTACATCACTGTACCAAAGCACTGTACACAAGCAGCAGTCTCACAGCACGTGAGTAAAAGTGCAGAAAGGTCCTGTTCACTGGTAGCTGTCACATTCAAATCCAGCCACATAATTGAATGGTTGAGCTGGACAAAACTCTGAATCTGCTGTGTAACTGTGTGCCATGTGATGTCATTTAAGTAATAATCTCTGTGAATAAAAGCTCTTGATGAATGCTTCTGTCTGCTAGTTCTACATCATAAGCAGAGGTGAGGTGGATGACTGAACAGACTTGCTGGAAACCAAAAAGTTTCTCACTTTCCCCCTCCTTCTCCTAGTTTCACTTCCCTTTTTATTGCGGCACTCAGACTGCAGAATGACAGCCTAACAAATTCATTCTCAAGCTGCAGCAGCTATTGGGCTATTGATTTTCAGTGTGCTGAGAAGATGGGAACATTCTGCAGTGTGAGTTGTGGCTTGAGGTTGACTTTTTTTGCTCCTCATTAAGATACTTTTAGGCTTGGTTCCAATGTGAATCTGTTAGCGTTATGTCTTTACAAAATCCTCCTGCAGGTCTGTGGATTTAAACTGTTGGGTAAACACCAGGAAAAAGTAAAGGGGTGAGGATCTCATTGCCAGCTCTGTAACTAGCATTCTGTGTGGCCTTCCTTGAGTCAACAGTGCTTTGGTTTCCTCAAAATACAAAACCATAACAAAAATACCTCTGTGCCCCAAATTATCCTGTTGAAACACTGATAATTATGAAACACACTGAGATCCTTAGATAAAATGTCTGAAGAAGGCTGAATGAGAATAGCAACACTGAACTGCAAGTTTGTGTGTTGCTGTTTTCTTCATGAGGCCACAATTGCTGTTTTTTCCTGCTGCTGCTGTGCAAGAGAAAAACAATTGCCTGTACATGTTTCATCCTTCAGGGGAAAGGATGCCTACACAGCTGAGAGGTTGTCATTTTACAGATAATGGTATTGACATCTTGCCATGTCCCCATGATGATTCTGAAAGATTTCTTTTCCATTTGTCACCTTTGCACCTGTGATGGTTTTGTCTTTTCCCCAGCACCCCAACTTGCCTTCTTTTGATGTACATTGGCACTTCTGGCCCTGACACCAACTACAGAGACACAACCACCAGAGCCCTGGTGGCTTTGGCAGAGAAAAAGGGACATGCACAGAACCTGCATGGGCTTGATCTATTTTTCAGCCATGTCAATTTTTCCTAGGTAGCAGGGATAAAGGGAATGTTCTTGGCTAACAAGAAGATTGACAACCAAGTGAAAACTTTCATCACCTACAATAAAGGGAGAGACTGGAGTTTGTTGCAGGCTCCGCACACGGATCTGAGAGGAAATCCCATCCACTGTCTCCTAGTAAGTACCTGGGGGTTTACTTGGGGGGTGGTAATACCCCAGAACAGTCTTTTTCTACCAAATAAAGAGAGGGCAACTCCCCTCTGCATGCAGGATCTCACGGAGTGCAGTGCTTCAGGCTTGGGCTGCCAGGGGTTATTGCAAGAGCTGGCATTGTAAATTAGCTTAATTGAATTTAATTTAATTTCTGGAACAAAAGTAAGCGTCCTGCTGCCTTCTACAGAAGTGCTGTGCCCCGGGAAGAGCAGGGCAGGCTGGCTGCCGTGTCTGGCAGTCGGTTCTCTGGACACTAGGTGGGAGGCAAGAGCTGCTGTAGCTCCGGACTCGCAGGGACCCAGCAGCTGGAAACGGGCTCAAAGAAAAAGAGAGCTTGGATTTCTTTCAGGCTGCTCTGTTGGCATTAATATTTATTAACATTCATCATTTTTGCTGTGGGCTCAGAAGTGAGAATCGACATATTCATCCAAATATATGTACAGCTTTGTGTTGGTGTAAATTGTATCTATCTCTGTATTTATTGATATAGATCCACATATAGCTAAGTGTTTAATCTTCATTATATGCAAACAGTGTCCAAGAGGGAAAGTGAAATATAAATAATGTGAATAGAATTGGAGATCTCTATGAAATTAGAGAGCTTAAACTGATCTTGACATGTTTTTCAGCTGATATAATCTATACCCTGTAGTAGGGTAATACTCAGAACCTGTATTTGGGATTCTCAATAGCTTTCATATTATACTAATTCTAATATGGTTGCAGGCAGAATCAGGGACTCTATTGAGATTGCTCTTCCTGCTGCTGTCCTGAACTTGCATGTTGTTTTTTCCATTTACAAAAAAAGAAGTTTCTCATTTTGAGGCATTAGAATCTGAATCAGCATTATATTTTGTAGCTGAATGCTACACTAATCTCTTAACTGAATGTCATGCACTATTGCAAGAGCAAAGAATAAATATTTGAAGCTGTTCAAATAATTGATTTTTTGATAGAGCCAAAATGCAAGCCTTTCATTTTCTGTCCAGTTTGGAAAAAATAAATAGGAAAGACTGAGGGTAAGATACAAGAGTTATTTCAGAGCATGACTAAATTTGTTTGGGTTTGTTTTCTTCTTTCAAGTTTTTAAAAATTGTAACTAAGTGAATTTTTAATTAGATGTTTCTGTGAGGTGGAAAGCAAAAAAGAAAACATGCAAAAGACTTTGCAGGCAAAAAGCAATTCAGTTCTTTGGAAGGGACTGTGTAAAGAAGCCTTTGTGTTTCAAATAGATTGTATAAACTAGTTTTAACTCAAGTGAATGTATTCAGTAAAAAAATGACATCTTGACCTTCTCAAATTATAACCAGTTTTATCAGAAACTCAAGATTTTTATTATATTATATGATAGTATAATATTCTAGGGGGCTGTCAAGGCAGAAGAACAAAAAAAACCATATAGGCAAGTAAAATAATAAAAGTAGACTTTATTTTTTTTTAATACATTTGAAATTAGAGTTCTGAGAGGTCTTTCCTGGTGTTTTTGTGCACTGATCATGCAAAATCTAGCTTGCCATTCTGGTTGTAAGTGAGGCAGTGATACTGCTCTGTGTGGCCCTTTTGGACCAGTTGTTTGCAGAATTGGGTATTTGCAGGGTATGCCTGCCACTGCAGTTGCCCATTTTATAATGGAAGCAGTCATGTATCTGTGTGTGAAACAGAAGTGGACAGTTCTTATGGGGGGAGAGAGAGTTATGGCTCCCTTCAGCCTTCCCATCCACACTGTATCTGCTACTGTACCCATGGGCACCAGAGAACACCATAAACTTCATTTAAAATTAGACCAGATATGCCTGAACAAGCTGGAATTTCCTCGAGGGTGGGAAATTTGAACAAGCCAGACAAAGGGTCAAGAGGAGGAGCAGAAATGTGGGCACGTGTAGGGACACAGTGAGAACTGACCTAGAGAAGCTCATGGCTCTCTGGGGATTGCATTTACATCCTTGGAGCTCCACTGTGCATAAACCACTATTTAAACATTTGTTTTTGTTTTGCTGTCTCTGCAACCATACACTTGCTCTGAGAACTACTGCCACCTGTGCAAGCTCAGTGGTGGTTTGAAATGAAAATACATTTCTTTAGTGCTCTGTGACCTGGGCTGGAGTGTAGGAATTGTTCTGTGGTTTCAGGGTGCTAAGGGACAAATCCTCAATGGAATTTAACCTCTCAGTCTTTGTTCTTTTGGGAGAATGGAAAGTAATTTAATTTAATTCCCTGTGATAAGACCAGAGGAATATTTAGCCATGTTTATTTTATCTCTTCCCCTAACATTGGGTAAAACAGGCAAGAGGCCTCTTTCATTGCCTAAGCACTCCCATGTTTAGGTTTTCACCAGCTTTTGGAATGGCAGAGGAGCAGGAAACCTCAGCTGAGCCTGCAGAGTCTCAGGTGGTCAACTTGCAAATTTGAAAGAAAGCAAATAGCTGAAATCTGAACTAAACCAGCTCATTAGGCTTTTACAGGAACAAGCAGTCTGCCTGCCATAGAGAGGGAGGGATAGAGAATGTACCACACCACAAAGTGAAATAGCAATTCTGCAAGAGAGACAAGCTGTTTAAAAATCCCATCTGAGGTTCACAGTTTAATGGTGGGGAAGATGAAGGCAGAATATGGAATGAAGGAATTATAGAAATTATAGAGAATAAACCACAGAAGATGTGAGAGGTAGGGAAATTTTTGAAGGAAAAGCACTATAAGTATATATTCCTGGAATAAAGTCAGGGATCCATAAGGGTTTTTTTCTGCTGAGGGAAAATGCAGAGAAAAGGAATTTTCCCCTGCTCTGAGACAATTCTGTTTCTTGTCAGCGTGACACAGCTTAGCATTTAAACACTTCACAAACTCCACTCAGCTCTTTAGCCACCCCTGCATCACTACTTTTACCTCCTTATGTCAATTGCTCCTTTTCCTTCTAGACACAACTGTTCCTGACACGATCCTGCTCTTCCTTATGGCATAGATAAGTGAATTCTTCATAGTCCATTGTACAAGTAGTTTAGCTCCCACCCTTGCTCCACAGCAGATACTAATGCTTTCCCTCTGCTGGTTTTCAGCATAATTGTCTCCACCAATAGCTCAGGACTCAGCAATGACGTCTGTTCCAGCTCATTGGCAAAATGGGATCTGCCACTTCCCAGAGCGACAGTGCTGCCAGCACAGCGCTGTGTGCTCTGTGCATCTGCTCTGTAAACCCAAACTGAGAAATAAAGCACAAGTAAGTACACAGCAGCTAAGTCGTTGGCTAAGGAGGTTAAGGAGGAATCTGGTTGAAGCAAGGGGAGAGCCAGACAAAACCATCCCTCTACTGACAGTACACTCGAGGTGGTTCTTCAAAGGGACCCAGAATTTCTTCACACTTTTTGTGAAACAGCTCTAAATAATGAGGAAGGAAGAAAGCAATGAAATTCCATCTAATCCCAGGGTTTGGTTTTTCTTGTTTATATCACTTGTTTTCTAAGATGAATACACTTAATCTTCATTAAATAACTGCCAAGGTATTTTATTCCAAAGATGCTGATTTAGTTTGATACTTACCAAGTGTTGTGAAGTGGTTAAGTGAGGAGTAGTTCTGCTCTGTGAAGCATCTGCCTGGGAGAGTTAATCAATTAGCTTTCAAGGATGGACTTGCGGTTCAAACACAGGGCTGAATCTCAGGAGAATCTTGATTCAATTTTTGGGTCTATCTCCAATTTCCTCTGTGACCTTGGGCAAGTCATATATTTTCTCTGTACCTTGCTTCCCCAGACATCTGTTCATTCCCTTCCATATTTTATTTGTCTTTTCCATATGAATTTATAAGGATTTCAGGACAAAGACCCTCTTCTCATAAGGGGGGACTTTTGTGCCATCTGCTACAAAGTATTTTAAGCATCTAAGTGAGTTGTTTTGAATATCTCTCTTGGAAGTGTTTGTCTCTTTTTATTGCTCCTTGCTGTTGCAGGTGAGCAAATATTGTGACAGTGCCAACAACCAGCACCATCCTTGTGTTGTAATACTTTCTCCCACTTCTGATGAGGGACAGCCACTAATAGCTGGTTTGAATTGTGTCATGCCATTGGAGACAGTTCAGGTGGGCTTTGCAGAACAGCCAGAAGTGGGTTTGTGGATGTTTATGAGAAATTTTACTAAGGACTGATGAGCTTCCTGAGGGGGGAGCATAAGAGTGCTGGCTTGAAATTATTAGGAAGCAAGTAATGAACTCCAGCATAATTGTGGAAACTGTGGCAGTGAGCAGAGCAATGGGCTGTATCATCTATGCTTTATCTTCTATCTAGAGTTTAAATGCTCCATGCTGTGGTTGCCTTTCCCTTGGTGGCTGTGCAGCAACTAGCACAGCTGGGAACCAGGCAATGGCAAGGAAACCCAAACCTGGATTCTGGTGATAATAATGACTTTAGTAGCCTGTTGGTACAACAAAAAGGACAGAGACAATTGATGAAAATTCTGAAAACCAGTGCGATGTCTGTATGGGAATTAAGCTATAGTAGCTGGAGAAAGAACAAAAAAGGAGTAGCAGAACACAAAACAGCTGGGAAAATACCTGTTGATGAACTCTATAAGGACAGAGATGGAGAAGGAGTACACGGGGATGAGGAGGAGAATGCTAACACAGTCAGGATATGGGGGGGCATGGACAATAACTTCAGGTGTTTGGCTAGGCATGGAAAGGTTGGTTTTCACACCAAACCCAGTTGTCACTAGAGACTCTAAGCATTGGAGAGACTGCACTCTATGACACTAAAAAGACCACTTCTCTGCTTAGGCAGATGGCCTGGCTTTTAATATTAGAGAGATATATTCCATTTCTGTATACTATATCTGTGAAATGAAATAAATTTGAAAGGAATCCTCTGGTAGCACAAAGATTGAATCTTAACAAGGGCTCATATGAATTGGGAATTGGCTGAGTTGCCATTAGGTGCTGTCTTCAAAATGCTGAAGCGGGCTTGGAGTATGTTAGCTTTAAAAATATGTTTTCTATTTAGTCTTCTCACAACCTATCAAAATGTAAGAGGAGGGAGTTCATGCTCTCGCAGAGCTTTTGCATTTCCTGCGTTCACGTCAGCTCCGTTTGTTTCCCGCTCCCTGCCGGCGCCCCGGGCTGCTCCGGCGGCTGCCCTGGCGCGGCTGCCAGCTGGAGTGAGGCTGCTCAGCACATTCCTCTTGGCAGCCTGTGGTCCCTGCTGCACAGCCCACGTCCCCTGTTCCTGTCTCACATACGTGAGAGCCCCCATCTCTCCTCACCACCTCGTTTGCCTTGCCAGAATAACCCTGCCATCCTCCACAGGGGAATTCTCATTTCTGTCAGATTCACCTGCTTTGAGAGGGGATGGATGAGTGGTCTTCCTCCAGTGACCTATGGGACTAGGTGTCCTGCAGAGGAAGCCTGCCACTCTTGGGGCTGCAGATGCAGCCTTTAGGCAGCTGGTATTATTCAGGGAAACCTGAATCCTTTGAGCCTGAAGGTCCCTCTGCACAGCCCCTCTTCCTCTTACAGAGCTGGGCAAGCTGAAGCATGGGCTTGGCTCCAGTTCTGTTCCTGTGTGATGTCCACCTAGATTGGGTCAGTTTGCTTCAGGTTTCCTTTTCCCTGCTCTTCCCTCAGCATGGTTCATGAAGGGCTTTTCATGAGGAAAAAAATACTGGAAATAAAACCCGAGTGAAGGAAATCATATTTAGAAATTTTCAGCAATTATCACATTACAGATTTGGAGGGAATTGTAATGGCAGCTTTGAAAATCTTCCTGTCTGTCTTACCCTCTTGCTCAGCTGATTTATTCTGTACCACTTGTGTCTTACCTGAGAACCCAGGATACAAAATCAATAGCAAATAGGTAAGGTTTCCATGGATGTATTTGTATTGAAATCTTAAAGGTCACATCCAGATGAGCAATGAAGCTTTGCTTTAAACTTGAAATTAACACTTTCCAGTTGTGGTACTTCTTTGTATGTATTGCAGTGCATTTCAGAACAGTCATGCCCAAAGTGTTAAGAAATAGTATGAAATAAGTTGTTTTTCTTGGCTAATTAGTGGTGATTTGGCACCACACCAGTGGGGTTATGTTGTTTCTTGTTTCAGAGGTAGCTTGGGCAGTGCTGCTCAGAGTCATTTCATATCTGCATCCATCTGCATGATTGCTTCTCAAAGAGTCCTGACCACTACCTGCCTGTGCAAGCCTGGTCCCCTTCTCTGCACCCCAGCCTCAAAGATCTTGTTCTTGGGAGAGGGTTTCAGCCTGGTGGATCAGTTTCCCTCTGGGAATGGGTTTTGTCAGAAAATGTCAGCAAAGTGGCTGTGCCTTTCTAAGGATTACTGAATGCAATGATTAGGAAGAAATACAGAAAGACTCTGCGTGTTCCTAAGTCTGTAGAAATAGGATCATACATTGCTCTATCTGCTTTTTACTTCTATTTCCCCTTTCTCCATAGCCCTATTGCTCCCTCCATCTTCACCTGAAGGTCTCAGACAACCCCTACACCTCAGGAAACATCGCCAGCCGAGACACTGCCCCCAGTATTATTGTAGCTTCAGGTATGGAGCATGTGAAAACTGCCTGTGCATGCTGTGCAAACCTGGACAAACTCTGGAGCCTGGGGGGTGTTGGGTGGCTGTGGGGTGTTACACCACCAGTGCTGGGAAAGGAGGCAGGCTGTCAGAGGAAAATCCTTATGGACCTTCAGCTGGTCATATGATTTTTGGGAAATTGGTCTTCAAGATGGAGGAGATCAGGTCTGGTCCTTGCTCCTGTGAGCATTAGATCAAATCAGGGCGTTTCCTTTGCATGTGGAGGTGTGTAGAATTGTATATATTGGGTCTTTTATATATATTTTTTCAAACTGAAACCCCTTCCCCCTTCCCTTTCATTTTCCTCTCAAACCCAGAAGTTCTACAATTGCAAATTTACTCCCCTGATTTGCCCATTCTGGTGTTTCTGAGGGGATTCCTTCACTAACCAGTGCTCATCTTACAGGTAATATAGGCACTGAACTATCAGAGAATGACATCAGCATGTTTGTTACTTCTGATGCTGGGAACACTTGGAGGCAGGTAAATGACACAGAATCACCTGGTTTAAATACTAATCATAGGAAATGTCACAAAAGTAGATTCAATCTGTCACTTAATTTCAGGGCAGCTTTTTGCAAATATTTATGAAAGAGTAAACTTCCTTTCTCAAAGGTACAGAGATGTTCAAAGAAAAGGACTGAATATGCTGAATATTCAGCAATATATATATATATTTTATATATATATATATATATATTCAGAAATATAACAGAAACTTTTATTCTACTCAGAGTTTTACTTTAGTTTAACCCCATAGCAAAGAGAACAGAATAAATTATGAATAATAAGGGGAGAGAAAGTGTTACCTTTTACTCTTGTACATCCCTCACATCAACCAAACCATTTTTCTCTTTGTCCATGACTATGCTTTCCAAAAGTCAGCAATTGCACTGCTCTACTTTTTCTCACTCCAAGTGAGACTCATTTCACCTAAGAGTTGTCCAAAGTTAGTGGTCCATTTAAACGGATTATTTTGCCTTGCTCTTAAGCTAATGCAGAAGACAGATTCAGTTTGCCTTGTTCCAAAGCTACCTCTCCATTAATTGTGGAAAGAGATTGGATGATGAAATTATATCTAGTTCCTAATATTTAGTGGAGTCTCACCTGTTAAGAAATACTATCTAATATGTCTATCCTCAGATCAGTAAATTCTGTTATTCTTATTTTCTGAATGGGATATCAAGTCATGGAGAGAAAGAGTAACTTTCTCAGGCTAACAAATACTGCTATATAGACTGGAGAGCAGATGTTTGCAGAAAGTTAATACAAAAAAGACACAGGAAAGAAAATATTTTCCAATATTTGATAATCCAAGAATCTAATTATTTTGCAGTGTTTGTCCAGCCTCATTTTTCTGTCTAAATCAATTATTGGAGATAGGGCCAGACATGTGCAAACACATGAAATTCTTCTTTAAACAAAAATTTGTCATTGAAAGGAGGGAAATTGTTGATCCTTGCAAAAAGAATATATTTCTAACTTTCTGTCAAGCAAGGGAAGAATGAATTTTCCATGGACCTGGAAGAACTGTGGGAAAAAACCCCAAAACAATAAAAAAAGAGTCCAGAAATGATATCTCTAATTTCCTTTACTATATAATTTTCTTAGCACAAAACTGTCCTCTGTCATGATCCTACTTAAAGAACTGTGACATTTACTTGATACCAAGGATCATGCATTTAAATAAACACTTTTTTTGTCCAGATCTTTGAGGAAGAGCACAGTGTTCTGTACCTGGATCAAGGTGGTGTTCTCGTTGCCATGAAACACACATCTCTGCCTATCAGACACCTCTGGTAATGACTCCTTTTGTGCTGAATGTCTGCTGGCCCTCTTTTCAGATGCCAGCAAATAGGTAGTTAGTATGCATCCAGTCTTCTGCAGCTATAATTTAGAAAGCATTGGTTAAGACACTGGCAAACATTAAGTCAGATAAAGCTTAGAGATGCTGGAAATTACACTTTACATAATTTCGGCTTGGCCAGATTTGAGATGTGATCAGAGTAATTTCTCAACACTCCTGGTTTACTGTAGCTTGGCTTCTTACATTTGATTGTTTATAAAATATATCTATCTATATCTATATTTGTATATGATTTATGCCCTTGTCTCTCATTAAGTTACCAGAGTAGCCCTTATTTACAAAATTATTGATGAACTTGCCTTCTCTGTGGCAGGCAGCACTTATGAACCAGAATGCTGTTGAATAGATTCAGGGTTATGTAACTGATAATGCAAAAGTGTCCTCACCAGTTAGCAGCACTCTTGAGTGAGGAGGTGCAATTTTGTGCATTATTTACTTCCAGCACAGTCAGTGTCATATCAGAATCTGAAACACCCAGACCCAAGTCTTAAACAAAGATGAGTGGCTCCAGGCTTTCTCCTACAATCCCCAAAGGCAGGACTGAGCAAACTGTCGTGCTCCAGAAAACTAACCCTCTTAAAATGTTTTATACTGGGGACTCAAAAACAAGATGTTCAAAATCACTTGTTTATTTTTAACAAAAATCTTATCTTTAGGCTGCCTTTTGCCCTTTGAGCATTAATCTTTTACACAGCTATTAGTTTCTACCACTTAAATATTGGCCATGGGTTAGTGGTATGATGCTAGACAAGCTCCAGTTTATGATACTTCCCCAAAAAAATAGTTATTTAAAGGACTAAAAAAATCAGAATCCAATAAAAGAAGCTGTTTTCCACTTCTCCATAGCAGCTGCGGTGGACTAGAGGGTTTTCTTGAGTAAAATGGGAGAGGAAGGGAAGAAGACACTAATTCTGCTTTCTCCTCTAGGTTAAGTTTTGATGAAGGGAGATCTTGGAGCAAGTACAGTTTCACATCCCTCCCACTGTTTGTAGATGGAGTTTTAGGGGAGCCTGGAGAGGAAACCCTCATCATGACGTAAGTGAGGATGCCATCATGATGCTGTTGAGGGGAACCACACATGGTATTTCAGAACAGTGGCATTTCTGGTTGGGGACTAAACCAAGTATGGTCTGAAGCCAAGAGTGTGCAGTCTTCTGTTGCTAAATCATCAATTTATTTGTGATACGACTGATGAATTAGCAACATGGTTCCTTGCAAGCTGCAAACACATTATCACTTAGCTTATCAGCATGAAACCTGACTCCTCAAATTGAATGTGATATAAAGCAGAGTTACTCTTGACAGATTAATATTTGAAAGAAAAATGGTGAGATATTTTTATAACTGAATTTTTGCTGCTACATTCTTTTTTTTTTTTTTTTTTTTTTTTTTTTTTTTTTTTTTTTTTAAATGAGACACAGATAAGTGAAGACATTCTTTTGTAAAAATGAATGACAAAATGTTGCCTGGAGGCTGACTCATGAAAAATTATGTTTAGTTTCAATGTGGTACGCTGAGTTCTGCACGATGCATAAATCTGGACTCACTATGCCAGAAACTGTGATATTTTATCTGAGATCAGATTTCTAAAAACAGGAGGTAAATTCAGTTTCTGACTGACCTGTAATAATCAGAATACGTGGCTTGGAAACTAACCTGAGTTAATAAAGATGTATGAAGAATGTTCCTTCAGGTTCTGATTTTAATTTGCGAGGAAGGGATTCCCAAAGCTTAAAACCAAGATAAAACTCCTGAAGGTATTACTGTCTCCAGCCCCAAATCAAGGCTTCTCTTGACTCTTCAAGTTGAGTCATTTTGGACATTGTCATAAATGGGAGGGTCTTAGTGAATAGAATAAAAGCTACATGCAATTTTGCAGTTTCTAATAAGGTTATAGATATTTAGCAGGCTAAGTTTCACTTTCACTTTGTCAGTCCAGTGAAAACGAGTAGGACCCTCACTCTCTGTTGGAAATTGTGGTGACTGTACCTCTGTAACAACCAGAATTCTTTCTGCTGTATGTTCTGCCTGCTGCATCCTGTAGTGTGTTTGGACATTTCAGCCACCGCTCAGAGTGGCAGCTGGTGAAAGTAGACTACAAGTCCATTTTTGATCGGAGATGTGCAGAAGAGGACTACAGGCCTTGGCAGCTCCATAGCCAGGTGAGCAGTGAGGAGGCTGGGATGTGCCCTGAAGTAGCTTGTGATCCTACAGTTCAAGACCAGCACAGTCCAGTATCTTTTCCTAGTAGTTTGGTGCATCAGCTCTCCCTTACTGGGTGGGTCTGTTCTGTTGCATCAGTGTGTTGGCATCGGATTGTGGCTCCGAGATCCCTGAAGGATGAACAGCTGGCTTTGGAGTATCATCCTGCACACAGGCAATTGCCTCAGACTAACAGCTGAAGAACTGCCCCTGAGGCCTGAACTGCTTCACTCTTACACCTCCCACCCAATTTCCCCATCCTTACCTCCTTCCTATCCTTCTGTGTCCTCAGAGCCTCTTAAGACCATTCTAGTTGTTTCACATTTGTTTCTCCGATTTCTGTCCCTCTTAGCCTCATTCCTTGCTCACTTGGTTTCATCCCAGTTCTGTCTCTCTCTATTGGGGGAGTTGGGCACTTTATTCCCCAGTTCAGTGGCCCCCATGCCCTGCCCTGTGCATCCTGGATGCAGATGCTGCATCCCACTCTGAACCGTAGAATTCATGCCCAGCAAGGTGAGGTGTCAGGGCACCTTCCCAGCTCTGCCAAGTTTGACACAACCGCCCGTGTTCCATCAGGTTAGAAGGAAATATGGCCCAAATTCTGTGGTTATATAAACACCACAGGCTCCACTGAAGTCTAGAGCAAAGCACACATTTATATCATCAAAGATTGTCTTTCTGTATATATCTTGCTGGGCAAGAATTTAATAATGAATATGAAATGAAAGTAGCTTGACTCAGACGAGCTGCTTGCACAAGGCACAACTCTACACTAAAAATACCAGTTATTACTTAGATCTTTAGATGCTGAAAATCGGTGCAGCTTCCTTGAAATTCAAGGAAGCACAGCATTTTACACTACTTGCTATTGAGGCCCTTCTGTTTCATGCCATCAAATCATCAAATCAAAGCCATGAAAAGATTTTCCACAACGATTTTAACAGCATAAAAGGTAATAAGTGAGACTCCAATGTATTTTGTTCTTTGCTTTCCTGTGCTTGCATAAGCAAAAATACCAAGGATTTTTCGGTATTTCTTTGAGGACGTTGGCTTTGGAGCTTGCAGAGCTATTTTTAGGAAGGCTGCTGTGTACTCTTGCCTTTTGAATTCCTTTCCACTGAGATTGCAAGGCTGAGCCTTGTTCCCTAGACAGAAATATTTAAGCAGGGTGTTGAAGACAGGAAGTTTTAGCATCTACATAACAAGTCAAACCCCATAAAGCCAAACTTGTCCATGGAAAGTATTTACATAAACACACATTACTAGTTTCTACTGAATGAAATTATTCCCAGAGAGGTCAGACCAAAGAAATAAACCTGCTCTGTGCCTCAGACTGCAGAGGAATGAGACCATATTTTCACTTGCTGTGAAATGGGCCAGTATCAAATGTTTACAGGCTTTGGAACAAATTCAGAACTGAATAAGATATATAAGTAATCTCAGATAATTTCTTAGTGCATATTGGAAAAGTTGATTAAATTTCAGCTAGAGCTTCAGTAGCTTTAATTAACTCCAGGGTACTGAGATGGCATTTGGCTTCCCCATCGTTTTCCCTTGAGTAACACCTCCCTTGCACAGGCTTGGAGAAACCAGGTGACACAAATAGCCTGGTGGGAGTCAAAGAAATATTTCTGGTTTTGTTTCCAGGGAGAAGCCTGCATCATGGGAGCCAAAAGGATCTACAGGAAGCGCAAGTCAGAGAAGAAGTGCATGCAAGGGAAATACGCCGGGGCGATGACCTCGGAGCCCTGCGTGTGCACAGAGGCAGACTTCGACTGGTGAGCACTGGCCAGGAGGGCTGGGGGCTCCCACAGCAGCACAGGGGTCCTTGGAGAGGCTGTAGGCCTGCAGAGAGTAGAGATTAATTAATATTTAGGTGTCAAAATAGGCTGCTCCCTGATAGTGCAGGTGTGTTAAAAGAAGGAAGGGTGGGATAGGTGTCTGTCATCCCACAAAACTGATGCTGAGCAGACCATTTCCCAGGTCACAGCTCTGTGCACCAGTAAGATAACAGGTCAGTTCAGCACATCTAACCTTGGTAATGACCAGGTGTGGCTGAAAAGTAATCTGAGGACATATAACAGCGTTGTGTAAAAAATAAAATAAATTCTAAATACATACACACATATGTATATATGAGTAAAAGTAAATATATGCATATGCAAAGTATGCCTTCAGCATCTAGAATCAAGTATCTAGGAAATTCCAGGGTGATTTGTTGCATCTGGACCATCATGTTTGACAGTATCCAGCAGACATTGCCTTCATGATTTGAGTTAATCTCCTTCTGAAGCCTTTTCTTCTTTGATGTTTGCTGTGGGAAATAGAGTCCATTGGTGAGTTATGCGTGGCGTGATAAGATCTTCAGCTGCTGGTTTCATTTCAGTATTACTGCTGACCCACAGCAATCTGCACAAAAAAAGCAAGGAACCACATTATTGAAATCTCTTTCTTGCCTCTTTTCTCCAAGTCTGCAAGTTCCTCAGTGTCTTGGATAAGAGAAATGTTGGCTCTTTGGCAGTGCTGATAAATGTCCTTTGCACCTCACTCACCCAGATCTATGTCATGTTGCTAATTAAGCCCAGAATCTGCTATATGAATCCTGAAGAGGTTCATCTCATCAATATTTTGCATGGAAATTTATAGTGTTTCCATTCTCACTCCTCCATAAATACAGAATATTTTTCCTATATAAATCACAGAATCACAGGAGGCTTTTATATTGTGTCAAAAAAAGTCAATCCTCTTGCTCCAAACAGTAACAGTTAAGAACATAATTTGGCACAGATTCTGTCAATATGGTTTCTTGTTGATTTCCCCATTTTCTGTTTAGTTCTTTTCTAGGGAGATCTGTGTGTAGTTCATCATTTAGGTGTCCAAAGCTCTTGGAATTTCAATCATTTAACATTTCTCTAGTCATGTGAAAAAGGTAGCAGTCAAACCAAAAACCCCAAATCATCATTAAAAGCAAGGAAATTCCCTGAAGATTTTGACCCTCTTAAAAGGCACACAGTGCCCTCAATGCTGAGCCAACCTAATGGCCTTATAAAATAGTTGATGGAATTGACTCACAGTCAGTCCATTAGTGTTTAAATCCCTGGCACTTGTAAGGGACACACATACCTGAAACTTCTGACAAAAATGTGCTTTCCCTCCACAACTTCTCTCTGAGAATGAATACATTTATTTCTTTAAAATTGACTGTATGGCTTGCCACTACAAGACGTTGTTGCTAGGCACAGAACAAAAGTACCACAGTGACATTTGGTGGTGGAAACTTGCTTTTATTTCTTTCATGTTCACCTCAAGGAAACTTTCTCCAAAGGCTCTGCTGGGCTGTGGGAGGATCTCTAAGAGCAGTCTTGAATGATTGGGGGTGTGCAACAGATGCTCACAGTTCACATGCATGAACAAGACACTCAAATCTGTTGGAAGAGGCAGAATTAGGACTTTTCTGACCAAGAAGGACCTTTCTCCTTCTCATGGAACCAGTTTTGGTTTAGACCAGATTCTTGTGATCCTCTCCAGTTCTCCCTGAGCTCAAGCTATTCCTTTAGTCCTCACACCTGGATTTCTACTTTATCCATTTCGGCTTCCTTCCCTACTGCCTCTGATACAAAAGACTGAAATATTGCTTTAAGCACCCAGTTCAGAAACATTTACCAACAATACTCATCAGGAGCATAATTTTACATAGATAGGCCAGGGAAGGACAGAAAAGGAGAAAAGAAAATGGCGAGAAAAAAAGCAATTCTGTCTGCTAAGAAAGGCAAAGCTGCTGCTGCTGCACCACTGTAACTTTCAGTGCCTGCCTTTTTGAACTCTGCATGAGGCTTTACTGCCAATTCACCCTGCAGAAGCTGGAGGGAGGTTTGGAGAAAATCAGGGAATGAATTCTTGCTGCAGAAGGATGCTTTCTGTGGAGGTCTTTCCTTTTCAGGAAGAAAAAAGCACTTTCATCATCCTCACTCATGACATTTCAGTACTTTTGAATTCTGTATTTTATTTTATTTTTAAATTTTTTTCCCAGGCAGGGGTCTTAATTGAAGGAGATTGAAAGGGACATGTATCCCCCAGATCAGGAGAAGCCCCTTAGCTGCCCACATTTGATTTTTAAATCTTGAATAAATGAGACAGCTTTTTGAATTGTCAGTGGTTACAGAACCTATGTTTGTGTACGGAGTTGAAGAAGACAACAATCCCTGTCATTGTGCTGTCATTGCTGTTTAAACACTAAATTTATAAGGAGAAAATTTTATTATCTAAGCTTGTCGGAGATTGGAGTAAAAAATTCTATCTCTGCAGTCAGGTGAAGTGAGAAAAAGTGTTATTGCCATAAATCCTGAAAGTCTTTTTTATCAGTTCAGGGGGAAAATACCATTTATAAGAGACATAAAGATTTTCTGGTGTTTTTTTCTCCTTCTAATATCACAGAACTTCAGATCTCTATGCAGCCCATTGGTACTCCTTTCTCAGGGAAAAGGGCACATTTGTTTATTGTTTTACGCAGCAACAAAACTGAGTGGCTGTGGTTTCTCCAGCCTCGTAAGGTGGGCTCTGCTGCCGGCAGACCGCTCTTGTCCCGGGCCGGGAGTCTGGAGCCGGGGGCCGGGGGCCGGGAGCGGGGAGCCGGGAGCCGGGAGCCGGGAGCGGGGAGCCAGGAGCAGGGAGCCGGGAGCCGGGAGCGGGGAGCCAGGAGCAGGGAGCCGGGAGCCGGGAGCGGGGAGCCGGGAGCCGGGAGCCGGGAGCGGGGAGCCAGGAGCAGGGAGCCGGGAGCGGGGAGCCGGGAGCCGGGCAGGGCAGGGCAGGGCAGGGCAGGGCGCGGTTCCGCCGCTCTCCGCGCAGGGAACGCGGCTCGCAGCCAGAGGGCAACAGCGCTCCAGGAACGGCACCGGCGATGCGCAGGAGCCCTCGGCAAACCCGTCCTAGCAACGGCCTAGAAACCAGAATCTCCTTCTTCCATTAATTGATTTGGGTAAATGGATGACACCGTTCCTTGGGTGTTATTAAAGCATTAATTTACCCGGTTTCCTCACATTGTGTTCCTTCCTGCCGCCTGAGCGTTATTACAGCGATATCTCTTCAGCAGAAACACGTCCTGGTCACAGATGGAAACCTTTGCTGGTGTTCATCCTCCAGCCACCTGTATCCCAGGTCCTTTAACAGGAGCTTTGGCTCAAGTGTCTCACTGTCAGGGCTCCCTCTGGACCCGCTGTCGTTGATGCCAAGGGCTGTTTCTGTCAGTATTGCCACATCTCACCCCTTCGTGGGGAGTGTGACCCTGTTGGTGCTGTGGTTCTGGACAGCCAGAGAGGCACCAAGGGGCCTTGGTGCAGCTGGGAATCAGGTCTTTTTGTTTATTGCACAGCTGATATCAGCAGGCTGGCTCTTTTTATATTCTCTGGCACTTAAATCAGAGCCCTGCCTGTTGGGGTTAGCTCCTGTGCTAACACATCAGAGTCCTGCATCAGGAGAGGCTGTTCTGACAAACCCCAGGGAGGCAGGGGACAGACACTGAGGGTGTTGGATTCTGTGGCTTTGTGTGTCACCCCCCATCAGTTCAGATCATGCAGGTGCCAGCTCTGAAATGCATCTTTCCCTTTTGTACCATTTGTACCCTTAAGGTAACTAACTTTGCTTTCTCACTGAGATGAACCCATCATTTAGAATGAATTTTTAGTTCATTTTGAGTGCTTGTGGAAAATGCAGAGTTACCATGCAGTGCCTCTCTGCATCTTTAAGAGCCTAGATATCTACTGGGCATGGATTTACTGGAACGATTCTGGGGATTTCAGGTTCCATATTAACATAAGCTGGTATAGCTCGACTCCAAATACTGTGATGCAATTATAATCATACACCTTTGTAGATCCACAGTTCAGACTGCAGCTGAATCCATCCTTCTCTGAGTTAAATCCCAGGTCAGGTTCTGTAGAACTGGGGAGCAAGTACAGCTCCCCTTTAACACAAATCTACACTTGCATCATAATTAAATATCACACAATGGTATCAAGTGAATAAAAAGGTAGTGAGACTTCTCCACTGCTGTGGCCACAGTTGTTTCTTCCCACCAGAGCTTTTGGAAACTGCAGAAAAAATGTGACTATTTTCAGGGATCACTCAATTCCACCCCATTTAATGTCCAAAATGTTTGGAAAGCACAGCATGCAAAACCACAAGTAGCATTTTCAGCTTAAAGTGAAGCTGTTAATCTTAAGGAATTTCTGTGGTTACATGCTCAGTCATATCTTGACTTTTAGAAGCTATGAACATGGCAGTCAGTCATCTGAATTAACTGGTTATTTCTACATCTTAGAGCAGTAGGATTTTAATAATTTCATATGAATTAACAGTTCTTCTAAATAGCATGTTTGCCAGGTCTCTTTTCAAATTACAAACTTCCTTAAGGGATTTCTTTACTTTGATTATTACCTATGCTGAAAATAACATTAGATAAAGGAATTTATCATGAGTATTGAGCAGACATACAAAATGTCTGGAATGAATTTGTATCTAATTACAGAAAAGAACTTGCAGTTCTACTTGACTAAGACAAATAGGATTCCAGTTTAAACCAGTAAAAGGCTAAACCCATAATCAATAGGATAGGCTGCTTCAGACTGATAAAGCAATCCCTGATGGCAAACGCTGCACTCCTTTTTAGGAGATACATTATCTGTGTCACCTGAGCTCTTTTCAGGCAGGCACAGAATAGCATCAATATATGCAAATTCCAATTCCCAGCTCCCAGGCAGTGACTCGGGGAGCTGATTGCAGGCTGAGGCTGATGCCTTCCCCATCTCCAGACTTTGCTGTACTGGCTCGTGCTATGGCAATCCAATTGATGGTAATGCTTGTTGATTGCTATAAAGCCTGTTGTGCCAAACTGTAGGCAGCAATTTGTTGTCAGCATCAGTGTTCTGCGTGCACCAGGCTGTAGCCAAGGAATTCATTAGATTCCAAGACTGCGGAGGTGAACGGGTGGCTGCTGCATCTGTAGAGGGATGTGGAGCAGCAATTCATGTCATTTACTGGGATGATATTTCTGTAGGGCCTTAATGAGCCAGATGATTTGCAAGCCTGAAAACAACACTGAAACTTCTGTGCTTATAACTATGTCTGCTGTGGAAAATCCTAGGATTTCTTTCTCTTGACTTTGAGAAATATGATCCAAGTACAGTCAAAACTGGTTAAGTCCAGCTTGGCTTGCCCAGATTTACAGGTAGGAATAGGAACCAGAATAGTAGCTTGACTCTAGACATGTGCATAGAAAGAAAGCCCAGAATACTGCATCAAATTGGATTGTGAGTACTGAGCCCCTCTGAGGCAGATTTCACTGTATTAGTTTGTTTTGTTTTCACCTGATTAGAGAACATTGTGTGTGTGTACAGTGTTACAGCTTTTTAATTACAGTCACACACATTAACTTAAGAATACAGTGCTGCAGAGTATTTACAAATTAATTACAAAAATACAGGAGTCCCACTTGTATGTAAATATTTGTTTTCTCAAATTAGAATCGTGTTGTTCTTCATTACAAAGTGTGTTCTGCAGCTATAGTGGTCTTATTCCAACAAGGATGATTACAGAAGCACATGGCAATGGGAGAACTGGCTGGCTGATGCTTCCAAAGCAATTAAACAACACTGAGTTGCAACCATCTGAGTAAATAGATTGATGAAAATTCAGTCAAAAAAATGAGGAAAAGACCATTTAGGTCATCTACTTCATTGCTGTTTCCTGGAGTATGTTCTCAATTACTTGTGGATATCCCAAGCACCACAGCTGCCAAAATGTTTCTTTGGAACAGTCATGCAGTCTAATATAGGTTTAGGAGTTTTCTCAAGTGATACGCAACGTTAATTTTCTTTTGCTTAATGCCATCTTTTTAAATTTTGCCATTTTAAGATTTCCTCAAAACATCTTTCTTTTCCTGTATTCAGAAGAAAAATTTGAAGCAGAAGTAAAAAGTGGTGATTGAATTCTTTTTGATGTATTTTCTTGGTAACCAGTACAAGAAACTTTACAAAAATTAGTTGAAACATATTCTTTCCTTTTTTTCTGCTTTGTCTTATATCTTAGACCAGTACTAAGCTTCTTAAAACTGTTTACTAGTGACTAATTAATTTTTTTTTTAAGTCATCATGCTTTTTCAAGACACTTGAAAAGAGTCTTCATAAAGTTAAACACCCCTCTTGTTGTTAATATTTTTCTGTAAGTATCTCTTTTATCGATGTTCTGGTTGGTTTCACTCTGGCCATGCACTGTCTCATGACAGCCCTGAGAGGGGCTGGAGCAGGGGCTCCACTAACTCTGATCAGGTTGTTGGGAGTTCATCCATCTCCTGTTTTTTGTCTCTGCTTCTTACATACATGTACAAATATGAGTCCTTAATCACATAATCTAATGCTGCCCTAATCCTCTTTTCTTAGAAAATCAGGTTACTTGATACCAAGACATTAAAGATAACAAGTAAAAAACAAATGCTTTGCAGAAAAGTAATTTTAAAATCAAGGATTGCGTTGCAACTGGAATATTGGAATGTAGCTGGTTGTCTCCGTATAGCAGTTCTCAGAAACCACATCCATTACTTCTCCATTATGAGCTATGGAGAAGGCTTAGTAAAAGGAATAAGAATCATTATCCAACCAAGCAGTCCTCATTACTCAACGGCTGGAAAGTAAACTCACATGTGAATGGAATACTGATTCAAGAGGTTTTCTGTTTGTTAGAGGTTTTCTTTTCCTGCAGTAATGGTTTTTGTAGAGTCTTTGTTTACTTGGAATCAGAAGCAATTTGAATTGTTTTTGGTGAAACCAAAGCAAATTTAGTCATAGCTAAACTCAAATTGTAACAAAAGATTAAAGTTTGACTCATTGTTTCTAACATGTGATTTTTGGTAGCATTTCCTCTTCCAAACAAAAAGGGAATTGAAGATCACAGACTTCTTTCTCATTACCAAATATTCTGTTAATGCCTTCAGGCAAGAGCTCTCTCAGGGCTGTAAATTTTCCTCTACATCCTGTGTGATACAGTTTCCAAATGCAATTAGCTTTTTAGCCCTTCAGTTTTCTAAGGTATGATTGAGACAATGGTGATTTAACTTAGCTTAGATTTCTGGCATTATTATATATTTGAGCCTAGATTTGATCCTGAGAGGTACTGTTAGTCTATGGAAAGAGAACAATTGATGTAATACTGATAAACTACCTGCTCTGGTGGTTCTTTTTTATACTGGGACATATGCAAGGTAAGTACCCCAATTAAAAGAAAAAAACAAAACCAAAACAAACCAACAAACTGAAGTGGTATGAAGAATCTGTTCTATCACTAAAAATAAAATCAAATATCCTAGAAAACAGATGAAGGAAAATCAAAATTTGTAGGGTGCAAGTAGAGATTAATAGCAGAGAGCATGATCTAATACCTGTGTTTGTTCTTTTGGGGTTTTATGTGATGTTTTCTTTTACTGTTCCAACAGTGATTATGGATACGAGCGCCACAGCAATGGCCAGTGTTTACCAGCATTCTGGTATAACCCATCCTCCTTGTCAAAAGACTGCAGCCTTGGACAGAGTTATCTCAACAGCACTGGGTAAGTGGCTCACCAGGCTTGATTGAGCTAGAGCACCCATGTGGATTTAGCCCAACGACACCACAGATTACACATGCTGTAGCCCTTGGCACACCTTTGTCACTGCCTTTGTTAGGCTGCACCATCTGTCACTCCAGATCTCCATCATGCATGGCACAGACTTTTCTCTGAAGGACAATGCCTTAAAGAAACTGGGGAGAGACTGAAAGGCCAAATCATTAATGTCTCTGAAAAGACTCCTCCTAAAATCATGTGAGATCACATGAGGCAGAAACACTGGAAAATAAATTAGTGTAGAGAGATGAAACTGATGTATATGTGAACTAATAGATGGGCAGCCCAAATGCTGAGTGTTCTTTGGTCCTCTTGGAAGTCAATGGAAGGTGTAGCTTAATTTGAGATACTGGCAGACTTCATTTGTGATGCAAGTGATTAAAGCAAACAAAGTGACCCAAGCTGTGTTTGGAGAGTTTGTAGACTGAAAGATGGGCAGAATTTGCTTTTTGCTTCAACTCTTACTTTTCTAGCCCTTGAGGGTTGCATCTTCAGAGACACTTACCTCACGACTAATGAGAAGTGGAGAACATGTGAGAAAAGTTAAACTTTGCCTAACAGTGTAACTGTTGAATGCAATGCCATGCTGAATGAATATATAATTTATTTATAACTTTACAGTTAATTAACATCATATAATTTTGTGATTTGGGCAATTTATGGAACCTTACATGATATCAGGGCAGTCTGTGCAGGAAATGATGACATGCCAGCGACAGTACGAGCTCCTGCAGTGTTGGGCACGTAAGGAAGGCCTGGCTGAGACAACCGCTGAGGAATATTTGGGAACCTTTGTTCTCTTGCCATCCCCTCAGTCTGAAGGCCCCTGTCCCCAGGTATCTTCCCTGCCGTTGCAGGTACCGCAAGGTCGTTTCCAACAACTGCACGGACGGGGTGCGCGAGCGGTACACGGCCAAGCCGCAGCAGTGCCCGGGCAAGGCCCCCCAGGGCCTCCGCGTCGCCACGGCCGACGGCCGCCTCACGGCCCAGCAGGGGCACAACGTCACCTTCCTGCTGCAGCTGGAGGAGGTAGGCTCTGGTCCTCTGCTGGGGCCCGGCTCAGGCCAGGCTGTGGTTGCAAAGAGGTCAGGCAAGGCAGGGTGGGGTAAAGTCAGTCAGGGCCAGGAGGGAGAGAGGGGAGTTTGCTGTAAAATGTGGTGGATGATGCATGGAGATGAAAGGTGTGGTACTTAGGACGTTGGTAAAAACTGGGAGTTGGTTTAATTTGGGGATTTCACGGGAGAGCTGAAGACTGCAGGTTCGAATTCTGATCCCCCACCCTTAACTGTGCGTTTTGCTTACTGCTGTTTTTCAAACCTGAATTTCCATATTTATTTTCCACCGACTTTAAACCAAAGATGACAAATAGTACGTGTGCAGCTGAGTCCCTGTCATGCAAGTTGGTAAATGTTGTTTAGGCATTTATGGATGAAATCTCAACATGTCCTCAGCAGGATTAAGTCTGAAATTCATTGCTAATGCAAAGCTAATTCATGCTCTGATCTCTGTTTTTGTCACATCTCTAACTTAACTTGGCATTTCATTGTTCTGCTCCCACCATTCCTGAATCCATAGAAAAAAATATTTAAATCTTTTCAGCTCTTTTTTCTTTTCAGCCCTTCTTTATCTGTGTTTAATTGCAGGTGCACAAGTAAGAACATTCACAAAGTAGCAGTTTTTTCTTTTTTCCTAATTTAATTTGATTTCTTTAAACTTCTCCTCCCTTTGCTCTCTAACTGGCCAATAAATCCCAAAATAAGTAAGCTTTAACACCAAAGTACACTGTACATCCCTTTATAGCTTAGAGTATTCATGGAAATTACTTCTGACCCTCTCAATAGTAAATGTCATCTGTGAGAAAAGTTTTTTTTTCTTTTTTATATCTCTCTTATTGATGCTTTCCCCAGCAAACAGGTGTCCTGATTTGTAAAGGCAACACCATATGATAAATCATATCTAACCTGAAGCACTTTTTTGACCTGAATGTTTATTTTCTCCAAAATATGGTCACTTTATTTCAGTACTGACAGTCATACAGCATCGCTCCTGTGATGCTGTAATAACAGTGTGAACATATAATTGCATCTGTTAAATTATTGATTTCTGCATTTAAAGATGAAAAGGAAAAGGTCCAAAGCCAGAGTAAGTCTCCAGACTTTTTTTAAAAAAAGTATGCTTTGCATCACCTTTCTCTTCTCAGTAAAGTTTTAAAACAGACTGGGAGAAGGAGAAGTATAATCTGAGCCGTCAGTCACAAAACTGTCAAAGAATTATGCCAATATTCAGAGGGAGAGACAATCCCCCACAGTGTGGCAAACTCAGGACAAATGTCCTGCTCTTTCTTCTGTGAGTGCTTCATCTCCCACCTCATGTAGGAGTGCCCTGACTGCTGTGTCACACAAGGAGCTGCTGTGCATTGTTCTTTTTCCTTCATTCTGATCTTTTTTGGCTGCTCTGCTTCAGTGTGCACCAGAGCCTGGAAGCAACACCTTCTCCAGTGTGACATGGTGTCTCTCTCATGCTGGGTGTCAAGGAGTACAGAACAGATGTTTTGATGAGTGAGGGAGTCAGTTCTGAGCAGATCCAAAGGGAACTCTTCTTCCAGTGTACCTGATAAGGAAGAGGTTAGGAATCACTCTGAGGGCTGGAGCAGTATTGATCAGCCTCCAGCCTTTCCATTTACTCTCCCTGTTAGATCAATCTTGACCTCCTGCTCCTAGATTTGTCAACTAAAAGAGCAACCAACGAAACCTTGGGGCTAATTTTATCCAATCTGGCAATGGCTTTGTGTTGGTGTTGCAATAGAAGAAACATTCAACACAGAGGAATATTTGCCCAGTTATGTGCCAGCTATAGGGGAATAAAATGTAGTTATAGCAGCAATACCATATGTAGGCTAAACCATGTACCAAATTAACTGTTTTAGTAACAAAAATCACACCACACCACTCACTAGAATAGTTAAACAACTCATCAAAAGAACAAGCATCCTTTTACAAAATGGATATTGATTTCACAGAGTAATTGAGGTTGAAAGGGGTCTCTGGAGATTGTTTAATCCAACCCCACCTCTCAGAGGGAAGTCTCTTCCCCTTGCATACAAGGCAGAGGTATCACAAGAGAAGAATTCGTCAATTTCTATTTAATTCTGCCCTGTACAGGTGTATAGCACAGTACAGTCCAGGATGTTCAGTATCCAAAAAATCTGTGCCACTCCATTTTTAATGAAGGGAAGGCAAGTTATAAGGGGCTGGATATGTCACCTTGCACATTTTTTCTCCCAACAGCATGTGAAAAAAATGTGTCCAGTTCAACCCTTGCCCCCTGGAGTGGTGAGCAATGTTTTAGAGTGCTACATCCTGGTGAGGACTCCTCCTTTAGTGTGAGTGACAACAGATATCTTTTAGGATGTGAAAAAGCAATGGCCTTTCCCTCTGCATCTTAACATCTTCTGTACCCTCTGAGAGAGATTGTTTGAAGCCTTCAAATCTGCAGAGCTGTTTCATACCCTGCAGCCTCCTGGCTCTCTTTTTTCATGCCCATGTTCCCCTTGATCTGCAGGAAAAAGAAAACAAAAGAAAGAGAAGCTGGTGAGCCAAGGTACAAGAGCTCGTTTGAGATTTGTACTCCTGTTATCTTTCTGGGCTTTCTGCTCCATCTAGGAATCCACCTGGGTTTGAAAAGAGAACAAACTGCAGAAGCAGCTTCACTGGAGACCCTGAAAATTCGCTGCATCTCTGTAGTGGGGCAGATTGCTAAGAGGGCAGGGAGAGACAAATGGCAGCAGTAAAAAGCTGCTGTTTTCACTCAGGGCTGGCATTGAGGGGCAGGAACCACACTGGTTCCTTGTGGAGCCTGGCTGTGCCTGTGGTGATGCTGAGAGCCACAACTGTGCAGTCTGACAAAAACACAATGTGAGCAAAAGATGCCCCAAGAGAAACAAGGACAAGACATTTAGCAGTGTTCTGCTATTGAAGAAGACACAAAAGAAAATCATCATTGAAGTCTGTGTGAGTGGAGGGAGGGCAGGAACCAAACCCAGGAGCACACTGAGCATTGCTGAGAGCTGGGATCCTGGCCCAGTTTCTCTAACCCTGACTCACATGAAATTTTCCTGTGAAGCACTTATATGTGGCAGAATATAAATATCATTAAAAGCAAACCCAACCAACAGGTCATATTTAAATCATCTGAATGTAAGAATTCTTTCAAAAGTGATCTATGTCTCCTGTCACCTTGTAGAATTTCTGTATGACTTCTTCAAAACTGTTTGCAAGGTCACTTTGCACTTAATATTTATGGTCCCATTATTGGAAAGGTTTCGCCAAGTTATTTGTCCAATTAATCTGGGTGTAATCATCCTGATATTTTCAGTGGGTGACAGTAGCCAGGAGTCATCAATATTGCCTTTTCTAACTCTCATGTGTTGCATTTTAAGAGGTATTTTGGAAGTGTTTAATAAGCAAAGCATTGTACTTAAGCTGGGAATTTTACTCTTAAATTTCCAGGAGATAAGCAGAGCACCAACAGCATTTTTGTCATTGTGTGACAGCACATGAGAAAAGTAGCTATGCTTAAAAGCAAAATATTCCTTGCTTAAAAATGCTGCCAGTTTAAAGGTTAATCCTTTTCCTGGCCTGGTATACATGCACAGACCCAGGGCTGGTACCTCTCACACTAAAACTTTGAACAACAGAGTTGTTTCTCAGCCTAAATCCTGAATCCTTACTTTAATTTTGGACAGCAACAAAAGAAAATGAATATGCAAACTTACAAAGGTACTTCTCATACTTAAGCTGTTCAACCCTATGTCCTTGACATATTTTGCTTCTCTGTTGTAGAAAATAGAGGGATTTTATGAAATGTGTGTTGTTTCTGAGTGCTTTCCTGATCACATGGTCACGTAGGTCTCTTGCCTGTCACAACCACAATTGGTTTTTGTGTATTAAGAGTTATTTGTGTGAACATCAGACACTTGTGCTGCTGCACTGCTTCAGCAGACACTGCAAGCTGCAGCCTCCAGAGCAATGCTGTTGAGCACAATGGCTTTCAAACTTGTTTCATCTGATTGCTCACACATCTTTGCTGAGGAAATGGACGGTAAAGACATTCAGGGCAGGAAGGTTCAGGGCTTTGACTGTTTCATTACAGATAATTCACAGAGAAACTGCCTCCTCTAATTTATTTTTTATCTTGATAAAATGACAGCCAAAAGTCTTTGACATTCCAGGTCTGCCTCAGTTCTCACTTGGCAAAGTCACTCCGCTGGGAGTAGATTTTGGCTTGCTTTTAACTGCTTGCTGCTGCTATGTGATGTTTGGATTAGACTAATGTGTGGGGAAAGATAATTTGTTCCTACACTTCAGGCCACAGGCTAGAATTCAGGCAATCTGAACTCATTCCTGAACTGCACTCTGAGCTCCTTCTGCCTGACCTTGAGTAAGAAACTTAAACTTTCTGATGTTTCATTCCCTCATTTGAAAATAGAGCTTTGCTTTCTGCCTCATACCCCCCATGCCTTGCATTTGTGTAGTGAATGCTCACAAGGCCAGAGAACTCTCTCTTACCATGTGAACATACAAATGAAGCCCTGAATTTCCTACAGACTGCCGTGGCTCTCTGTAGTGACAATGTTGATACACGGCTGTACAAGGTACACTGTGTCTTGGGGACATTTAATGAGCTTGGGGATCCTGCTGGGGACATGATGCCATTAACATTTCCCACCTCACCACTACTGTTTGGTGCAATTCAGTATTCAACTCAGCTGAAGTTTCTGGAATTGAGCTTAGCATTAGGATTGTTTTGATTGTTGATGTACTCAAATTAAAGATGCAAAGCTAGTAGTAATTAAAAGCATAGTCTGGTTTTTGTTTTTTTTTGTGGTATCCCACTGTGTACCCTCTTTTGATACCACAAGTTTGTTAGAAATGATTACAGAAATATGAAACCTTCATCCTAACTTTCAATGCACATGCTGAATCACGGCTGTTTATCTTACCAACAGCACTACACTCCTGTAATAACACACAAATGAAAGATCAGTATGTACCCTCCCCCACACCACTGTCATCTGAATTATAATTGCATTTGCTGATGATGACAAGCTGGTTGGGAGAAATCAGAGCCTTTCATGCATTTTTAAATTCACTGTTGAAATTCCATGAAAATGTATGAAAGTGGACCTTGCCTTCCTAATGACACACAGCACTACAGTCTTGTAATGCACTTCCAGTCACAGAAGTTGAATTATTCTGCATAATCCTGAGAGGCTGTTATTGATTCCTGTGGGGCACAGAAGATCTAGTACTGTAAAAAGAGCTCATAGCTGAGTTGAGCTGGCACACCTGGCAGTCAGGATGAACAATGTGATCAGTACAATTCACTGTTCAGGGTTGAAAAAGAAGTACATGTGAAAACTATCAAGCTATTTGCCCTGTTAAAAGACATCTTTTTATTCAGTTTCTGATTTGAAAAATTAAGACCATCTCTCTGAAAGCAGAGACTTACACAGTAAAGCATTATTTTTGAGATTCTGATCAAGTTGTATTTGAATACCTGTTAAAAATTAAGTAAAAACAGATCTAAAGATATGACATTCAGTTAAAGGTAGATATTCAGTTCCAGTGACAATATCTTTGATGAATGATTTCTTTTGGTGACAGGAAAATGCCAGAGAGGGAAAGGGGTTAATCTAAAGAAAGCACAGTGAATTAATCTATGAAAACCATCCAACAGCAGCAGTGTCTGTTTCTTGCAAAGGATAATTAAATCTATTGTCAACATCTCTAAGGCACACAATTCAGTGCATAATTGAAGACTTAAAAATGAAATCTGAAACATGGGAACCAAAATTAAAAACCTTGAGCTGGGTTTGTTCCATTGTTTTAATACTTCCATTTAGTTACAAATACTTAAAGCCAATAAGGAAAATGCATTATTACAACTGTCAGGGCAAGATTCAATGGTGTGTTTGAGAGGGAAAATCCTGCTGGGTGGGTCTCATCTCACATCCACCAAAATATTGAGAGCTGTGTAAAAGTAATCAAAATGTAAAAATATTGTTGCAAACCGTGTGAGGTGTTTCTTGATATAGCCTGAGGCAGGAAGCTACACAGAGTTTTTTGGTAACACCAGATCTTGTGTGCTCTCTAGGCTCCTTTTATCAAGATGCAGGAAAAAGGTGCACTTGGCTTAGGAGGCAGGACCAGGAAGGAGTCAGAGGGGAGTAGTTTATGTATGCTTGGAGAAAACCTGGACATTTAATGAGAAAATCCCTTAGAAAATAGTAAATTTCTAATTTACATTTTAGTAACTAATGCTGTCTAAGTAGTTAAAGGGTTTGATATGTGGCCTTAGGAAACTTGTTTTTAATTATGAGGGCTTCTTTTCAGGCTGTAAGTTAAGATTCAGCATATGCTTAAGCTTTTGGCTGCACAAGACTGGAGTATATTTCAGGTTATGTCCAAGGTTGTGCATGTTGCAGAGAAAGGGGTTAATCTAAAGAAAACACAATTAATTCATCCATGAAAACACTCCAACAGCAGCAGTGTCTGTCTCCTGCAAGTGATGCAGGGAGTTTTGTGTGTGCCTTAATTGGGCTAAAAGCTTCAGAAAAATCCCATAGTGGAGTATTGAGCTTGACAAAATAAAAAGGAGAAGCTGGAAAAAGTAACAGCAGGGGTTTTTGCAAGATGTATGGATATACATCAAATTGTTGCAGAACAAAACTTCTCTTGATAAAACAACAATCTTGCAAGTGGCTCTGGAGAGATGCTGGAGACAGAGGCAGTGACAGCTGGGTTGGTTTAAATCAGGTGTGGGCTGTGTGGGAAATGTTTGGATTTTGGCTCATCTGCTTTCTCTTGCTGTCTTACTCTGCCCGTGCTCTTACCTGGCACAGATAAAATATTAGAACAAGTCAAAACACAGTCTCTTTGTTTTCCTGACTTTTCTCTCCCACTTCCTAAGATAGAATTTTAAATGTCAGCTTTTCAAAATGTGGCATTTTCAGAGGAGTGTTACAGCCTGGATCTTACTCAATGGAAAATGTATTTCCAGTTCAAAGGGTTTTAAAACGGGGAAGGCCAAGACAAATGAAAAAGACTGGGGGAACAGCAGCTGAAGCTCTTCTCTAATTAGATTTTCAGTTGTTTCTGTCAGCATCTTCTCTATCTAGAAATTGAAATCTAAATCTTGCATGCCTTAGAAATGGCTCCTTTCCCTGGCTACACGTGTAGACAGCGTGAGTTTTGTGGCTATGGACAAAATGAAGACAAGAGGAAAAAAAGGTTCATTAGAACACAAATTTTGACACTTGCAGAAATGAGGCTGTCACCCTTTTCATCTGCTGCTGCTACCTCAGACACACAGAGGAATATTCCACGACCTGAAACAGACTTCAGCTGCATGACCTCGAATATCCTCAGAGCTGATAAATCCAGCAGGGGCACTATGGTGGCCCAGCTTTAGCCATGTGGAAAGCTTTTGTCCCAGCAGTATGGCTTTACTGTTCAAAGACATCATCTCCTCTTGAGTAAGAAAAGACAACTAAACCTGTAATGATGATGGACCTGGAGGAATTGGGAGAGCATTGAAGGGTACTTAGAGATCTCTGTATTTGGTCTGAGTCCAGGACTGATTTGAGATAATAATAGTCCCTCTCTGAAAGAGGTTCAGAGGTCCTGTATGTTCACCTCTGGCCACGGAAGGATATCCCATTTGGTGGCTTCTGTTGGCTCAGTCAAACAGACATGAGTGCCCAAAGCACTGCATCGTGTTTGGAGCTGCACAGCTTTCAAATAGCTCAGGTCAACAAAGGACATAACTCTGCTCCTAAGACCATTTCCTATGCCACAGCTTCAGTCTGGGCTTCTCCACAAAAGAGCAATACAGTTATTTTTGTCTCATCCATTTGGAAGCAACAGAGCTTCCAGCAGGGTGCCAGGCCAATGTAAAAACAACTTCAGTCTATTAAAAGAGAGCATCTGGGAAAATTTGTTGCTCTTGCCATCATCAGGTATAGCTTTGCTCCTTTTTGCTTTCCATTCAGGCAAGCCTCCACTATTTCTGCCTTCACAACAAGTTATAAAAAGACTGAGAGAACATGGGGAATATAAAAGTTCTGTTACAATTTCCTCTTTTAGTCACATACATTCACATATCTCTTTCTGGTGTGGAAACCTGCCTGATGCCAGCCATTCACATGGGTACCTTTCATTACAGAAAGGGAATTGAGCATCCAGAGGACTGTTTCTCTCTACAAGGAAAAGAGAGGAAAAAAAGAAAAAAGGAAATGAAGAGGAAACAAACCCAAAGTAAATCAAATATCCTTTCAGCCAACTTTATGAGCTGCCCTCAGCTGTTAATTTTCCATCATTCCAGACAGTGGCCACTGTTTCAGTGCAGCTGGCTCCACAGCAGTAGGCAGCAGGTGTGAACACAGCCAGCATGAGCCTCATGCAGAGCCAGAGGGGGATTTCCTAGGGAGGGAGGATGTTTACAGGTAGGGCAAGATACTGCATCTTACATGAAAGGGAGGGATCTTCAGCAGCCATGGTTGTGTGACAGGTCAGTGCAGGCTGTTCCTGTGCTACCTCAGGCCTTGTTCCTGTTCTCAGGGTGGTCTCGGTCACCCCACTGATCCAGTCTCAAAAGCAAAACAATCCTCTCAATCCTGTTTCAATCCTTTCTCTTTCACCACAGGGAGACCTCCAGAGGTCCCTCATTCAGGTGGATTTTGGAGATGGCATCGCTGTGTCATATGCCAACCTGAGCTCCACAGAAGATGGGATCAAGCACATCTACCAGAACGTGGGCATATTCCGAGTGGCCGTGCTGGTGGAAAGCAGCCTGGGCTCTGACAGTGCTGTCCTCTACCTGCATGTGACATGTAAGTATGTTCATACCCCTGCTTAGCTTCTGGTTTTCGTTTAGAATTATTACTTGTAGCCAGAGGTGACATGTGGAATTTGGCAGCTGGGTCCGGAGTGGTGGGAAATGATGAGTGTTCGCCTGTCCTCCAGGCAGACTGTTCATTCCAGACTGAGAGGAAACAGACTCATTAAGGCTGGAAAAGACCTCTAAGATCATCAAGTCTAACCACTAACTTTTGCTTTTTAAACCATGTTTTACCTCTAATTTTGGATAGCCTAAATTGGGACACCTCAAAGGATTGTCCAGCCCTTTCTGAAATACACTTTCATTACCAAGCTTACGCTTCCAGAAGAACAAAGACACCCAGGGATCTTTAATGACTTTTAAAAGCTTTGAAATTTACTTTGTGCATGTTTTACCTTCTAATGAAACACACACACCTCTGAGATGGAAACCAGTGCATTTCAGTGTTTCTGTTGTCATAGGAACCAAAAATCTTTGTATTAAATAGTATTGCAAGAAAAAATATTAACCTCACATTGCTTTTCTGCTGTTCCTTTTAACATTTTTATACCTTATATGTGATTCACAACTGAAATGTATCTCAAATTCTTGGATAAAACCAACATTGTATTTGTTCATGTTTATTCTAGCACATGGTTATGAACCCAAAGGGTCAACCTATTTATCAAAATTTTGTAACATTCCTAGTGGATTTTGTTTGGGGCCATAATTTTCTTTATACAGCAGGGGTTTTTGTTTGTTATTTATGTTTTCAACTGTGTGCCTCTGTGCCAAAGAAAAAAGGAAATTCTGAAACATGAAGTTGTGTTTAGAGAAACATTGTTTACCCTCTGCCAAGCTAGCTCCACATATTGTGTAGATGCTTTGGCACATTCTGTACACTTTACCTCTAATTTTGGGGTTGGCTCATGCAGCATGAAAGCAGCTTCCTCTTCAGGGTAGGGGAGCAGCTCTTTATTGGAGCACCATTGTATCAACAGATGGGAACAGTGGGAGGTATGACTGTGGGAGACAGGATTTTTACGAAGGAGGACCAGAGGAGCAGGAACAAATATCCCCCTGAATGCCCTCCTTCAAAACCACCTTTGGCTGGCAGGTGTCCAGCCTTCACTCACTCATGGTGAGTCTTTAGCTGCTCTAAATCATTTTCCTGAGACACTGAAGGCTTATGAACCGTTTTGATTGTTTAAGCTGTGCAAGAAATCAACAATATTCAGATTTGTTTGTGTGCTTTAGCAGCTGATAGTCTGTGTTTCTGTGTTTCTGTGTTTTGCATAGGTAATGCCAGCACAGGACTTAAACACGGAGTGATCATTGCAGCCAGGCCCAGATTATATGTGCCAGACTCCCTAGAGAAGTGACAGCTTCCAGGGAATATGTCTCACCTTTCTCTACATGACAGGAATTAGGAACTTCAAAACAGATTACAAATGAGCATGGTGCTACTCAGACTAGCAGCAGACTTGCTGAGGATGGGGATGTACAGTAAATCCAGCCCCCTCCAGAGTCTAACACCCTGATCCACAAAAACTTCTCAATCCTATTTGAATGCTTGTGTTGCCACTCAGCCCTCTGCTGAGCATTCTGCTTGGGGTGTTTGAGTTCAGCCTTTGGGAGTTTGATAAAAAAATCTGTCCTTAAAATAGACACACACACTGTATTGTAAGATCCATAGAAAAGCAGCCTGAACATCCAGAGTTTTAGGAAGGGCTTCAGCCTGGGCCACCCCTGGTTCCAGGGTTAATACATGAGTGTCTACAGCCAGATCTGGGCCTTCCAGCACTGTCCTTACCTGGCCAGCACTCTGCCTGCAAGAAAAAACTGCAGGCACTGAACCTCGGTGCTTGTGATCTCAAAGATAAAAGCAGAGCCTTCATCCCACGCTCTCCTCATCCTGCTGCAGCCATGTGGCCAGTGCTCAGAGGCAGAGCCTTTCCTGCAGTGACTCCAGGGATCCAGAAATGCAGGTCACTGAGACAGGAACACTGTGAGCTGTCTGGACAATATAAACTGTTGTATGTAAAATGCTCAAGCCAACAGCCTGTCTCTCAGCTGTCCTGACACCTCAAAATTTTCTTCTGGAAAGTTAGTTATGGATTTGCCTGGATGCTTCAGAATAACATCACCTGTGCAAGTGAGCCTTTTGAGAAGCATCTCCCTTTCAGTTTTCTGGAGCTTGTACACAGTTATTTGGGTTTTTTCCTGGGACAGGTGAGAAAGCCTCTAGCCTCCCTAGCTCTGCATGAAGCTCAGAAATTAATTTTCTTGAATCCTCTTCAAACTTACCTGGGAGAAAGCAGTCTCCTACCAGGAGGGCCTATCCAGAGTGAGCTATCTCCATCTGCTGGCCAGAAAACAGCTCAGCTCTTCAGCCTCCTTGACCCAGCTGTGCTGGGAAATGCTCAGGCAGAATTGGCTTGCTTGAACCATTCTTTCATAGCCCCTCCTAGCCAGTGTATGGGAAGGTCCAGGGAGGTGCTGGGCACTCTCTGCTGTGCAGGATCATTTGAGATCAGTTCAGAGCAGTGATGCAGTTATGTTGGAGTGTATCAGACTGTTCATGGGCTCCATCATTACAGTTGTCACTGCATTTAGCTCAGGAAATTGCTGTTTTTCAGGTCTTAGGGTCTTGCTGAAAGCAGGAACAGCGTGGTGATGAAAATGGATCTGAGCAGGAGGATGTCATTAAAATCACAAGGGTGAAATTGTGGCATCTCATGAATTTTCAAGAGTGTTGACTGCTGCTTATAAGAGGCAAAATAATTCATGGTCTGATGTATGAGGCTTTGGTGAATCTGATCATGGATAGCACTTAATTGGGCTGCTCAGCTTAAGCAGTGGCTGTGTCTACAACCCAGAGAAAGATGCATTTCAGTCATAAATCAGGAACACTGGTCCTTATTATGGCATTGTTTATACAGTCTGACTGGGGAGATTTTTTTTCCTCCCTCAGCCTATTGTGTTATACAGGACGCTTTCTCCAGAGTGTGTGGTGTTCATTTAGGCAGGGTCTAAGTGGTGATTCATGCATGGGGTATATCCTGAAAGATCCTCCCTGGAAATACATAAAATTCTCTAGCAATGCATCTCAGCTCCATATGACCAATGCAAGGCTGTGGCTGTGGTTCTCATCACTGGGGAGCTCACAGGTAGAGGATGTGTAGATGTGGCCATAATTTTTTTAAGGGACCCATATCACCTGAGGTTTCTTTACTTTTCTTTCCATCACTCAGGACAGTTGCTTTGTTCTCTTAGTGAACAGTCAGTACACATTTTAAAAATAGTCTATAGAACAAGATTTAACAACAAAAGCCCATCTGTTTCCAGAAGATGGGAAATGTGCAACCCTGGGCATAATGTCACTTGTCGAATGAATTATGTTCTGTTTATACTGAAGAAATAAAAGAGTTTATTGATGAAAAGGAGGGAGTATAAGGTAACATTAAAATGCAGACACTCAGTGAATAGCTGCCTTCAGAAAGAGTTTCTGCTGAAGTTCACCAAATCACAGCAGTTTTCAAGCAGAGATGCTTTATGTCTACTGAAGCCCTTTGTCCTGCACATCCTTATGTCTTCCCAGTGAAGGCCATGTTCACACAACAGGGCTCTGTCCTGTTGTTCCAGTCATATAAGCTCCTGACTTTATGACATTCATGCAGTAGAGAGTCCAAGTTTTTTCAGCTCCAGGTACAGGAGTGGCTCCTGTTCTCTGAGGAACAGATTTAATCCTTCCTCTATAGAAATGGTACCAAGCCAAAACATTCTGTCACGTCCCACGGTGATTTAGGGAAGACTTTTCTTCCCTAAACCAATGGATATCCCACCCAGGTTGACTTTTGAGATGGAGGGAGGACTCACCTGCTGCTTCTGTTTCTGCAGGCCCCTTGGAACACGTTCACTTGTCTCTGCCCTTTGTCACCACGAAGAACAAGGAGATCAACGCCACAGCAGTGCTGTGGCCAAGCCAAGTGGGAACACTTACTTATGTCTGGTGGTTTGGGAACAACACAGAGGTTTGTATTCCTGATTGACTGAGACCAAAATAATCCTGGAGGAGCTCTCTGACAGAAGAGGGAGGGGGAGAGGGCTCTGGGAATGCTTCTATGTAGTCACATATGCAAGAAAAACTATAAACTAAAGACCGAGGTGCTAATGGTCCTTGGAGGTACCAACATGGAAATTTAAGTAGTGCTTTGTGTTTGTGGCTGTGACTTATCTGCAGGGTTCATTGCTATTTCATGCAAGTTGCCAACAGCTTTCTTCCTTAATTCCATCCAAGGTGAACACAGTTAACCAAAATATGGAAGGGTTTCTACTGTTTTTCTTCACCTTCCTTTCTTCAGTAACAAGAAGAAAAAAAGTAGGGGCTTTGGTGGATTTTTTAGGAAAACAACCTTTCAAGCTGAAGCTGTTTTTATATCTGGAACTGACCTATGCTGAGCCCCAGCACTCTATGCTAAACCACATGTGCAAAAGGACCTTATTATCATGTGCTACAGATGGATGAAATGGTTCCCACCACACCTCCCTGCCCCAGGGCTCTGCTCAGGTACCAGAGTATCATCGATCACGTTCTGCTGCCTCTGTGCTTGCAGTCTTGGCAAATCTGCACAGACATTAGAACTGTTACTTCACATAAAATTGTGGCTGAAGTACCCAGAAACCCTAATTAGTTTCTGAAGGGAGAGATTGTCGTGGATTTTGTAGAGCCAAGAGGGACCTTCATGATCACGCATGGTTCCTTCTCTTCTGTATAATGCAGGTTGGAGAGTTTGGTCAGTACCTTCTGCCCTATTTAACTCCTTGTGACTAGGACAGAACCTGACTTTTTGTTGTCGTTGTTTTGCACTAATAATTTTCCTCAGATGATGGCAAATGCACTGCTTCTCCTTCTGACCATCTCCTCCAACTGTTTCCCCACAGCTAATTATCCTGAGCTTTGAACTCATGCACCCTGTTTGTAGTCTGAATTTATCTAGTCTGGGATTCAAGCTGTTGGATCTTGTTATGCCTTTTTGAGTAGATTAAAGAACTCTCTGTACTATCAGCAATCATCTTCCCCTAGAGGTACTTACAGGCTGTGATTGTCACCTTTTAACCTTCCCTCTGATCTCCTAAGCTTGTAAGTGATCAGGGTTGGTCGAATTCTGTTCTCATTGAAGTGAGAGTTTCACTATAGACTACAATGGCAACAGTTTGCCTTAATACTGGGTGCTTTGAAGATCTCACCCAGAGTTCATTAACAAATGAAAAGAGTCTGCTAGAGGACACAACTCATTGATAAACTGGTTGCCCAGCTAAAGGGATGTGTCCTCTCAAGCATCAGCACTTACCAAAAATGATGTCTCTAAGGATAACATGGGACAGCAACTCTGAAATCTTAATTTGGCTGGTTCTGTGATGCCTCCCTTGAGTCACTTTGAACAAAGCACTTACACTAGTTTTGGGAAAGGAGGGTGCTACCTGAGCAGTGAGTGTTGCAGGCCTTTCTATCAGGATCTGGGTGTCTCTGGGGAGTGAGCAAAGATGGGCATTTTAACACGGGATCCAGAACAACCAACATGCTAATTGGAAAGGAAGCATTGGAATCTTAAAACATTGTTCCTTTGGAAACTATAGGTACCTTACTTTGAGCTTCAGGAAGATGCCCCTCTCTGGGATTCATGTGCCCTCTCTAGGAAATTAGCTGCCATGTCACAGGGACCCTCTTGAGTCTGAAATTTCCAATCTGGAACTAACTCCCCAAACCATCCCAGTAGGTTAGAGAGCCAAACTGATTTTTGCTTTTCCTTTCTAGCCAAAGTAACTGAATTTTGCCTTTTATGATGTGTTTGCAGCCACTGATCACATTGGAAGGGAGCATCACATTCACATTTTCTGTGGAAGGGATGAACACCATCACTGTTCAGGTCTCAGCAGGAAACACCATTCTTCAGGACACAAAGACTATTGCAGTGTATGGTGAGTTCTTCCCCTTTTATTTTACACAGGATTCTCCATAGTCAACATTTAGAGAGCCAGGTTAGCTGGCAGCAACAAGAGGTCTTTATTCCAGAATGCTTTGAGTGAGATTAGAAATTGAATTCCAGTGTTGCCAGTCCAGCATAATATCTCTGAAGGCCGCTGACTGACATTAGTGCAGACTGACATGATTGCAGACCATTGATCTCCTTCCTAGAGCCCTCTGCATGTGCTCTGTCACCATTTGATTGTCCTACATGAATGTCAAAATGTTAGTTTGTTTTTTTGCAAACTGGTTTTCCCCCTTCTTGGCCAGTAGAGGCCTCTTAACTCACACAAAAGCTGCTCAGCTTGAAAGATAAATCAATGCTGAGTGCTGCAGTTCTGCACAGAAATCTGTGCTGATTTGACATTGTTCTCATGCCTCAGAAGCAATTAGGGCACACAAATACCACATAGTGTAGATGCAGCCTAAATCCCACTGGGAATCCCAGCTTTAGCTGTAGTGATCAATGTGGGCACCTCTGTTAACAGCAATAGACATTAAGTACATTTTCCAAGGCTAGTTCTCTCCCCACATTTATCCCTGTTCCCTTCCAGTTAAGATTTCTAGGGTTTGGGGCACATCTGTGAGGGTCCAAACACAGCTTCCTTCACAGGGCTTGCCTGCTCCAGAAGTGAAAATGAAGGCAACATTTCATTTGCATTCCCAACACAGCTCCCTTTGCAGTGCTATTCATCCACTCAAGTAAGGAGTGATCACCTTTCTCAGTTCCAAGACACTCAAGTAATGAATCTCCCAGATTCTCCACACCTCTCAGTGAGTCTCTCAGCACGCTGCTGGATTCTCTCACAGTCTGTGCATCATCTGCAAATTGATTAATTAAAACATGAGCTGCAGCAGGTTTCACAGGTTCTGACCCCTCGTTTGGCATTAAGGCATTTCGGTCTTTACTCACACCTCTGTCGTTGCATCTGCAGAGAAATTTCAGTCCCTGAGGTTATCATTCTCTCCAAACCTTGATGACTACAACCCAGATATCCCAGAGTGGAGAAGGGACATCAGCAGAGTGGTCAAGAGAGCTCTGGTGGAGGTAAGCAGTGTGCATGACCTGTGTTACAGGGGTTCTAGTTCCTGAGTTGTTCCTTCCTTAGGCCTGGATCAGCTGTTCTCTCAAGGCGTCTCTTTGTTTCCACCACCCAGAAATGGAGAATTGACAGCATTTGAGGCCAGCATCCTAAATTTTAGACAGGTGAAATGATCTCATCTTATGACAGTCTGGTACCCAGAGTCAGCCTTCAGTGTAAAGCAACACTCTTCTAACAGAATATGCTGTAGAAAACTTATGAGAGCAAAAATTAAGCAATTTTTACTACACAGAAGAACACCACAGCCAGTGCTGTAAGTACTTCACATAGCATGAGGCTCACAGGGCAGAACTGGATGCTGATTTTCCCATCAACACTGTAGAGAAGCTCTGAAGTTCCTTCTTTAACTATGGAACAGAATGTCACAAAAATATTCTACTGTAGCTGAAGATTTGGATTTGAAATTGAAGAGGTAATAAGAGTTAGAAGACTTAGCTGGGATTTCTCATCTCAGTGGAAAAACAGCGCAAGGAGTTGTTTGAAATAGTGTTTCTGCTTTTTCAAAAACAAAGAAACTCAGATTTTGAAAGGACACAAGGCTTGTCAATGTTATTAGCAAGCTTATATGTTATCTGGGTCATCATCTGTGCAAAAATTCTAGAAAAACACAGTGTAATAATCAGGTGCACAAACTTGTCTGGATTGTTTCTGAGATTTTTTTTCTCAGTATTTTGTTTAAAGAAAGGAGAAAAGGGAAAAAAAGAGCATTTTCTGGAACTTGATCTTCTGACATATTTATGTCTGTATCAAGTATTCAAGGATCCATTTTTCTTCAGGATGAATTTTCAGACTATAAACATCTCAATAAAACAAAATCAAACCGTAAAAAAAGAATTGTAAAACCACAGTACCAAGGCTACATTCCAAAAGCAGAGCAGTGAAAACACAAAGTCTTTTTGTTATTTGATTTAAAAAATAAAAATTGATAGCTAATTATCCATTTTTATATAGCTAAATGATTCACCTTAAACAAGCCTTTGTGATAAGTTCCTGTAAAAATTAAAGATAAACCCAGTAGATTTCTACAGCAATTAAGTAAATGGCATAAAAATGAGTCAAATAACTAAATAATTCAATAGGAAATTATAGCTGTGCTATGGAATTTTTATGAACTTTTATTAAAGTGTTATATTCTTATTACAGAATATCACCAGACTTGGATAAAATTCTGCATACAAAATTATAGTTCTGTACTAAAATCTGATCTTCACTCTGAGTAGGGATAATTTCATATTGTCACAAAATATCCTATTTCGTGTTTTGATCATAATTATTTGCTCACATCATTGATTTTCTGATCACTGTCTTCCACTTTTGAAAAAAAATTGTTCCCATCCTCTGAAAATGAAGGCAATACTGTGTCTTGACACCTTAAAACAACCTATTAGGCAAGCACAAGTAATGCAAGCCCTGGATTCACAGAATACTCACAAGGAATGTAAGACACTTTTATATATTTATAAGGGTTTTTTCTAAACCCACATTACAAAACAAAGCAAAATTTAAAAAAAGGGAGAAAAACCACGTACTTTTCCTTGGTGTTTGGTGGAGAGGAAGGGTTTCCTTTCCATGACTCCACAGGGTTTTCCCCAGACTGACAGCAGACACTCTTGGGTTATCCCCAGGACAAGCTCTGAAAATGGAGATTTGTAATCAGTTCTGCTGACCTCTTGTCCTGATCCACTGTTTTCTCTAATGAGCAGCTCCTCCAAGTCTTTGCTCCTGACCTCCTAGTGAGGAGAATTCCTGAGATTTAGGTCCAGTTAATGTCTGAGAGGCTTCCAAGTCCTTACTGCAATGGAATCTCTGTGGTGCATCTGCCATCTGTCCTTATATCTGAAGATACTTTTTTTCCACTTTAAAAGTGACCAACTAAATTCAGCACTTGAAATCTTCAGGTTAAATCAAAACCTTGAGATTTAATTGCATTTGGTGGATAATTCACAACAGAAAGGCAATGATGAAAGATTCATCAAATTATGTTTCCTTTGGCTAACAAAACTTTCTGAGGGGCAGACTAGGTCCTTTTCTGGATAATAACTCCACAATCTGATTGTGTAGAATCATGGTAGCATCAGCTGAAACACATGACTGGAGATAACTCTGGTAGGAATGCCTGTAGGTACTTTTTTCCTTGAAATTTGTCCAATAGGTCAAAATAAGGGATATTAAAGTCCTAACTTTAAAATTTCAGCCAGCAAGATGTACGAGATATTCTCTACATGGTGAAAGCACTGTGGTGCCTTAACAAAGAAGCTCTCAGCATTCAGTGCCATCCACACTGTTTCTGTCTCCTTTATTTGTCTGTGTCTCAGGCTACAGGTATTTCCAGCAAGCATGTTCTGGTTGCAGTGCTCCCTGGCCTGCCCACGGCTGCTGAGCTCTTTATTTTACCATATCAAGATGCCACAGGAGAAAAAAAAAGAACAGCAGCAAATCTAGAGCAGGTATTGTGTCCATTACTTGGAGAAGTGTTTATGCATTTCTCTGTGTGTGTGTGTGTGTATTTGAGATATATATCTGTATGTATATGGGATTTGTATATGGTTAGAACTGGTAATTATGGTAGGAATGCATCTGATTCACTGGGGTACATGTTACACTTGTTACGTCCTCTTCAGGGGTTGGTTGGTTGGTTTGGTGGGTTTTTTGGTCTTGTTTTGTTTTTTGGGGGGTTGATTGGTTGGCTTGGGCAGTTTTCTTGGTGGTATTTTTTTTTTTTTTTCTTCTCAACATTGGAAACAGTCTTTGGAGCTGTCTTTAGGAGTTTAGATGCCCATTTGAGTTCCCTAAGTAATGTTAATTTGGCATAAATTTGTACGATGTCATGTGTCTCCCTTAGAAGTCCTGTTTACTTCATGGAAGCAGGAAGAAAGGAGGAAGGATTTGGGTGATGATTCCTGCCAGCAGGAACTGTGGAGTGGCTTCATAAAGCAAAGTTTATGACTCTGTCAAGATTCTAGAAAGCACTGGAGGACAGAGCTGGGTGGTAAACCTAGGCAGTTCAGAACTTCATTAATTTAAGGCACAGGGATGGGGTTGGACACTCTGCCTGCCCTCCCCATGGTGCTGGAAGTGGGGCTGAGCCACTGTGGGTGGTTTTCTCTGTGAATGGCTGAAACAGGCTATGATCACTAAAGGACTCTGTCTCTCTGCAGACCCAAAAGGTTCTGCCAACCACATGGGCCTAGCAGGATTGTAACTAAAAGGTAAAACACGGTGCTGGGCAAAAATCCTGAGATGTCATGGAGTTATAGAATTGTTAAGGTTGGAACAGACCCCTAATGCCATCGAGTTCAGCTGATAACCTAACACTGCCATGGGCACCACTGAACTGTGTCCTCTTGTCCCATAGCTCCTTTGCTGTCTGTCTGAATTCTTCAGATTCCAGAGGCACAGAGAACTGACCCTGAGGGAAGCACCACTGTACCTCTCCCTCTCCAGACTCCCTGTCCATGGCTCAAGCCATGTTAACTTAGCTGTGAGCCTCAAACCTCCAAGTCACCCATATTCTTAGGCTTTCCCTTGCTCAGCATTCCTAGCTGTCATCTTTTCTTTTAAGAAATGACTTTCTTCTTCAATTTTCACCACCCATCTAATGAACAAAAATACAGAGATTTACTACTCTGGAAAATCTTTCCTTCCTTTTTTCCTTCATTTCCCCTTCTCCTCACTTCCTTCACAAATTGGCAAGAAAGCCAGTCCATAAACTTTCAAATTTACATCTGACCCAGCTCCCCTCCAAGCACTCAGCAGCTTACTCTGCCTCCCTCTCTTTATGCCTCTCTTTTTCTCTCCTGTAAAAACAGAGTCTTTGTGGCTGTGGAGAGAGGAAGCCCTGGCAGTGCTCTCATGGCCCTTTTTATGGACAAGAAGAAATGTCATTTTCTGTGTAACTCCATCAACATATCTGGCATCCTGCAGGGTCTAAATGGTAGCCTTGGGAGGAAAGAGAAACTATTTGCCACTTGCAGCCAGCTCTTTCCTGTGAAAAATACCAGGATGGTCAGAATGTTTATCTTTCTGGTCTGCTGCATTCCCCTTCCTAGTAACTCTAATAGAAAATGGTGTTTTTTTTCAGTGAGAACTGCCCAAGGACCACAAAAGGTGTCTCTGCCCTCTGCTCTGAAGCCTGTTCTGATACTGCTCCCATTTTGTAACCTGTTTTTCCTGTGATCCTTCACTATGCCTTGCCCAAAGTGTTTCAGAGCTCATTCAACAGCCTCTCCCCATGCTTAAAGTCACTGGGATGAGTATTGGGAGCAGATGTTTTTGATGGCTACAGCTTAAGTTGCTTCTGAGGTACTTGTGATGTATAGTGCTCTTTTCTGGTAGAAGTCTGTTTTGTGCTCATAGGCAAGGAACAAGCTATTCAAAGGCACATTAGTTTGCCAGTTTGCAGGTGCAGACCCAAAGGAGTTACAGTTCTGAATAATTTTTTCTAATTTAGAAGAGAAACTTCCAAGTATATAGGGAATCAAATGGGAATAGTTTGCACAAGTACTGCAATGGAGTAAGGTTCCTTAAGGAAGCACTTAATTACACAGATTCCTTTCTTCCTCACCTGAGCTAGACCACTGTTCTGCCATGGGTAACAGTGAGGGGGTGTATGTGGACTTTCACATTCACCAGTAAATCTCATTCATATTTAATAACCATGGGAGGCTTACATTTTGCTATTTCCCCTTGGGGTGCATTAAGCTGTTCTGGTTTTATCTGATACATATTCATTTGGCTTTGTAAACACGTTTTCAGGTCTCTGTGTCCAGCCACTCTTCTCATATTTCCACATAATTCCCATTGACTTCAGAGGCATTTAGATGACCACTATCCCTTGAAAATCTAGGTCTTGGTTTCCCATTTATCAAAGTCAATAATACTCCTTTGTGCCACTCATATTTCATGAGTCTGAACACAGTAGGTTGGTAGGAGTGGGACTGCAGTAGTGCCTCACCTGACAAATGTATATTTCCATACAGTTTTCCATGAGGGCAGTGCATTTGTGTCTCATGCTCTCCTTGAGACTGTGGTTAGATGGTAAATGTCATTTCCTCCCTAACTTGATGTATCACTGATAAAATTGTGCCAAATTATTTTTTAATGTATACATAGAGTTAATTATTGTCATATCTGTTTGCGTTTAGAAATGCATCTCTAATATTTTCCATGGGATATTAAAATACCTTTAAAAAGCTTGACTGCTGTTGACAGCTGAACAGAACTGCTCCATATGAGTCTGGGGAAGTTTTCTCAATGTGCAACATAGGACAATTCTACCTAATTCATAAATACATAAATCCAAAAAAAAGTGCTTGATCCACTGCACTTTCTGTAGTCAGTGCAAAGTTATTCTTCACAGTTTCCTAGAAAATCAAAAGGCCTTTTCATCCTGCAGAATCCCAAAACACATTTGGAAAATCTTGTATTTATGGCAGGAATATTGTGATTTGGGTTTTTTTTTTCTTTTTCTTTATTTTTGCTTTTTTAATTGGGTCAACTTGATTGGTCTGCTTCATTTAACAGTAGCTGAGGACAGACTACCACCCTGTTTAAAAATATAGAAATAATTGACAGTTGTTAAACACTGGTCTTTGATTTTCATGCTATGACTGCAACAACACTGAAATATCCCAAATCTTGCAAAAACAGCCACACAAAATTGCCACTGGCCACTTGGGCTGGAATGCAGTTGTTACACCATCTTCATGGATGGGCTTGGTGAATTTGATGATTATGGAATTCAGATCTACTTCAAAAGCACAAAATTCTTTTTCTTCAGTGAAAGGCAAATCTCCAATTAGTAACATTTAAAGAAATTGAGTTATTTTTAGCACAAATCCAGTTCAAAATGAACACTTGGTAGGAAAATATCCTACTTAAAATTCAGTAGAGGGCAGTTACGATTACTCCATTTATTTCAGTGTATGGTTTTACTCAATAGGAGGAGTCTGGAGGGTTATCTCTTTATTTATGCATTTCACAAATTATCTTCTTTCCATGTTGTTTGCTAGTGGGGGCTTTTTGTCAAACATAACATGCAATTTCTTTTAGTCAAATGAAATGTAAGCAGATGGTACATGAGAATTCTGCAGTGATGTTTTCGTATCAAGTAAAGGTTTCAGTGTTATCCTGAATTTCTCTTTAGTTCTCCATTTGGCTGCCTTTTCCTGTCCTATTCAAAATTACTGTAAAAGAATGCAAAACGGGTAGGAGCAAATAATTAATGATATTTGAGGCCATTAATCTCTTCTCTGAGAAGAGCTCTCAGCAACATAGCAGGATGGAGACTTTGGCAAATGGTAACATCAGCTGGTTGGTAGCCAACTGTACTCAACATGTTGCAGCTGTGGCCAGTGTCTGTATCCAGCCAAAGAGATGGGAAATAGCATGGATGACTGAATATCAAATGGACAGTGATGAACTGCAGAGATTAAAGACCTTTTGTGAATCTAAAACCATTGAGAGTGGCATTCAGGAAGCCTGTAAGCATGTACCTCTTGGGATTCTTTCCTTAAAGCAGATTTAGTTTTACAGCTGATGGAGCTTCTATCTTATTTTATAGTTTGGAGTTTTCTTTCACCCACCCACCTAAGCTTTAGTGTTTCAGCATATTTGCTTTCAGTACTTTTCATTTCTCTGATGTGTTTCAGGTGTGCCCATCACCAGAATATTTTTAGCAACAAGATCATGACAGTGAACACCTTCAAATCTTACAGAAAATTGTGCCAATCCATCCTGGAAATTAAATTCCAGGAAGAGGTTGATGTATGGGGTAAATCATCTAATGTTTACCAGGAGAGATTTTTTTAACATCTGTACCTTTGCATGAAGATCAAATCTTCCACTGGGTACTTAGGGGAGGCTGGGCCAGCACTGAGAAGTAAATTCAGGTGAGGAGAGAACAGAATAAAGTGAACCAAAAGACCTTGTGCCAGGGGCCTTTTTTCCTTAGGCAGCTTGTCTTCATAGCCTCTTGTGTGCTCTAGGAGAGGCTGTGAGTATCTCTTGCCTTAATACCTTTGAGCTAAGTCCTGCCACGTGACTGTCAGCCCTCTCTCCCTCTCATCTTTTGCTCAGCCTACAGAGCAGCCCTTGATCCTCAAGACTGGTTTTGGTTGCCTTTGTTCATCAGAAGTGGATCCTGGCTTTTATGTCCAGGTTCTCTCTGGGTTCATATCTGCTGGTCCATTCTTGTCCCAGAGTAACTACAGGAATATCCTCTGCCTTGTGCTCTCACAGTGTCCCTGGATACTCACAGCAGCTTGAATTTAGCATCTTTCATTAAAGATCTGAAGAAATTCCTGCTGGAGCCAGGAAGTCAGTGGCTGTGCTCTTTTCAGTGCTAAGGCAAGCAAGCTTTAGAGGCCCCAAGTGAAGTGTCCAAGGTTATCCAGGGCAAGTGACACAGTTTAAAGTAATCCACACTGGCCCTGACTCCTGCTTCACTTTCCCAGTTCTGGTTCAAGTTGCTTCCTACTAAATCAATGTGTATAATTCTTTCCTTAGTTGTTTATTGATTTGCTCAATGAATTGAAAAGAAGTGTAGCACTCATTAGTTGAGATCTTTACACAGTATCTATAAAATTATCAAGATTCTTAGCTAGTGCATACTGGCACAGTTGAATCACATTCAATTAGTCTAAACTAATTTACACCAGGGGTTTCAAAAGTCAATAAAGGTATGGGAAAATGCCCTTCTCAGTGATAATTCTGCTTCTTGGTTCACATGGTTCTTTTACAGTCCTAAATCTGACAAAATGCTAAGAGAAGCCAAATTAATTTTTGTTTTGTTCCATTTTTAAATTGGAATCTCTTTTTTTTCCATTCACAAATTGTCTGTTATTATTATTCATTATGTGTCCTTTGATGAAAAATGATACATGAAGAATAGTTCCTATTACTGAATTATTTTTGCACATCATGCTTAATTCTGCAAATGAAGCAGATAAAGTCAATGAGGCTCAGTTAAGGACCAAAACTAATTCTGAAAGCTAATTATTTTCACAAGAGAGACTCTTGAAGACTATAAATTAGGAGGTTGCTATTCTAAGAAGTTTTGTCTTCAGCTGAGTTAGTTGCATCTCCAGGAGAGAAAGATGAAGAGGGAGAGGCCTGAGGCCAACCTGTTCCCCAGCTGAAGGTCTGGCTGTTCAACTGGAGTTGCATTGCTATTTTTGAAACAGGTCAAAGTGCTTTGATGTTTCCTTTTCTGCTTTTTAAACCAAAATGCATCCATGGTATCACTTTGAGTGCAGAAGTAAAGGGAAGCACAAAATGTTCACCATTAAAATGTTTTTATTACCTCAACAACTTAGATCAGCCTTTGTACGGAAATTTACTTCAGAGACACTTTATTAATATTATAAACAAGTCAGAACACTCCTAGATTAAAGTCTGAAAAATGAGCTAGAAATAGTCTTGATAGAGTAAGAAAGGCAAAAGAGTTTCTTCTCCAATCTCAAAGCAAATGTCCTGACTGACCTTTCAGTGCACAGGTCCCCTTGGGGCCGTGTGAGGACCACAAACATTGTCAGCTTTGGAGAGCAGTGTCCAATCCCAATGTGGATTTGGCCCTTGAGGTTTATGTAGGCTGCTCTCTGACCTCAAATACTGGCTTTTGTAAGCCATTATGTATGGTTTCTATTTCAGATCATTTTTAGGAGTACAGAAATGCATTTTCACTCTGTATGTCTGTTTTGAAAAGAATCTTGTTTTCCACATAAAGAATGAAAATATTGTACCAAACAAGCAAACATTTTAAAAACACGTCTGAATGCATCTGTTCTTCCCTCAAAAGTGTGTGGCAGGAATCTCCAGAGCTGCCTGAGGAAGGCAGATGTCTGATTCTCACTAGAACTTCTGGCACTTTTGAAGATCTTAGGCTGTTACTCACTTTTTTCACTTGTTCAGATTCCATAGAGACTGAGGCAAAAAAAAAAAAAAAAAAGCTGTACACAAAAAGCCACTGGGAGAACATGTAATTAATCAAGCCAAGGAAATATGCTTTATACTCTGAGCAGAATGAACAGCTCTGCTGCCAGTTTTGACACTTTGTGTGTAGTCCTGGAATAGTTATGGCTGTTTCAAGCCTCTGCTGAGACACTGATGGTCTCAGGCAGAAATTAGTTCAGTTTGAGATGAATTTGTACAGGATGTCATACAATGAAGTCCTCATTCATAATCAAGTTCCAAAGCAAATTAATACAAATAATAAATTTCAGTTGTTACTCTTTCTTTCTTCCTTTTTGTTACTACTTGACCCTTTCTGCTCCCTCCTTCCTGTTTTTCCTTTCCATGGGCCCTCCAGAGAGGAATACTTGTTGATTTTCTCCCACACACACCTTGCCTGCTGGGAGGCAGCCCCACAGCACACCTCAGCTGCTGTTTTGCCTCTCCACTCAGTGCCACAGGAGCCCTCAGGCAGGCCAGGGGAGATCTCACTGTCCCTTCAAGTCACCCAGGTGCCCCACCAAATCTCTCCTACCTAGCAATGTTTGCTAGCTGCAGACTCAGTTGTGTGTCACACTAAGCCTCTGCTGGTGCAGAAGGCATTGTGGATGTGTTTAACCTCTGCTCTTTCCCTGCCATTTTGTGCAGCCATCACGATGTGTTGAAGAGGAATGACACAATGTGGTTGTCTCCTTTCTTTACTGTCTTTTATTTGCCTTTTTTTTTTTTTTCCCCAGAGGCTTGGCTGCCCCAGCAGCATCAGGATCTCGGGGCAGAAAGGAAAATTCCTGCAGGGTTATAGAGGAGAGCTGTTGGGTTTTATTTGGGACTGGATGCAGCCAGGATGATACTTTTCACATTAGTTCCATGAGCCATTAATGTACCTGGTTCACAGCATATCAGTCTGCATCTGTTGCTCCAGTTTTAGAGATGAAAAACTTTTTACAGTTGTCAGTCTTGGTTATTAATATGCTCACATCCTTAAAGAGGGCTATAATTTGCTTCCCAGGCATCCTTCATGTACTGCACATCTTTGTGTCACTATCCCTGCTGCTCTGAGCTCAACAGATGGCTCTTTGAATGCAGGTGGTATTTTTTTCTTGCTATTGGAAGAAATATATTTACTGCTCATTCTGGCACCTGTGAAATAAATTGTAACTTTAAAGAGATATATTTAAAAATATAAATAAAATGCCTGTAAGAGTTATTGCCAAATTGATATTGGACCAAAGGCACCTATTCAAGTGATCAGCAGCCAGAAATGAAGTGTATGAGCCAAGAGTATTGAAAGAACCATTAAGAATGTTAAAAAAATAAAAGAAGCAGATAAATCTTGTACTGTGATGAACGATAGCCAAGGAACATCTCATCATATCTGGGTAGAATTTACTGAAATAGCTCAACCAGACAAAAATGAAAAACATGAAAAAGATGGTGTAAAAATTATTGGAATGTTCTTTTTTCTGACAATTTTTCATTAATCTTCGCAAAGGAATAAGGATTTATTTAAAACAAATTAAATTAAGTGGTGAGCACCAGAGTAGGATTCCTCTTGATCCTGGTATGACTATAAAAACACATTCCCAGCAACTGCTTATCAGGGGTTATGGGGGATGTTGTGTTTACAGTTTTCCAACCACCTCTCCCCAATAAGCCAACCTGGAGAACAGTGACTGTTCAATTGGAAAAACTGATCTCTGCTGTAAGAAAATGTGAAATACATGAAACATCAGGCAAATGAACATACAAAAACCACACAACAAACTATCAGCACCATGTCTGTAGGCTGCCATTCCTTGATTAATCTATCTGGATTTTTTGTTTTTAACGGCAACCTGCCTGGAACTTCCTGCATGTAATGAAGTGTGATGTGGAAAAAGTGGATCTGTGCATATTGCGACAAACTGACTTTAAAAAAAGGCATGTTTGCCAACAGATTGGACCAAAGTTTGGCTTCTTTACTGTACAAATACAGATTTCATAAGGTCTTATCTCAGCAAATGCTCATCTTTTCTGTTGTGTCCTTAAAGGAGGAATATTCTGCTTCATTTCTTCTAGGGCTCTATTGATGTCATCAGTTGTGGAAAGATAATCCAGAGATCTGAAAGCTCTGTGGAATATCTCCCCCATGAAAGAGAGTGGGTTATGCATGTAACCCAGAAGAAGAGATGGAACATGCATTTTGTTTAAGCCACATTCTGTAGTCAGTAAACACTTTGAGATTCAGGCTGGTTCTGGTACATATTTAAGGATTAGAGAGCAGCTGTCTTGAATCTCAGGGCTGGATTAAATGAAATTTACTTTTAGAAGTTGAAAATTAACTGCAAGCTGTGGCATGGATCTAAACCATTAATTTTTATTCAGGTATATCTCATGTTATGAACATGTTTTAAGGTGATAGAACTGGCAGCTCAACAAGCAAGAAGTTATTTATTACGAATATATGTTCATTAACAATTGAAAGATTTCTGTTCCCTTGAACAGTGAATGTTCACTGATGCGCTGCTGCTGGCTGGTCCTGTGGGCACTTTCACATGTGGGTGGGACGTTCCTTTGGGGCTCAATTCCCTTTTGAAGCTGGGCTGCTCCCACAGAGATGTGACAGGGCACCCTGTAGCTCAGTCAGTGCTGACTACACAAACCACTCTGTCCAAATTCCTTCGTTGTAAGGTGATAGAAATCTGTGCTTGGAAAGTCTGCAAAATCTTTGCTTTGCCTGCAGCTCCATTTCCTACTCACTTATTGCCAATGTAAACCAATGATCAAGAAATAAATGCATTTCTTATTTTCTCTCTTTTTTTTTGTTTTGTTTGTTTTTCGTGTTTGTTTGGTTTTTTCCCTTCCCAGATTTCAGAAACGCTGATCCAGAAACTGAACCAAAATCTGGTCCATTTTGAGTTGAAGCCAGGAGTTCGAATCCTTGTCCATGCTGCCCATTTAACAGCAGGTGAGTGTCCTCTTTCTGTGTATGCCTTCTGTGTGCAAGCAGTATATTGATGGCAGTAGAGTGCTATCAGCTGTATTTTAAACATTTCTTATTTTTATATCACAATAACAACACATTAAAATGTCTGCTCTACCTCCCCTTTCTATACCATGCCAAATAGATATAATGGCTTTTGCATTTATGGCTAATCCTTTTGTTTTCTTAGGTGCAAGAATTTACAGAGATTTTTTGGAATTGTGGTATAAGTAGCAGTAGAATGTGTATTTCTTGGTTATCTCTGAGATATTCAACAGCTAAGCAGCACCATGGCATTTTCAGCCTGGGTCACACACTGCAATAGTTACCTGCTAGCCTTGGATATGTTCAAATATTCTAGAGTCAACAAACATTCAAAGTAACTAAATACTGCTCAAAAGTTGTTCAGCAGTCTGAAAGACTATATATCTATATCTATATATCTATCTATATATATGTAGATACAGATATCCACAAAAATAAGATCTGGCAGTTGGGACTTTAACTTATCTTATCTTATCTTAAAATAAGTCATCTCCAAAGTCCTGATACTTAATTGCATATGTCTCTTTCTATTCTGCATGCTAAAACCTCATTTCACAGCACAGGTCCTATTTCAGTATTACAAGAGATGGGACTTAGGAGTTCATTTTCCCCAGGCACTGCTGATAATTATGATCAGTTGGTATCAGCTTCTTTTGATAACTTGCAAACTTAAACTGTCTGTTCATTTGAACCAGAAAACTGCTCTCCAAAAAGCTTTTTGTGCTATGAACTGATCTGCCCAACCAGGTGTCAGTCCACATGCTGCCTTGTAAGCAGTAAGGAAAGAGACTATTAAGAAAGGGTGTAATGTAACTGCATTTAAATCCCCCCAAAAGAAAGGCTTGAGGTTTCCAATATTTCATTTTTCCTAAGCAGACCTTTCTAATATCTGTCCTGGGAATATTGCTGTATATTTCTGCCTTTCATTAGCTGTGGAACAGATGACCAGATGCTTATTTTTAGGCAAGTTAGAACCAAAAGCATATAATGTGAGCTTCAAAAATGGAGTTACATGCAATTGCTCAAAATTTTTACCAAAAATGCACAGTTTTATTTGTATTTACACACAGACACCAGGAAGGAGTATTTTTTGACCATAACAGGTGCAAACACTCATTTGTTCTGCAAGGTTGTACTCTCTCAAAGCCACTGGTGAGTGATTGCTGTAACTGGACACACAGTGTCCTATAGGAACACTATAGGATTTTGTCTCTTGCAGAAACAGGATTCAGTAAGAATGCAAAATGAGTTTGGATGGCTAAACCATGTATTAAAAACACAGAGAGCAGCCACTGTGAGGACTTTGAGGGATTATGATTCCTTAACATGCTGCAGAGGTCATGACTATTCTCTGTCCAAGTAAAAGGCCTAATTTCATGATATCAAAACTTGTGAATGGTTTAAAATTTGACAAAAAGCCACTAGAGACTTACTTCTCTGCTAAAAGCTATTGTTTTAGCTGTTAGGAAATAAGAAGAAATGTCCTTTGGAAATACAAGCTTTTATAAAAAGTGAAATAAAATGAAGCAGGGAAACCAGGAACACAGGACAACACCAGAAGCAACCCTTAGAAAACACAGTTCCAGGGTATGCACGTGCCCAGAGGTGCTGCTCTGGGCTATGTTATCCCTTCTTTCCCAGCCTTTTCACTATGGTTTTGTGTTGGACTCTGGCAGCTGTGGGCTGTAGCTGGCTGAACCACAAAGCTCAGCATGTGTTTTTGGAAGTGTACACACACACATAAATGTACATGTTGCCATGCCTCAGCACACATGTATGTGCCTCCCATGTGTGCCTGCCCACAGACAGCATTTTCTGCAGCAGAGGACCTGCAGGGAGCAAAAGTAGCTTGGAGTGGACATTGAAGCAGAACCTGTAGAAATGAGCCTCTGGCTGTGTGTGTGGGTTGTGTGTGAGTGTGTGCACTCCCTGGAGCACAGAAGAATGACAGGCAGTGGCCTCAGCACATTTCAGGCTTCTGTCTTCTTTGTTTAGACCACATTGGAGGAAGGATTAATTTATGGCAATTATAGACAACAGATTGCAATTCATTCATCATGTTCATTCCTTCTTCTCATGAGATAAAAAACAAACCAATGTCCCCAGCCCAACAGACAACAACTTCAACTGCAAGGCAGAGGAAAATATGCCAATATTCCTCACAAAGCAGTTAAATAGCTGTTTATTACTAGGCTCTCAGTGCCGCATTAGAGCAAGAACATTGAGTGATGCTGAATCTGAATAGGCTGGAGAGCCACTTTGTCATCCCACAGAACTGCAGAGACCCACAAAACACAGATGGAGAGGGGACAGAGTGGAGATGTGTGAGGAATTCATAATAATGGATTATTTCATTCTGGCGCCTGCTTGATGTGGGAAGGGGAAGGTTTTTCACTTCTCTTTGTAAATCTTGGCTTTATCAGTCTGAATGTGAAGCTGAAAATACGTGTGCATGTGATGTGTGTGCTTTTGCTTGTACATGCCTGTTTCCCTGTGTCTTCTGGCTCTGGCTTGGGAGAGGTCTGTTCAGGGCAAGTGAAGAGGTGCAAAAAGGGAGGATGTGTTTGGCAGCAGTTCAAGCTGACTTTGCCTTGCAGGGGAGGGCACTACCTGGGCCGTGTTCTGTGTGTGAGGATGTGTTTGCCCCTTGTAATGGCCCAGCTGGAGCCCTGTGTGTGCCTGCAGTACAGTGTCTTCATGAGCAGCTCTGCAGCTACGTGTGAAACTGCTTGGGTGCTCACTGCCTTCCTGTGTATGTGTGTGAGGGTGATGGAAACTGTTCATTACAATTCACTTTGTATTTCGGGGAAATCCATGCTTCTGGATGAGTTGGGTGGCCTTATTTTGGCAACATGGCAAGCAAAACCCTGAGGAGAAATACAGAGAGGCTCCTTGTCTGATTAAGATTGGTTTTGGTGTGTTTTGTTTTTTTTTTTTTTTTTCCTCAAATCTGAGAGAAGGTCCTCTAAGGGGAAAGCAGTGGAACTTCACATCAAGGGGTATGTTGAACACCATAGGTGATCTGAACTTGGGTTTCTTCCCAGGTGGATTAAAACGAAAGAGAAGCCCAGGGGATGTGTAGACCTGCTACACATGGAGTAAGAGGGGAGAATAAACTGGATTTCTGGAGGGAGAAGCTTTCACTTCAGGCTGGGGGTGGCTTAACCTTCTTCTCTCTTGCAGCTCCCCTGGTGGACCTCACTCCCAGTCACAGTGGTTCAGCCATGCTGATGCTCCTCTCTGTTGTTTTTGTGGGACTAGCTGTGTTTGTAATCTACAAGTTCAAAAGGTATGACCTTCCCTGAGCCATTTCCTTCTCGCCCTTGCTGCCTTTCACCGAGGTGTTCGGGGTTTGTTTGCTGGGTTTTCTTTTTCTGAGCGAGTTGTTTTTTGGTTTGTAAAAGCTGATACTACATCATCTGCCAGAGTACCACACAATGATGGTTTCTGTTAATGTTTTAGGAAGATTCCGGGCCTTAATATATATGCACAGATGCAGAATGAAAAAGATCAAGAGATGGTCAGTCCAGTCAGTCAGAGGGAAAGCATACCTAATGTCCCTCAGAGTGAGCTGATGAGCCCTGAGCAACTAGTAGATGAGAAGTTGGAAGTCCACCCCATAGGTAAATAACTTGCAGCATCCTGCAGCTGGTCAGACTCTGACTTATAATTGGCTAACCTTTTTCTCAGCCTCCCCTCTTCCCATACTCCTGCACAATCCTCCTCCCATCCTCTTCTGCTGCAACATTAGTTTTGCTACAGGAAACCTTCTAACTCCTCCCTCTCCCTCACTGCCATGTGATGAAAGAGAGGGGAACAACTTTAGGCTTTTTCTCTCTCCTAGTTGCTCTACATAGATCCCCTCCCCTTCTCAAAAAAACCCTGCTGGCAATGTAATTTATTTTGCTGGGGCTGATGTAGTTGTGGGGCTAAGCCCCATATCCAGAAGAACTTCAGCCACCCTCACCTGGAACATGGAGGTGAGCAGGTGATTCGGTAAGTAATGTCTAAAGGCTAAATATCTGTGGATATTTTGACTGCTGGGATCTTTGTGCTGTGCCAGACCTTGTTGCCAGCAGCAATGGTAGTCTGGCTGATTCCCAAATTAACTGAGCAAAAACTGGGATCTCAGTATTGGACAGCTGGGTTTATCCTCAGGCTGACTTCTCCCACAGGCCTCTGTGTTTGAATATTTCCTAAAGCAGACATTTTTAGGACCTAAAGTGAATAGATTTGGAGAAGGCATTCTGGGATCAGTCACACATTTGCTCATGCTTATGTTTTCTGTTACCTTGGTTACAACAGAAGTATTGACACAGAGCAGGGAGGTTTGAGTCTGGAGACATTATCTGCTAAAGTCATTGCTTAGGCATTGCTCAGCTTCACTCATGAGGTGACAATTCTGCAGGTCCAGACTGGAGGTACCTCTGCAAATAAGGACATGCACCTATTTTAGAGGAAATAAAGAAAAAAGGCTGCCCAGGGATGTTGTGGAGAGTCCTTCTCTGGAGATATTCAAAACTCTCCTGGACACGATCCTGTGCAACCTGCTCTGGATGAAATTGTTGAGCAGTGGGGTTGGACTAGATGTTCTCCAGAGGTCCCTTCCAACCCCAGCTGTTCTGTGATTCTGTGACTTAGGCAGCAGTGAAGCACAGTCACAACTGAGATTCCTTTTTGCACAGTTTCATCAGCTTAAACAAACCTTAAATCTCACCTGAGGATGTCCCTAAAGTCTATTGGAGTGTTTGCTAAAGTAGGCTTGGACTCAATAGCTACTGTAGAGAGGGAACAAGGAAAAGGGCAATGAAGGGGGGGGGAGTGTGATGTGCTAAGATTGCGGCCTGTGAAAGAACCTGGGAGAAAAAGAAGAAAGACTCATGATGAAACTGATGTCCAAGCTGGAAGCTCCACTGCAGTCAGTGCTGATGTCTCCTAACCTGTTCACTAAGGGGATTTTTTTAGCTATTAAAAGCTTTTAAGCAGCTACTCACCAGCAGACCTGGACACCCCTGCTTAGCAGCACACAGAACGGAGTGAGGGGACCAACCTTCCCATGTGGTATTCCCCACACAGAGCAACCTCAGGCCACAGTCCAGAACCCAAGGAAAGGAAATGCAGCCAAGGTCGTCTGGACGGAGGACTTCCAAAAAGCTTGTGGATCACCAAGAGGTTTCAAGCCAAGAGCCAGAGCGGTGGGTCCTAAACTTTAACAATTCTTTTTTATGTTTATTTTTTTGGTTGTTGTTCTTCTTTTCCCCCTAGAAATCTCCAAGGCAAAATTGCTGTAAGATGCTAAGAGAGAAACACCCAGTTTCAAGTCAGGAATTCTGTTTCTAGAGTTGGGTGAGCTTTAGGCTTTGAGCTTCCCCTCTCTAAAAGAATGAAGTGTTGGTGGTGGTTCATGCTGTTTCAGGAGCAGGGAAAAACGTGTTTTCACAGGTCACTCAGACTGCAGTGGCAAGGGTCAGTCACTGACTGCTGGCTCTATGCAGGGGACCTTCAAAACCGCTCTTGCTGGTGGTGGAAATTTAAACCCTGGAAGGCTCCAGGATAAGAGAAGTCAAAAGAAAATTTTTGGGGCAGGTTTTCATTTGGTGCCTCTATAGAATTTCTGGCTTTCTATAACTGCCAGAATTTTATACATTTTTCAGCCGTGCTACTGGACACTGCATTGAACCAGAAATTGGCCGTTTACAACTCCTTGGTTTGCGCCTGTGACTGCACTATTCAGCACTAAAATTAAATGTGTGAGATACATAGACTCAATTATATATCAAAAGGAATCAGTCCAGCAAACTTCCTAAGAGTGTTTTTCCATCCTGTCAGTGAGATGAATGAGAAAACTAAATCAGAGCTTATTGACAAAATGAAAAGGTCTGGACCTAGGTGTGAACAGAATAGAAAGTGCAAAGGCACTCTCCTATACAACCACCTCATCTGTTTCTGGAAATCAGCAATTTCTTTTTTAATGAGTTTTCTTTCTTTTGGGAAAACAAAGCAAGACTGTAATTGGGTGTTTCTCTTTTGTATGCTTGTTCAGAAACCATTTTTTTTTTCATCACCTTTGACTAACATTCAGGGATCTTGCCTTGGAGGAATCTCAATTAATGTCCCTGCATCATTTAATTTTCTCTCCAAACTCTGCCAGCAAAACCTCACATTCCTATTTTCTGGATGTGAGTGGTTTAGGCCCTTCTTTTACAAATGCAAAGGTTAAGGTTATTTATGAAATCTCCAACACCTTATCATTGCAAATGAGTTACACATTTCCTCTGAGGACCTCAACCCCTCCTTCCCTCCACCCCTCTGCTCCTGCCTTTCCCTCTTCAACATGGGTGAATCATCTTCATTAGCAAAAGAACAGGACATCACCTTCAGGGTTTGAATGACAAGAAAATATTTCTGGAAAGAATGTGTCAGTCTGGAACAGCAGGATCCCAAAGGCCGTCAAGGTGATACCTGCAAGCGTCTTCCTTGACTAAATATACATGTTATTTACTGACTTTTATTTTGTTCTTTGCCACAGGAAGTATTTCCACAGCTGCTGAGCCCCAGAGCACAAAAGAAATCCCTACCTATGTAAATGGCTGAATTGAGGACAACAACATCTGTATCTAAAAAAAGGAGGAGAGCTCACTGCATTTGGACTTTTTAATTCTTCAGATGACAAAGGGTTTTTAGCTTTAAGCCTGTGCATGTGGACATTATACTGAGACCATAGTGGAACTGCATTGTACAGGTGTTCAATTTTAGTGGGGGGTGGGGGGAGAGGAACTGGTACTACTATTCACTCCTGCAGCCCTTCCCCTCACCCTTTCACTCTCTTTTTTCTGATCTGTCTCTAATTTGTAGAAAATTCATAATGATATAGGCCAAGAATATGCATGGGGGGGGTCTCTTCTTTAGGGAGAGGGGTGGGCTGGGCTGTGGGGGGAGAAGGGCTGGGGTGGTGGGAGGTGGGAGGGAGTGTTTAGGGTTCTTGGCTTTAGGTTTAACTGCTCTTTTAGCACTTGGGGCTGCGGGAGGGGTAGCCGCCCCAGCAGACTTCCGTAGGACACACGAAAAACAAACAAAATCACACTGGAGTTTAAAGGCACTGAAAATATTCTTGGTCAGTCTGTTTTTTCTCTCTGTTTGGATTCTGCCCTTCATTCCTTTAGCTGCAGCTGCTGCCCGTGCCCCACACTGCGAGGAGGCTGAGTGTGAGTGTGGGTGATGCCAACCGCGAGGCCAGGCTCCTTCTGAAACAGCTTTCTCAGCCTGCTCACACCAAGGCATCCCCCTGGTGGTGCCACGGGAAGATGATGTTGTCTTCTAACCCTGAACTGAGCATGCATTGCAGGCAGGAGGTGATTGCCAGCAAGAACTCACACTATACTTTGTACCAGCCTTACACCTTCTGTTTTGGCTGAGAGAAAGCAACACCCTCAGCTCCACGTAGTGCTGATGGCTGAATTTGTCTGAGGAAGTCCCAGGAGATCTCTGCCTTTTCAGAGTCACCCAAAGGCCTGTCAGTTTTTGAAAGATAACTTGTGTGTAGAATAGGGAGCAGAGAAAGGTCTGGGCAGAGTTTTCCTATGGCTTTCTTGGCACCCCCATTGGTTGCAGATCTGCAAGGTCCTGCCACTGTGGGCAGAGAAGGGAGAATTTGGCCTGGGACTGTTGCCATTCATTTTGAGCCTCAGCACCACAGGACCACTCTTGCACAAGATTTGATTTCTTACCACTAACTTAAGCTTGTATCTCACACTGCAAGTGGAAATGAGGCTGTAGGACATGTTCACCTAGACTGTGCAAGGAGACAGCAGGAAAGCAGGATTAGCACACCTCAAACAAGGCCTCCAAAGACACTGGATATCTGTGGGAAGCCTAACCCGTGGTCAGTACAAATGTTGATTTCCAGCCCAACTCAGGTAATTAAAACTAACACCAGGATTTTGGGTTGGAGTGTAAAGAGAGAAATACTGTAACCAGTGTACACTTGCCTATCTATGTTAGGTGGAGGCCCGTAGAGGCCAGTTCACAATCAGTGGGGCGCACATAGGAGGCACCCTGATGCTGACATGGGGGGGTTTTGTTCAGTTGACATTGCCCATGTCCACATGAGTCAAAACCAGGAGAAAGCAGCATGGTCAGTGTGGCCCAGAGTCCCAGGGCATGGATTTGGTGGTGGTGGTGGTGGTGGGTTTGAATTTCTCTGTCACAAACTGGGCACAAACCTGTATCAACTCACTTGCTGGCAAAACAAAAATGATACCAAGGACATCAGGCCTGTAGTAGTTAAAGGATAATCACAGTACAGAGTCCTCTGCCTCTTTCTGCCCCAGTTTCTCTGAAGACAGATAGAAACACAGCAGTTTGTATGGCTTTGCTATTGTGTTTGCAACTACAGCTTTAAGAAAGATGGGAAAGTTTTGGCTGCAACTGTATAATAGTCCCCACTGAAGTCCAACATTAGCCAACTTATTTTTATAGTAAGCCGATCAAAAAGTTTTCTTAGAGTGTTGGAACTATTTCTAATTTTAAAATTACTTTTTTTGATGTACTTTTTCATCTTCTTTTTCCCTTTCGTTAAATACAATGTAGCGTAATGTATAATTGCTATTGTTTATTGCTTTTACAGTCATATTTATTAAACAGATTATGTCTCTAAATGAAGGCCCATGTTTTTGTTGCTCATTTTAGCCTCTGGGATCCCTTGACTGGGATCACTAACAATATTAAAACAGGAGGTAGTTGGTAACCTAAAAAAGATATGGATGCTCAGAAATGGGGGAAAATACAGTTTCTAGAAGCAAGATGCCAATCTAAAGGTAACTTTCTCAGTCCTCAGTTTTTTTGCTTTCCAAACAAGCAGAGCTCTGAGCAGTTCCCTGGAACTCCAGCTCCATTCCCTGTCCATGTTTATCCTTCCCCATACACTGTCTCTGTTAAGTGTTCCTTTAAAATATCTTTTTCTGTCTCTGCTTCTGCCAACACTGATGAAGGAAAGTCTAATTATTTGTATTACTGATTAATTTACATGTGAATAAAATGAAGCCTAGGAAGTTTCTGTAGGCTTGCCATATCACAGTGGATGCATATTGCTGAGAAAAAAAAAAAGGAAGAAAACAGAACTTTTCTGCTGTTCAGATCAGGATGCAGTCACCTCTCATAACAGGATCCTGGTTCAGTGCTCTTTTTTTGTACCCCAGGATGTGAATTTATATATGCACATAAGTAATCAAAGACCTGGGGTTTGGGTTTCTTCAATAACCAAGGCTGTGGTGTGACATATTACAGCTGCAGGAGTCCTGAGTTTTCTAATTGGAGGAAGGCACAGTTTTCAGTCCTGGGCAGACCCCAGTGTAATTAACAATTATTAGCCTAGACTGTTCAAGTGGACACCACAGCCTTCTCCCTTCAGGCTGGAATGGCCACAGTGCAGGTGACTCACTGAGGTGTGTGAAGCCATAATCTCCTTTAATAGTTTAAGTACTCACCTGAATTAGCAGGCATCTGTTCTGGCCATAAACAGTAAGTCTGGTTTGGCAGGCATCTCTACAGCATTTTCACATCATTCTCTTCAGCTTGTTGTGTGTCCTGAGGCAGAGACTGATTGTTATTTGTAGTTGTTTTCTGGTTTGTATAACAACACAGTAATTCACTGCTAATGGATGAACACTGCAAGAGTAAACAAAGAATACCAAATACTTATAAAATCCAATATGAATTTTCTCTGAGGTTGTTGTCATCCCTTGAGGGAACAAAAAAAGTTCATCATCCTTTGTCAGAAGGAGTAGAGAGTTAAAATATGGTTAAAAATTCAAATAAAGTATTTTTCTAATTTGATGTTGATTCTCTACCATCATCTTAACATAAAGATGAGACAAACATTGTGGCTTCAGGGAGATTTATACTTCTCCAGCTAGCAGGACATTTGAGCTAAAATGCTGGATTGCTTATCCTGGAAATCAGTAGTTGTTGCTGTCCAAATACTTTTGAGGATTTAGGCCTCAAACAATTGCTTGTTCTTAATATGTGACTAAGATTAATTGCTTAAACTCTTTCTGAAAAGCAGGACTCTTGAAGTACTTGCTGGAGTGCTTATGCAAATGAAGCAGGAATTTCCAGTGACCCTAAATGAACCCTGTCTTGGTCCTGTCAACTTCTGCTGAGAATGTCTGACAATTGCATTTAGTGTGGTACCCAGAGCTGATAACAAGGGATTAGTATTTTATCTGTGTGCTGTCACCTCTCATTGAATGCATGAGAAGTTTCCTTGTCACATTATATCTCTAAGTACAATCAGTGTTTTAAACATTACCCCTGATTGCAGAGCTACCATGTTCATGGTGTTGAAAAAGAAAACTTTATTTTCCTTCAGTTAATGAGATGCTGTCCCTGCATTTCTCCATGAAACAGAATCATAAAGCATGTGAATAAATAATACTTGAGCTAAAACAGATCCTTTTAGTTTAGAGTGTTGGTATGATCTTTTCCATAATACCCAGAAGAAAAGACTGAAGTCAGATTGTTTTCTAATTGATAAGATCAAAGTGCTATCATGTACCAAGTCATTAGCCTAAGAGATATATTTCATCTGCAGTTTTAACTTCAGCTTTTCCCTTTCCCTTTCTTCCTACTGGGGAATATGGCTTTCTCTTACTGTGCTGAAAGAGGGATGTAAAGGAAATCCGTGTTTTATTTTTCTTAGTGTGAGGATTTTAAGATGCATTCCTTCTTGTTTGCATTGTGGTGCAGCCACCCCAGGGCTCGGTGCTGTGAGCACCTCAGCAGTCAAGGTGAAAAAAGGAGAGAACATATTTTCTTACCACCTCTGTACTGCAGGGTGGGTCCCACTTTGTAATCTTGGGCCATTTCGGTGAGTGGACCTTAAGCAGACCTCCTCTACACACTCCAAAGGAAATAAACTGGAATCTCAAAGTTTTGAGGGTTTTATACTTTTTAAGTAGAAAACCTGAGACACAAAGGTGCAAGAGAAGGAATGTAGCAAAACCCTTGAGAAGAGAGACAGGATTACATGCCTTTGATACCACACAGATGCAAGAAAAAAACCTCCCTTTTTGAAACAAATTCCTCCTCCAGCCTCCCTAAACAAAGCTGGGTATGGTGACATTTCTGGGACTGCAGCTGCCCTTGAAAATAATTGCTCCCCAGCCCAAGAGCGTGGGCCACTGGTCCCATGGTCCTCATCATTGCTTCTTGTGCCCCCCAAGAGGCAGCTCTAGGGCAGAGCTCTGAAACAGGAATTGGACTGACAGCTGCCTCTGCTCTGGCTGCTTGCTGCAAAGAGATGAATAATTCATGCAGCACATTTCAATGTAGTGTCACTGAGTGCTTTCAGGGAGAAAACCTTCGACTATTAACCCTGCCTGCATGAGAGGAACAAGTGAGGGGCTGAACCTTCACCTCCGCACCAGAAGGGTCTGAGTTGCATTGTCCCAGTCCTCTCTCCTTGTGGGCTGCACTCCAGGCCAAGGGTCCCTCCTGGGGCTGAGGCAGTTTGAGTGCACAGTCCTGCTCCTGACATTTTGGCTGAAGCTGGAAACTTTCCTTAACCTCTGAAGCAGACTGCTCACTTGAAGCGATCACAGCCTGATGCCACATGAGGTGAGTGGATGAGGCTCAGCACTGTGGAGAATTGGATGATGAATGCCATGTGGAATATTTACATCAGGTATTTCACAGCAAATAGCTCTCCCACATTCCACACCTGCCTAGTCCCACAGACTGTGAGATTGAAACCACTGTAATGCTCCTTCATGCTCCCCTGAAGCTAGAACAAGTCTAGAGCAAACACCTGAGGTTTCTTCCATTTCTTCTGGGGCCTTAGGTGGGAGGTGAAGCTGTTTGGTTGGAGCTGCAGTTCCCTGACCAGCTGTACTTATGTGTGTCTCTGGAAAGTGCTTGCTGAAGAGATCCAGAAGAAGCCATAATAAACATACAGCCAAAATCCTACCTCAGCCCTTGCTGCAGAGTCACAGGACTGGACAGACTGGCCTCTGAGATGCTGATGTCTTACATAAAATCTTACAATGGGCTGTTCATGGAGTAGGTTCTCCCCTGCTGCTCTACTCGCTTGTGTAGATGAAAGTTTTTTCCACTATAGGCGAACTTGCAGGATTACCACTTGGTTAATTACTGATGTTCCATTAGTGACTAGAGGCCCTGGCACTACTGACTGCCACAGGACGAAAGACAACTTGATCCCAAAATAATCTGCAGCTCAGGAAGGAAATTTTCAAAGCCACAGAAAGCAGTTAGTTTCCCAGATGTTGTTTACACTCTGAAAAACGTTTCTTTAACGGACAGGAGAGAGGCCCCTCGTGAGTCCAGAGGCTATTCCTCCTCACTTGAAGTCCCAAAATGAGGCAATGGGTTTTGATTCCCACGTGTGATCAGGTGTAGCAAGGCCCAGGGGCAGAGGCAGCGGGCCCGGCTGCGCGCGCTGTGTCTGCAGGGAAAGCTCTGTGGGCAGTGCCAGCAATGCTCCCTCAGGAGGCCTGACCTGCCCACCCACACCGACTCAAATTTCATTACTGGGTTCTTTTTGCCTGTGTTTTCATACCATGTTGACCCCAAAGCTTAGCACACTGCCTGCTGCTTCCTCTCTCTCCGCAAGGGCCCAAAGACTCGGCCCACGGCTCTCACATGGCCTTGGTGTTTATCTGCAAAACAGAAGCGCTTACTTCATTTACAGCAGGTTTTAAGGTGCCTCAGCCCTTTGATACAGCTACAAGAAGAGTTGTTTCTTCTCAGGCACTGTCAGGGTTATTGGAGTTAACTTCAGGGGAAAATAAACACCATTATTTTCAGCAACACTCTGCTGCTGGAAGTCCCCAAGCACTCAGTATGATATAGGAGGATTACATTTAGCAGCTCTTATCAAAAAAGAAATTATGATCCATCCATAGGAATCTATTTTGCCTCTAAACATTTTTGTTAATTAAAAGCAATGATTCTTTTCCCTTTGATTATTGGACCTTTTTTTTTTCTTTCTAATTTCAAAGTTCTGGTTTCAGGGAGAGGAAATTTACCTTCCATCCTTACTTTTACTTGAACTTTTCCTTCATCTCTAGAATGTTTCTTCTAATTATCCTTTTTAATTATGATGGTAATGAAGAAGGCAGACATTACTTTTTGGCTTGTTTGAACTAGATGCAAAAAAATAGATTATTATATTAGCTCTCTTTTGATATTCTGATTTCCACATTGTGCATATCAACATACTAACAATGCACTTTTCCAAAACTTGCAAAAACAGACAACCTTTACTCCTGAGAAACAAATAGATAACAAAGAGAAATTATGAGTATTTTTAGCTCTGGGGTTGGATGCCATTTTCAGATCTTGCTCTTTTCACTCATATTAAGAAAAATCATGCTAAAACTTTGGAAAGCTAGGACTTGAACACCTGGGAAAATAATAACAATATCATTAGTAAAACTAATAATAATAATAATAGCAACAATAATAGTAATTTTTAAAGCTTCCCTTTTTTATCCTTTTTTCTTTTCTTACTAGATGATGTCTGAGCAAGCATTAACACCATGTCTGCAGAGAATCTCCACCAGCTATCTACAGACACCTGCTGGTTGGATTAACTGGACACTAGGTAGCCTTTGATTTTGACATTTTTGAATAGATGAGTGCTTTTTTCGAAGAGTACTGTAAAGTGTACAGTTAAAAGGAGACTTTTATAAGCATACAGAGGACTCCTTGTGCAAATTCTGGTCATAATTTTCAAAAAGCTAAAAACGCTCTATTTTTCTCAAAGAATAGAGGAGTTTAAAAGATTTGATAGCCCATCAGAGTTACCAAGTCCCATTCTCATACAGAATTTGGCATCAGATCTGAAAGATGAAATTATTTACCCATTTCCACTTGCATGAACGTTCTTTGCAACCTGGTCCTGAGTGGTTGAACCCAGGATGGAGAAACTGTAGGAGTTCAATCTCCACTCAGGTGCTGTGCAATGCTGGCAAACAGGCACCTGCAAAAAGGAAGGAAAGGGCTTTATGGAAGGACACTGTCCTGGGAGTCCTGTTCCTCATTGTCTTTTGAGGTCTCTCTCTGACACGAGGGCCTGAGAAGGCAGGACCTGGTGGGGTGGTTCGTGTGGTCACTCCCCGTCACACCCCACGAGATCTTCTCCCTCTGTCCTGGGCATCTCAGCTGGGAGAGGGGCAAAAGGCAGGCAGTGGAGAGGGGAGGAGTTTGTGAGCAAGCTGAGTTTCTTGTGAAGGTTTTTGCATTCCTCCAGCCTCTGTGTAGGCAGCTGCACCGGCAGGGAGCAGTGGGAGGGCTGATGCTGTTTTAGGCAGCCAGTGCCATGGAGCAAACCCTGGAAGTGCTGCCCGGAGTTCAACACCTCGTGCTCACCTGCCAGGAACTCTTATCAGCAATAAATGGGGGCAACAACTTCCACACTGCTACAAAATCTCCTCCACAAGACCGTTCCCAAGAAGATTCCTCCCTGCCTTTCCAAGCTGAGCCTCATTTAGCCGCACCCTTTGCTGATTAATTGCTAAGGCAGCAATGCTGAGGAGTGTTTTGCAGCACCCTCTCCTCACACATTGGTAACTCCTCACTGCTGTGTTTGTAACACCAGATTTTTTTTTCCCCAAGACTGAAGTGACATTGGAGAAAACCAAACAAACTCCAGAACAATCTGTTACATTATTTTACTAAAAATAATGCCATTTTATTAAGAAGGCAGAACTGTATTTCTTTTTAGTCAAACAGTTCCAATTGAAATTTTTTTTCTATGATGACCTTTTATAAGACATTTACAACAAAGAGGAAAAAAAAAAAGCCCATTTCCCTTTATCAGAAGATTCTACTGATAAAGTTTGCCACACTTCCTCCCCTTCTGAATCTGATTCAATCCTAAAACACCAGCATAATAACAGTTTGTAGATCTTGAGGTAAGTAATACCATCACTATAAATAATATTTATAATTGCAGCCAGAAAGTTCCTTCAAGAAAAAAAAACCTGTGAAACATGATGATGATTATTACCTTTTTTTTTGTTGTTTGATTAGAGTTCTCAGTGGCTGCAAACATGGTCCTGATTATCATATTAACCAGCAGACACAGTTAGTAAAGAATCTCATTCTTAATTAACTTCACTAGAATATTTCCTTAGCCTGAAGACTCATAAGTAGATCTTGTTTGTAAAATCCCTTTCAGCCAAATAACCACTTAACTAATTTAAAATTAAGTATCTTGGTTGGGATATTTCTCAGGGAATCACATTTGAATATTACTATAATATCATCTAGGGAAATGTTTTCTTCCCAGATATATATATATTTAAAAAAAATAAAACATTTTTCTCAATTGGATTTTTTTTAAAGTTGATTCAGCCCTAGGCCACCTCAGAAACCAGAATCCTTCGTTTGCCCAATGGCTGTAAGGACTAAGCCCTGTTCACATCACTCCACAGTCTGTGTTCCCAGGCAGTCAGAGCAGGAGGCAGGGGCTGTCAGAGCTGTGCCCTTTCCCACCTGCTCCTGATTTCAGCAGAGAGTGGGGACGGATTGTACTGAGCACTAAAAACCACAAGCACGAAAACATCAGTCCAATATTGCTTTGAGCTTGGTGGTGTTTACCTGAGCTGGGATATTTCCTTTGAAAAGACATCTATTCTAAATTAAAACTCTCATGCCTTTTTGGGGTAAAGAGTCACTTTCAGAAGACAGTGAATTATGCCAGAAAATAAAAAGTATCATACAGCATTCTGTGGAGGTACCTCATGACAGTAACCCAATTCAGTAACCTGATAAAGCAGCTCTACAGGAAAGATGAGTCCCTGGAGGAGGTTTGGAAACCACCAAGATGTGTCTGAGTTTGAACAGAAATGGTCGTGGCCTACCATTTTTCTCCAGTTAATCTAATGATAGGGTAGGAAAAAAAAAAATCAATGGAAGAGCAATTTAGAAACTAAGTATTCACATCCTGAAGGAATCTGTCAGTCTGAATCCTTCTGTTTCTAGGATGGGCATTGCTTAAACATCCTGGTTTTTGAAAAAAATAAAATTAAAATGAAGATATAAGCTGGAAAAAAAATGTTTTGTTGCCTATGAAGGCTATTTCCCTGCTTTTTGAGCAGTGCCATGTAATCTCTTGTGAGCAGGGCACTGGGAAGGAAAAGGCTACAATAATCACTACAAATTCTGCATCCTCAGGCAGACAGCCTACTGGTAAGTCGTTCCACAAATTAGCTGTAGAAATCCTTCCTTCTGGGAGGTGTAAGTAAGTGGTGTGAGAAAAGTACTGCTTAGGTAACAGGATCTGAGCACTGAAGGTCCTCCTTGTACTTCTACAGTGGCTTTTCACCCCATTTTCATGCCTCCATGTCATACTCACTCTGGCAATTACCTGCTCATCAGAACAGCATAGTTGAGCTCCCAGCCCAAAGCACTTTATTTATCTGAGCCACTCTGAGGGTGAAGCACTGCTTCACAGCACTTTTCCTGGTATTTATTGTGCTCTTCCAGAGCAGAATTATCATGCTGCTTTTTTGCCTTTCATTTTTTTTTTAAATCCTTTAATCAAGTCATCAGGAAGAAATTTTAGCAAGACAAAGGGAGAGCAGACAAAATGGCTCCATTATGAAATGAGAACAGAGCTCACCCTGCCAAATTTCCAGCACAGTGGGGCTCTGCCCTTGCATTGCAGGAAGCTGAGAGGGTTGCAGTGATATGTACAGGCAAACAGGAACTCTCTGGGGTGATACTGCTTTAATCACGTCAGTAAGTAAGAAAATCAGCTTCAGTAAATTGTCATGTAACAAACTCATGAATAAAAACCAGTGAAGCAAAACCTGCTACATGGGACGACTGTTACTTTCTGTAAGTGCTTTTCAAACTTAATGCCGGGGGTGTTAGTTGAGTTTGCATATAATTACATAATTTAGTCATGACAAAAAAAAAGAGCATTAAAAGAGTTATTTGGCCCAGAATTACCTGGCTGTGTCCATCCCATGGGAGAGAGACCTTCAGCTATGACTGGATGTCTCTTGCCACCTGGGAAAAGAGTGAGCAATTTCTGGTCTTGCAGATAAAGGAACTTTTTTGTAAGGCCTCAGTTCCACGAGGTGTTTTTTTAGTAAAACACGACAAGCAACTGCTTATCAGAGTGATGGGATTTCCTAATTGCTTGTGCTCCAACAGACAGGCTGTGGATGAGCCTTCTCTCTCAGCAGAGTGAGAGGCTCTGCTAATTATAGCTTGGGTGTTAATGTAACCTTTGGCACAGCGCAGGAGTGCTTTAATTGGGTTGCTCTCAGACCTTCTGTTTGTGCTCTCAGTACAAATTGCTGCTCTGTCTCTGCTGCTGCCTGGGCTCAGTGGCTGTGGTGCAGCCACAGGGCCTGGCCAGCCACAGCTACAGGCAAATGTGCTTGTGAACAGGTGAGATATCCACTGGCAAAAAGTGAGGAGCAGGTGGGAATCCTGCCTCTGTGGTTGCCACTGGGAGATTGGATGGATTTTGCTCCAATTCATCATCCATATTATCATTTAGAGAGCATCTAATGACTGCTCAGACAGGGTATTTTAGCTGTCCACACATTGCAATTGACCTAGAAAAGGTCAATTGATGTCCTACTGAAATCAGCAGGAGCTGATTAAACATGCAGAAATTGTGGTGAATGATATTGGGTGGGAGAAACCAATGTCATTCCACTGACAACTTCAGAGAAACCAGACAATGTCCAGCTGAAATCATCCCAATGCTCTGGAAATGCACTGGAGTTATACCACTACCTTCAGTGGGTTCTAATCAGAGAACAAACACAACTATGCAAGGCATAAAATTAGCATGTCAGTCTTCAGACATGGGAAAAAATTATATCAGAAATGTATTTTGTTTCACTTGGGCAGATGTGATTCCTCAGTTCTACCCCTCTTCCCTCCATTTGTCCTCATGCCTTTCATTATCAGAATGGCAATGTAATAAAGTTAACTTGCTTTGTTGTAGTAGAAAAATTACACCTGAATGCTTGGAAGAATAATCCCTACCTTGGCAAAGGTGGAGATTAAAATAAAACAAAATCTAGACCCCAGAAAAATAAGAAAAATTACTTAGCTTAAGCATACAAAACAAAAATACTGAGAGAAGAATTTTATAAATTACCTTAATAGTTGCAACTGACAATTTCAGGAACAGTGTCAGAAAAAACAAAATTATGTTTTGCTTTGTGTTTGCAAGGCTGGATGTGAAGGGAAAGGGGAAATAACACAATGAAATGCTTTAATCTTCTTGATTTAGATGAATGCACCCAAAATACTTGGAATGATGAATATCACCAAGAGGTGGCAGCAGTTCATGCACTATTCATTTACTTAACTTCGTTTGCAACATTATTTTCTTCCTATAAGGTACAAGGAAATTAAATTGTATTTAGCTTATCATGCAAACTGTTGCGATTGTTATTAAAGAGGAAGGAGGGGCAGAAACAAAGCAGAGAGGGTGGAATAGTCTGATGGAGGGAGGAGGAAATTTGTTTTTGGCACACATCTAAGGTCTCTTTTTGGATAGAAATTATATCAGTTTGCTATATAAAAGAGCTAAACCCCAGCTCCAGTCAGAAATCTCTTCAGGGTGTACATGCTGTACAGCTGCACTGCTAAGGGGTGAAACACATTTCCTGTGATCTGCTGTGGTTCTAGGACCATAAATCTACATCCCATTTTCACAGGGAAGGATAACTGCTGCCATCTGGAGAACTCACATTTGCTTTGAAGGTGGGATGCTCCAGTGAGTACCTTCAGCTTGGCTTCTCCAAGGAGGTGAACTGCTTCAAGCTCAGAGGTGGTGTGCTAAAGAGAGGAGCACGAGGTTCAGGCTTGCCTACAAAAGTACATTAAGAAGACACTCCCTGTACTCTGAAACACTGATTTTGTCTCCATTATGCATATTCAAAGGCACCTCTTTCTTCAGCCCTACACATTGTAGGGTCTAAACACCTTCCAGTAGCTTCCACCTTTTCTCATCTATGAAAATGTAAAATCTTACAGCTTTTTTGGACAGGCAATAGACTTTTAAAAACCAAAATGACCTCATTTGTGAGGGCAGATTACATCAAAGAGAATGTGGAGTGGATGAGGCATTGCTGCAACAGTCAAAGGAAAAATCTGCAATTAATCACATAAAGGACTGAACAGAGCAACAAAGACACACTCCAACCCCCTGATTAATTCAAGGAGGAAAATTTTGCATTAAGATACTCAGTTAAAACATCTTGAGGGATTCAATACATGTTTGGTGACTTGGGAAAAGATTATTACATCAATAAATACTTGTATCATAGCTCAGTATTTCCAACAAATACAGATAATCATAGACCTGTTTTTGTGTCAGGTACATACCTAGGTAAATATTCAGAAAACCCTGCATTATCACTGGGCTAAATGCCTTTGCATTGTGATCAGGCAGTTCTACCATCAGTCTTCCACAGTGTTTACAGGTTTTGTTCCCTTCACTGCACCAGAGACACGGGGAGAGACAAGTCAAAATCCAGAATGCAGATATTCTATCTAAAGTGGCTTTAGGCGTGGTTTAACCCCAGTCTGGGTCTGGATGGGTGAATGATAAGTATTGCCCAGGTACCACAGTTAAAATGATCAATAGTTTCAAGGCCTTCATTCACATGCTCTCATAGAGTGACATAGCATGACATGAAACACTCATTCTTCATGTACAACTAAAGAAAGAAGTAAGGCATGGAGATTGGAATTATACTATATTTATATAAAGTTCATTTCTCAAACAAATTACAATGCCATTTAAACTTTTTTAAAAAGTCTGAAATGTCAAGATTTATATTGTGAATTAATGTGCATTAAAAAATGGTGTCAAATTAGCACTTCAAAATTAATTTAATGAGCAAGGCTCTGCAAAACTGTTTGAAAAACATTTGTGTCATCATCATGAATTTGCTCCCTAAGTAATGTGGTACCCTTAGATGCTGCCTTACAGGCAATAGCTATTGTCAAGTTACAATTATTTTCAAAATTACCATGGGCCATAAATTCTTAACTTATTATAAGAGATCCTACTCACTTTTTTTCCGTCTTCCACATCTTTGATTTTATGCTAATCTAATGCCATTGATTCTGTTAGGGGCAAAAGGGTGTGAAACTTCTTGTTGAAGAGAGTTTGGAAAGGAATTTCTTGAACAAGTCCATCCACTACTGCCCTAAATGGCAGCTTTGCTTATTGTAGTCCAAAGTCCCTCTGGGGATCCAGGCCTGGAGCCATCAGCTTGTCCAGCCAAGGATGGATAGATACCCTCTGTGCCAGGAGCAGTGGGGGCCACTGGTCCTGCCTGTGGCTTTTAGGGATGTCTCTAATGCCATGAAATCCTGAGAAAAGGCTTGGGCCCCTAGAACTGAGACCCTTTCCATCTACATGGCTGGATGCAGCTCAGGAAGAGCCTGCCAATAACATTTTCATGCCTGTGTTAAGTCCTTACAAAGCTTTTAGTAGAAGAATTGTCCCATGGAGCTTTACTTGCAGCAATGAGCCTTCGTTCCTGTTCCTCAGGTTTCTGAGGTCCCTGCTGTAGGACTGAGCATTATCACCTTAAAGTCACCTCAGCCCATCCAGGCAGTGAAAGGATGCTCAGAAATACTGGACATGAGCAAAGCATTCCTGGGAACACCTCAAATAAAATTTATGTGAAAAAGACAAAGCATGACTGTAACAGTTGTTGAAAATGCAGATAGCATGGAAAAAAGAATAAAAGGTAGGCTGGGAGAGCTGCAGCTTATGAGGAGGTCTTTTCATGTAGTCAAATCTGTCTTAGTGCCAGCAATGTAGGAAGTCAGTGGGTGTCTGATTATCATCTCCTGAAGACAGAAAAATTGCCACTGTAACAATTTTTTTTTAAATCAGATGAATTTTAAAATGATAATTGAGTGTATATATAGCAGCATTCTTTGCTTTTTATTTTTCCCATTTCCTTCCACCTTGCTTTCTCATTCAAAAGTTTCCCCTTTTTATATCATTGGCAGTTTGGAATAATGTATTTTGTCTTCAGCTTAAGTTCACTATGTGTTTCTGAACTGCTTGGCAGGGGGCGAGGGGAATCCCTTTGTAATAGCTTATAAATAAATTCAGTATCAATTTAAACTATTAGAGGAAGTTAAATAAAAATAATTGGGATATTAAAATACTTTGAGCATTTCCAATCACTGCTTTATTGCAAATCTGGATCTTTTCCAAGAAACAATAATAGAATGAATACATTAGAATGTTTCCTTCCACTTAATATGAGACCATTTGCTCATGGAAAGATGATTGATAACTTGCATTAAACACAAAACCAGACTGATTTGCAGACAAGCATGAGGAGGGGCTGGAATAAATTTCACATTAACAAAACATTCCACAGATGCACATTCACACACACTGAGTGTATTAACCAAATAAAAAAGAAAACAACATAAAAGCTTTCATAGCACCTCTTCTCATTAGAAAAATATACTAACTCTGTGCAATGTAACTGCTAAATACACCCTGGCATGGTGAAAGAGAGATATTTGGAGATTCTGATTGCTCTGAACCAGTTCAGAAAAAAGCAAGGGCAGGGTACAGGGGGAGATAAATGTAAGCTGATTGCAGTGTCGACTAAGTTATTGGCTCTGTCGTTTTTTCTGATTCCTCTACCATCCTTCTTCACAACGTGAAGAATGATGTCTTCAAAACTCTGTGGCCTGCTGGGTCTAGGGAGCACAAATAAACTGGCACTGTGCAAGGGTCAGTCTGTGGGAGTTTCCAGGCTCTTCTCTCTGCCAGTGCCCCAGAAAGGTCTGTCTCTGGTCACTGCCCCTTTCAGTCTGGGGGCAGACTCTGGTGTGCAGCCTTGCAGGTGTTTGTTTCACCCCTGGGGCAGTGCCCAGCGAGGCAGGGTTACACACAGGGCTGTGCCAGCTGGGCAGAGCAGGGCTGCAACCAAAGCCCAGCCCAGCCTTGAGAAAAACACCTTGCTTAGTAGTATTTTTTTTGTTCCTTCTGGGACAGAAGAATAATTTACTATATCTTCCTATTAGCTTTCTTCTTTCTTTTCCTCCCTCCTGAACAAAATGAGAATTGCTGTAGCAGATCAGACTGAGTCTGTCTATCTCAGATGGTATCCACATACAGATTCTCTGGGAAGAATATAAGGAACAACATAAACCTCCAGCCACCTGTGGTACAATCCTTCACCTTTCTGAAGTGAGAATGAATAGCAAACCCCTTTTCTGTTCAATGGAGTCACTGCTTGGGTGATCAGGTGTTCATAAGCTTGCAGTATCACCCAATGTGCCCAGTGTAGGTACTACATAGGATCTAGTTCCTGCTGTAAAGATCCTTGCACCTTAACCTCCTCAGGAAATCAATCTGTGTGCAAACCATGTATCCCTGCAGATATAGAAGGGGAATGAAGAGTCCTAGACATAGCTACAGCCTACACAAATGGGGAAGAGAAGAATTCTTGTGTAGTGAATTTGAAACACGTATAAGCATTCTTGAATCAAGTGAACATGATGCTGCCAAAAAACACTCCAGGGAAAAATGTGTATTACAGAATAAACAAGAGAATTCTGAGTAGAGATCAAGATGCTGGATTTACTTGGCAGTAGATAGTGCTGTAAAGCAGCAGGAATATTGTGTCCAGGTCTGGCATTTGGAATTCAGGAAGGATATTGCCCATTGCTCTAGCAAAAGGAATGAATGAATGACTAAAAAATATGCCCCCAAAACAAATATTTAAATAATTAAATCTAATAGTTTTTAAAAGAGGTGGAGTAGCTTCATTCCATTTCAAATGGATTACAGTGGGGAGAATAAGTTTATCACTCAAACTCAAGCTGATAAAGCTACAGTAAACCCAGGGATTAGTATCTGAAGTTGAACAAACAATGTGTGATAAGATATACATTTTTAATAGGGAAGATATTAATTATTACAACAGCAAAACAAGAACTTCCACAATATCACTGGGCAATTTTAGATTAGCATCAAATGCTTATAGATTTTTCTTGCCTTTGTTTTCTTCCTAAAAATATTCTTTAAAAAGAAACTTAGACTGAATGTAGTTCAAACTAGTTGCAATATCCCCATTATGTGAGTAATCCCTCAGAAGTGCACTTGGGGTCCCTTCTGAGTTTTATAATGTAGAAGCTGCTGACTCCTGAAATACTTAAGGATGTTCAGCTGCAGCTGGTGGAGCACAACTCTATCTCTTCAAACATATTTCAGTGCCATGGCAAAGCAAAACCATACCTGAGGCAGTGGACCATTGATATTTGAAAGTAAATCCCTTGTTTTTTAATTTATATGCCCTAAGATCCCTGTTTAAAAATGTGTTTCCTTTCTCGTAAGTCACCACATAACTCCCTGCTAATCCCCCTCATTTACATTGAGTATTAGCTTTGTAGAGAATGGTACTAATTAATCCTGCATAACTGTAATTTAGTGGCTGGGCTGCACAGCAGCATGAGAATTAGTGTGGCACTGGGTGCCAGGTTATCAGATCCACTTTCTGAGTAAGTTCTATTATGTTCTGCAGGACGGGCACGGCAACAGCGAATTTAATTACACAGCCTTTCAATCAGCTCGCTTGTAAGCCTGGGAACTGTCTTCTAGCTCTTCCACTTTACAGAAAGCAATGCTTTTACTGAAGCTACTCTTGCATTGTACTTGACTAGCTACTCACTCTGCTTGGACACTCATTATTGGTAGTAGCTAATGACTAATGACCTTGCCTGCAAGGTCATGTTCCAAGATGACACCAGAGTTTATAAACATTTTCTCAAACTGGAAATGATCAGGAGTAAAGATAATTATTTACAGCAAACAGCCCACTTTCTGAATGAAATATAAATAAACATATCACAATAAAAACAATATTACACTAATTAAAAGCATGGATAAAAACATAAATAAATAAATAAAAATAGATAAATAAGCCAATATACTCTCAATCTCACTTACTGATGAAGTGTGATGTCATATATGATTTTCCCCAAAGGGACATCACCCATTAAGCATTGTCCATTAAAAGACCTGGCTTGTACTCCTGGGTCTGGCAGTGACCTACCTTAGTGGACCCCTCATTTCTCTGCCTGCTTCCTCTACTGCTCTTCTTTCCCAGTTTTGTTCAGTTGCCTGACACCAGCACCCCCAGAGAAACCCGTCCCATGGAGGTGACTCAGACTGGCTCAGTGCTGTCAGTGGATACAAAGAGCAATTTGAAGGAGTACCTGAAATCTACAGCAGAATGAAGCAGCCTTTGGAAGTTCTTCTCCAGGATACACAGTAATGAGGCTCCTAGTTTTGATGGCTTAGTTAAGTACTTCAAGTTCATTAAAAGACCCATACTTATGCCTGCTTGATTCTCTTCTTTTCTCTGTCACCTAAGAAAAAAGGGATGGCATAGTAAGAGAGGCTTTTAGGCTAAAATGTTGGGATTATAGAGATATATCACTGTATTTCACCAAGAAAGGGAAAAGCAAGCCCAAGCAAGTGAAAACAGTCAGATGAGAGAAAAGCAGCACAGGACTACAAAGGGAATGTTGGAGATTCTCCTTGTTTCATTATTTATATTTCCCCACAGTGGCAAAAAAATGCATTCCTATATTCCACATAAAATATAATACACTTAATTGATCTAAGTAATTTCAAGGCTGCTGAATAGCAGGAGCCTCCAGAGTGGAATATTCTGACTTAATGATCACATAAAATTGCTCGAAGTGTTTTTAATGTCATTGTAATTTCTGAGTTTATTTAATAGTTGAGGGGGAGAGAGGGTAACATTTAGAGTCATCTGCGTGGCTTGCATGGCTGTATATAACAAATGAGACACGCCTATGCCACAAGAAGCATTATTTTAAAATGGCTGCAGTAAAAATGCAGTTATACTGAGCATTTGCTTTAGGCCATGACACAATTTAATGAGAACGATATTGCGTTAGGATTCAGGACACCTCAGATTTGTTTCGGAGTGTTTGACCTTTGAACAGTCAGAGCTCTGTTTGATTCCACTGATTTCTTGCTCTTTCTTTCCCAACCTCAGCCATCCAGTTCATAAAAACTTCATCTAAGAGCTGTACATTTACACCTGCAGAGTATATGGTAAAGAAACTTCTGTATATATATATTTATATTTAATACAGAATCGTAGAATGGTCAGAGTGGGAAGCAACCTTAAAGATCACCTAGTTCCAGGCCCTCTGCCATGGACAGAGACATCTTCCACCAGACCAGGTTTCTCAGAGCTTCACCCAGCCTGGCCTTGAACATTTCCAGGGATGGGGCGTCCACAGCTTCTCTGGGCAGCCTGTGCCAGTGCCTCACCATCCTCAGTAAAGAATTTCTTCCTAATATCTGATCTAAACCTACCCTCTTTCAGCTTAAGGCCACTTCCCTTTGTCCTATCATTACCTGCTCTTGTGAAAGGTCCCTCTCCAGCTCTCCTGTAGCTCCTTTAGGTACTCTAAGGTCTCCCTGAAGCCTTCTCTTCCTCAGGCTGAAAGACCCCAGCTCTCTCAGCCCGTCTTTATAGGAGAGGTGTTCCAGAATCTCCCTCACAGGTTGCAAACAGCTGCCTTTCATCCCAAATCATCAAAACCATGGTAAACTTCAAATACATTTTTCTCAGCCTGGTCTAAGGCCAGACTCCCTGGCAGAAGAGGGTCAAGACATTAAGAAGCCAAAAGGGCAAAGCCACTCTGGGTCTGTTTTGAAGCCCAGGTGTGTGTGATCTGGGCAGTCTGCATGGGCACTTGTTTCAAAACAAAGATAAATGGAGCTGCAGCACATCTTGCTGGGTACATTTATTCTCCCCAGCCTTGTGTTTGCCTGCAGTTCAAGTCTTTTCCCCAATTCTTACCAACACTGTTCAGAATCATTTTGCAATATTAAAACCAGAATTAAGATTTTAAATCTAATTTCACATTCTTCTCTACTCCTACGCCTCTGGTCTGTTTGAAGTTATTTCAACCTTCCATTTTTTTTCCTATTGGACTTGTCTAACTTGCCTCATTTCTAAGTCGTGATGATATCCTCAAGACACCAATTCATAACTTCCTCATGTTGAAATTGTTCATTAAAATCTAATTTTTGCCATCTAATTCTGACTTTTGAGCTAATGAAATCAGAGTAATTATAAACATTCATCTTGCAACACTGCACATTGACATTTGAATATAAAGACTCAGAATGGAAGAAAAACATCACTGGAGAACTTCTTTCCTCTATCTGCAAAAGAAATCAGCTCAGTCATAAATATATAGATTAAAATGCTCTCCTCTAAGTTCATCTCAATATTAACTTTATACTGCCATTAAAGTTTGTCTGAACATCAACCACAAGAGACCATATCTAATTTCACATGAGATATGTTTGGTTTGCTCAGATCCATTATTTAACAAAGAGAACTGAAATACGCAGAAAGGAAGGTACAGCTCATGCTGTATTTGATCCAGAGTTCAACAGGAGCTTTAACAGCTTCGAAAAATATTAGAATATATTGAAGGAAAGAATCACTCAGGAGAACTTTTAGTACTTTTTTCCTAGTCTTATTATACCTGATGATTCCAGACTAGATTAATGGCTGAATTTTACAGGCTTACACTATACTAAGACTCAGTAAATAGCTATCCACAATCTTATAAGGTTATAAGGAGAATTAATACATATTTTTAATTTTTTTTCAAGCTGAAGCTGCACTAAAAGTTAGAGACACTGATGGATGTTAATATATTGCTGCAACAGTCTGAAAAATGTAAGGATGGGGAAGGATAATCAGACCTGTTACAGGTTAAGGTATTATCACCACAAGATGGGGTTCTGATCCTGGTTGTAATTCTGCAGAGACAGATCCTTTCAAAAAAGTGTAGTTTGGAAAGAAGAATGGCAATTCTGTTGATACACCATTTAAAAAAATGCTTTGCAAAATCAGAGGTATGGCACTGTAAGGATGATCAAATAGGTACATTGCTATCAGAAAAAAAAAGATTGAAAATTATTTATGTAATGTGATCCATTTGTATAAAATTCCTGTTGTTCCCTGCCTGCTTTCTTGCCAAACTGCTTTGTGAACTGTGGGGATGCTCACTTCTCATTTGGGCTCCAGTGAGGCAGCCAAACCTCAGATTGCCTTGCAACTGGGCCCTGCTGGGCTTCCAGGTCGTACCCACAGAGCCAAGAGGGTGGATGAGCTGAAAGTCCCAGCCCAAAGCAAAGTTCATGTCCTGACTATAATCTGCAATCTGAGAAGCAAGTTTGGAACACCACTGACACTGGGAGTTGACTCAAAGATGATAGTAAGTGGAGAAACTTAACCTTTTTTTAAATCTAAGGATTTACACTTAGATTAAGCCTTAGATTAGACCTTATTCTAATTTTTCAACATTATACAAAGTAANATTTATGTAATGTGATCCATTTGTATAAAATTCCTGTTGTTCCCTGCCTGCTTTCTTGCCAAACTGCTTTGTGAACTGTGGGGATGCTCACTTCTCATTTGGGCTCCAGTGAGGCAGCCAAACCTCAGATTGCCTTGCAACTGGGCCCTGCTGGGCTTCCAGGTCGTACCCACAGAGCCAAGAGTGTGGATGAGCTGAAAGTCCCAGCCCAAAGCAAAGTTCATGTCCTGACTATAATCTGCAATCTGAGAAGCAAGTTTGGAACACCACTGACACTGGGAGTTGACTCAAAGATGATAGTAAGTGGAGAAACTTAACCTTTTTTTAAATCTAAGAATTTACACTTAGATTAGGCCTTATTCTAATTTTTCAACATTATACCAAGTAATACTTTGATGTTCTGTAGCCTTTTTTTTTAGTTTATTCTATTTTTCTAATGAAGCAGTAGATATAGTCACTGAGGAGAGAACTCCTGGGGGCAGCAAAGATGCCAGACAGATACTCTCCACTCAGGAGTGCCTCAGCCACAACAGGGAAGCTCTCTCACTCCATATTTTACACAGCAGCTCAGAAGAGAAGTTTGTGTAGTGGGGGCAGCTAAAGACAACATTGCCAGTCCCCACAATGTACAATTACTTTGATTCATGCAATCTGCCTCTGTGATGAGATATCTCACAGTAAATACATAATAACCACCAAGACAACTATTTAGTTATTATGGCTAGATGATTCTAAATTCATTTTAATCAAAAGCTTCAGGATCAGCTGGTTTGATAACTATTGGCAAAAATATTCCTCTTGGCAATGAACCAGTGGATTGACAGAACAAACACAAGGGAGACTTGTTCCAGACCCAACATCAGTCAAAGGAAAATATTCTTCATGGGCATTAAGTCGCTGCACAGGGAATGGAGCATGGTGTGATTCAGCAGCAGAGAGGAGAGAATCCTGCAGGTACAAGCAGATTCAGGGAAGTGTTCCCCAAGGATGAGCATGGGCTGATCCTCCAGAAATCTGCAGCTGCAATTTTTCAAGCCAGAATTGTGAGCCTGGGTCTGCAGCATTTGCATATTAGGGCTTGATGAGATAACTGGGGGGACACTGACATTGGTTGGCACCCAGGATGGCAGTGACTCTGGATTTCTCATTCATTAGCTCTTGGGAAAACAACATAAGGATTTCATCTCATGGCAGTCAAAAGAGAAAGAACCTGACACTTCCTTCCACCCAAATGTTTGTCCTGTTTCAAAGCAGAGACTGTTAAGCCCTATGGCAACCTGCTGGCTCTGATTTTACTTGGAATAATGCACAAGGCTTATTCTGGAAGCTAACTTTCTTTTGGAAGTCTCTGGAAATTGCTGGAATTGAGTATTAACATGTACAGACAAAGTCCCAAACAAAGCAGTCTTACAAGAGCTACCATTTTCTTCTGCTGCCAGTTCAGTGGTGTTAAAACACTGCAATTCAGAGGTGCTGGCACACAGCTTTTCCAAAAGATGCAAACAACAGAATGAATATTTTCAAAGAACTGAACTGGAAGAATAGTACTTGCAATATTTTCGTCAAAGCTAATGAAGAGAGGATATGGAAAAATGATCCAGACCTTGGAATGTCTTTGCTTTCAACTCAGTGCTCAGTCAAGAAGATTTTGTACCAGAAAGGACCAAGCCAGGGACTGCCATGGCAGTTAAGCCAAATCAGGTCCACACTGCAGCCTAGAGCTAAACAAAGAGCTGCTCTAATTGTCTTATGTCTTCCTCTGGGCACTGAGATCCTCAACAAAAATGTGCAGATGCCAATGGTGGCTTGTCTGTCCCACTGCAAAACCCTAAAGATGGGTTAATACTATTCTTACAGGATCAAAAAGGCGGCAGAACTAAGGGGAATTGATCCTCTAATGAACTCAGGCCTATTTTCTGATTTTCCTTTGCGTGATTATCTGAGCCAGTCTCTTTTGGTCCCACACACCCATGCCAGTAGCCTGAGTGCTGTTGCCAGCAATTTGTGTAATTTGTCAAGAAGCCATGACAGGGTTTATTGAATTTATCCTTGCATTCCATGACCTATGATGCAACTCTCCATATAATACTATAAATAAGTCATCCCTGCTCACCAGGCTTTTCCCCAAGCTTAGACACCACAAGCTTGAAGACACCATGAAGCAGAAGAACATAACTGCACTTTTTAAAAGGTCTTGGCTGGCATCCTCTCACCTAAGCAGAAAGTCTGATTAGGGAGTCTGGTCATCTTTGGCACCTCATGTCTTCAGTGAAGAAACACACATTGATCTGAAGAGATATTTTAATCTCAAGTGTGGCTTCTCCTGTCAAGGCTCTTTTCTCCATCTCTTCCAGTGGGAGTGCATTACAGCTGGGCACCTGACTTAAAAACCTCATCTTTTTCCCCACTGGGTGTGAACTGGGTGTTCGTGGTTTTTGCATTATTCCTATTCTCTAGCATGTTATTCCTATTTCTCTTCTGTGAATCCTCAAATTCTTCCTCTGCTTTTAACTTGTTTCTGTCTCCCACTTTGTCTGTTTGCAGTATTCCTTCCCTTTGAGTTTTCCTTTCTTGCTCGTTGCACACCCAGGAGTTCAGTTTCTTTCTCTCTCTGATCATGTACTATGTATTTAAATGGACAATCATTTAACAATCAGTTTTCCCAAAACTGGTCTTGAAGTAATTAAAACCAGACTGGCACATCAATTTGATTAATATTGTTAGCAGAAGAGAAGATATTTTGAAAAAATATATAAAAATATAATTACAAATTTTTGTCTTTGAACTACATTTTTTTTTGTCAAAGAACATAAACAATTTAAAAGCTAAAAAATATTTTCCTTTGAAAAGAAGTTTTTAAATTATTATGTGACAGTAAAAAAGCAGAAGTCAAGGAAAAGGAAAAATCTCAGAACTATTAATTTCAAATTTAACAAAATACCTCAGTGAGATTTAAAATGAGTATTTTGTTATTTTTTAGAATTTGTGTTTTTAAAAGATTTTTGCCATTAAACTGTGAGCAATTTTAAAAATCTTTGGTCTACCAGAGAAATAAAAGATCTATTAGTCACCAAATTTTGTCTTCTGTTCCTCCCTTCCCTTCTATTTTTGAACTGTCAATTCTCTCTTTGTCTGGCTGCCATCGATATTACATTGTCTCTACATGATCCAGTCCAGCCTCTCACACAATAGCTCTCCCTGGTCTATAAACACTCACAAATTAATGCTCTATTCGATGCAATGAAGCAGGGCTGTTGACAGAGATTGAGGGCTAGCAACAGAGAAATCATAGATGAATTTGCAATGTGAGAGCAGAAAAAGGAAGGGGATGCAATCTTAGGCTATGGTCAGAGAGACATTACATTATGGAGAGAAAAAAAGCCAATAATTCTCCTGTGTGCAGCTTGACTATGGCTGCACCTGGCCTGTTCTATTCATTCCAGGGCATGAGAAGAGCTGTCGACAAAGGGCTTTTCAGAGAGAAGTGCTGCAGCACTTGGGGAAGGTTTAAATGAGATAAATAAGAGAGCTGTGCTCCTCTGGGCAGCACAGGACAAACAGGAGCATAGCTGGGAGCTAAGTGCATGCTGCCAGGGGATTGGGATGTGGAACAGGCTTCCAAGGAAGGTCAGAGCATCCCTGCTCTGCATCCAGTCTGCATCACATCTATAGCTGCACCTACAACAGCATCCTGCCTTTTCCTTCAGCATATAACCTTCTGGAACTGTTTTCTCACAGCCAAGCTGCATTAGCAACTTCCTCCCTGTCTGTGGGCAGGATATTAACCCTCAGAAGAGCAAAGCTCCAGATCATCTGCCAGAAGTTAGTGGTCTCTGCCCAGTCCATTCTTTGCCTGTCACAGCTGCGAGAGGCGAATGCCACAAATGGGTGAGCTCAAAAATATATCCTATTTTCACTTCCCACTTTCACATCAGAACTTGGCACAAGATACTTAAAGAATGGGCTACAACAAACAGGATTAATAATGGAATAATGCAAGACCCAGCCAAGATGAAGGTCCTGATATTCTTTGGTTGTTCAAATATGTACTGTGGAAAGCTTTGAAATATCAAGTATTTAAGCAAACATCTTGAGACAGCATTTAATATGTTTGTATCAGATTATGCAGAACATTTGCTTTTCATGATACTTTGAGAAGATCTGCACTGCTTATGACCAAGCTGTAAATTGTATTTCTGCAAGCAATGTGCCCCCGCCAAAGAAACACAGCAGGTTACTGCCCTAGCCCCAGAGAGGTTCTCTCCTGGTTTCTGTGGCACATCTGAGGAAGAAAAGCTTTTTGCAGCCAGCTACAAGGATCTGTAAGCTGAGGGTGGGTATAGGAGCTAAATTTCCATGCTGACCATAGGAAGAACTTGGTTTCCCAGAGTTGAATACTTCTGGTGCAGGGAGAACTGCCATAAAGGCAGGAAACCACATTGCCCTAAGTAGGTGGGAAAAGGACCTGATCAAGCACTTACCAGCACTAGGCTGCTGTATGGAAGATTCCACTCTTCAGTGTCCTCAATACTGCATTTCTTAGCTCTGTTAAGGCCTTATTCTTAATCTCCTTTCCACTGTGCCTCTGAAGACACATTTGAGAAGCCAGGTGAAGCTAGAGAAGTGTGGTGCAGTGCAGAGCTCTGGAGGCCACATCTCCAGAGAGAGCCCATCTGAGAGGTCTGAGCGTGGTCCTGTGATCTGCAAGAGCACAGAAGAAACATGAAGACATGGAGAATTTAATTGGATGTGACTGACCTGAAAATAGCCCCCACTCAGCTCAATGTCCTCAGTGGAGGTATGCAGTGACAGCAGAAATGCTGACTTAAATGCTGCAGAAAGAAATGAAAACTGTTGTCATTTTATAGGTAGGAGAGGTTTGTAGGAGACTTCATTAGGATAAACAGGAAAAATCAAAGTCCAATGTATACAGCCAGGAGGTATTTGAAACTAAGAATTCTTTTTGCAGCAAGAAGTAGAACTTGCTAACTGGCTCAACTATCATTTAGGAATCCACAGTCAAATAGCTGATTTATTATACAAATTAGACCAAGGCAGAATAAAGCATTCTGTTTAATCATAAAGATTTGGGGGTGGAAGTCTTTTATTTTTGAGCAACACTGAATATTCTATAAAGTCAAATCTTCTCACTTAAATGAAGGTATTAAAATAGAGGGAAGAAAGTGAAAGAGGTCAGGCTGTTTCATCAGGATTACTTTCAAGTAGTTGGTCTTTAACTCATTGGGTTTTTCATGAGAAAAACTGTCTCAAGTTTCTCTTGAGCTAACTTGGCTGCTATATGGTGTGAGAACTGGCTAGTTAAATAGCTTAAATAAACCAAGAAAGGTCAGGATTTCTTGTCAATGTTTCTGCCTGGTGAATAAGCATGTTTTCTTTTTCTCTGCCCTCAAATGTAATATCTATTAGCAATAAGTTGAATACATGCTTGATTCTCCAGTTGGTTCATAAGTGCAGATAATTCTTATCTTCACAGTCAGGAACGGTGTCTGCCAGGAGGGAAATCTGCAGTACTTTTCAATGTTTAGTACAAGACTAAACATTGAAATGTGTGCAGTGCTATTTCCTTCAAGGAATTCTATGTGCTAATTTGGTCAGTGGCCAAATTTGTGAGGATTATGTTAAAACTGTAGTCCTCTAGTCAGTAAAATATCTAAATCTCTCTACATCTTAACTCCTTCCATGTCTTACCTGGCCTGTGATTTCTTCCTCCTCTCAATTATGCTGTGGGAAGTATGCAAAGATAATGTGATTCCTTGAACTTCTCAGGTCATCCTGACCTCCACTAGAAATAGATGGAGAGAAAGAAGTATCAGCCACCTGAGTCTGTTTCTTTCCCTATTCCAAGCAGTTTGAGAGGAAAAGTTATGGAGCAGGTGGGACCAGACAGGTGAGACCAGACAGGTGAACACTGCTTTGTCACTGGGAAGGCAGCCAGTGAAGTTGGCTTCAGACCTGTTTTTTTTCCTTTTGTTGTCAGTGAAGTTCAGCATGTGACATAATGCACAAGACCTGGCCATGCCTTTCAAAGGCCTGGTCCAAAAGTTTATGAAGACAAATTATCCACTGAGTTCAAAGGCTTTGGATTTGGCTTTAAAAGATCCAGACTCTCAACCAAAAGTTCCTGAATTTTAGAGACGCTTCTGTGAAGAACTCCTTGGGGAAGTGTAATTATTTTTAATCAATTTTTGGGATTCACAAAGTAAGCTTCTGTTGATTACATGATTTATACATGCTCTCCACAGACTTGGTGGGGCTTCATGCATTATTTTACAGTGATTTTTGCTTATTATGGAAACTGCATGATAATAGTTGTTTCAATTACAAGCCTATTAGGCAGGTAATTGACAACACAAATATACTATAAAGTTACACTCTGCTTGCTCCAATACAAGTGCTGCATTGTGGTTTTAGGCTGATAATCAGTGAATAATTATTTCCTAATTAACTACTTCTGTCAGAATCCCAGCTTCACTCAATAAGTAAGCTGGCCAAGGGTTGGTTTGTCTCTTTGCTTTCCCCCTCCTCTTTATTATCTCCCATGATGAGAAACTGCTCACCTGGATAGGAGCCTTGCCCAGACCCTGGCAGCAAAGGCACGCTGTCAGCTGTAGTGTCAACAGTCAGATCTCTGAAGCTCATAGCTGCACAAGGTCACTGAGAACAAAAGAGTGACAAAGCTTGAAAGAGGATTCCAATTCTGACCCTTGAGAGAGGCTTCTAAAGGAGTCAAGGGTATTCAGTTCAGCCTAAACACTCTCAGAGACTTCTTGGAAGAGTTGCAAATGGGCTCTCAAATGCCTCAGAAGTTTTAACTCATTTTCCTAATGCATCAGAGAAGTCAATAGTGATCAAATCCTGTGTGAAAGGATACACACCAAATATTTTTTTTAAAGTGAGGAAAACATCAGGATCAGAATCCAGGTGTTCCTTATGTCTTCCTTATATCAATTAGGAGAATGTACAAGTTTTAAAAAGCTTTCCTTTATGGAAGACTGAACACAAAAGAAAAGCAAGAACTGCCCTCTTTGAAACCTTTTAACCAGCCTTTTGAGAAACTACTCCATTGAGAAACTGATCTATTTATGTTATCTCTGAAACTTTCATTATGTATCAGCTGTGATAGAGTTATGGTGGACACAATAAATAAGATTCTCATATCTCTTAATTATTCTTAAACTTTTTGGCTTTCCTAAACAGCTACAGAAGATAGAAGCTGAACTTGTGTTTCTCAAAGAAATTCTTACATGTGCTTTTCATCAAATCCTGTCTTAGTTTGCTCACAACCAACTCAGAGTGCCCTTGTGAGCTCCTGCTTGAAGATGAGTTTCTGATCTCCCATAGTGAGGTATCATAGATATATATTCTATATTCAAATGCCTGAACTGTCTGCTGTGGAGTTGGAAATAGTGTAATACCAGTTCAAAGAATTAGCAAATCATAATTTTTTTCTGGTTGCCACTGCTCTTGTTGTTTTCATCACCAAAGATCACTGCAAATCTCCAACATGTAGTGTCCTATGTCATTTCACTCCATTTTACTCATTTAGGTGTGCCCTTCAGCTTTTCCAGGACAGGAGGTACATGACAAGTCTCCTCTTACAGTAACAATTTCTCTTTAATCTCTGAATCTCTGAGTGTAAACTGACTTATAATTAGCAGCTTGATCCATTTTGTTCAGAGAGATTCTAGTAGGACAAATAAGGAAATGAAATTTGTTTCATCTTTTCCTTCAAAATATTGCTTCTCTTGTAGCAGTTCAGAAGCAGAAGAAAAGAGAAACAAGAAATGCTTTGATACTGCCAAGGTCCAGTGAATATGAGAATGTTGTTGGATAACAGGCACAGCAAAGAAGACAAAAGACTGCAGCCTTGTTCCTGACTATGTGCAAGTGGATTGCTTTGCCTGTTTCCCTGCCCTCCAACACCCCTCCTTTTGGGCTGCAGAACAGGCAGGACCTTCTCATCCAGCCCCTGCTCCTCTGTAAGGGTCAGAGGACAGCTAATTAGGAGAGCTGCTTGTAGAAAGCAGGTCTGACTCACAGGAGCCATTGTGATGGACAGGTGATTATCTGCATTAGCCATATTTTAAAGCTGTCTGTTTCCATGGCTCAGGGTTTCCAGGTGCAGTCATCATTACTGACAAAGCAAAGCACTGTGGCACTATGAAATGCAAGTTTAACTGCAGTCCCAGTTATCCTGCTGATCCTAATCCCACCAATCTTGTAATGGCATGTGACTGACAACCAAAAATCAGCAGAATATTGGATTTCCTAGAGTTCACTTGGCTGCCAAAAACTTGTTTCAACTTTTCATGATAAAAAACCAATTCCAGTTATGAAGGCTTCCTCAAGATTTCAGTCTTTCAGGGTGTATGTATGCAAACCTCTGTCTATAAGCATTTCTGACTGAAAAAGTCCTTGAATGAGAGATTCATTTTCTCAGGTATTTCAAACATTTCTAGTACACTGTAGAACTGTCTGTGAATACTTTTATTATTATTTTATTATTTAACATGTNTTTTTAACTTCAGTTAACAAGATTAGATTCACAGCCCATTTCAGATATTTCTGTCTAGGATAAAAAAACCTGTCACCAATGAATTAATGAAGATGCTACTCAGTATTAAAATGATAAATATTTATCAAAAAATAGGAGGTTCAGGCAGAACCATTTAGAAAAAGAAACCTGGTCATTTCACGTCATCTGCTTAGAATGACAATGTTACAGTTTATGTGAAAACTGAAATTAAGATTTCAATTGCTTCTAAATTAGAAAGCGCACATGCACACACACATGCACAGAAATTAATGAAACCCAGAAATAGAAAGGACAACAACAATGGGATGCAGAGGGGTTTTGATTATTTCAGCATGTGGCCTAAAACGTGGTAGATTCAGCAAGATGCAGATTTGCATAATGTAATGAGACTGGAACCAAAGTATCAGGAAGACAGACCGAGTGCTAATTAACTAGACACTGCAGTAAAAACACCAGCATGGCAGGATAGTGCAATGCAGGAAAGCATTCCAGGGACAAATGGATAGCAGTGTTAATTGCATTAGAAAAAAACCCAAGCCCTACTGGCTAAAATCCTCTGGAGCTATTGCTGCAAACTTTAGCACAGTATTGGAGAAGTTTCGTGTTAGCTGGGAGTTGTTTGGAGCTGCAGGTCCCTGACAGCTGCTGGACTGGCAAAGCCCCTGATCAGTCATTGTCTGAGTGGAGCCAGCCCAGAACTACAGGCAGAGCAACAGCACCGAGGTGGACAGCAAGAAGCAAATCCTCCATCCCCTCTGGAAATGCCTGCTGTTTGCAGCTTGCCTTGTGTTTAATCTGTGTGGGCAGAACACTGGAGATACTCTGTAAAGGACTCCATGCCCTTTGTCTGGTGTTCTGGCACTGTGCCGTGGCTGCCGAGGAAGAGTTTGTCCCTCTTCCCTTATTCTGAGAACTGAAATTTGAGACTGAGATTACTGTCTCTTGTGCATAGAGCATCCCTAATCATCCAGCAAATCCTAATGGTTTTGTATGCCTTTTTCTTGCCTCCAGGATTCTATAACCAGAGCTAAATTGATAAAAAGCTTTTTTAATAAAAGAATCATTAATATTTAACCGCTGGCATTAAACTTAGAAATGTATGTGTGTCTATTTTACACAAATGTCTGCAATCACCTATCAATAATTTAGGCACATCAGTTTCTTTAGACACCTCCAGCAGTTATATTAACCCAGTCCTCTCTTTCTTTCTGAGGGCTGAGCAACTGTGGATGTGTGGATAGTTGTAAGAGGGAGGAGAATTCTGCAGGACCGCTGTGCCCCTGTGTACAACGCTCATGAAAAGGAAGAGGAGCAGAAGAAAATGCTTCCCAAGCCTGAGGCCAGCTGCAGAAGCATCTTGTAAACTCAAGCAGCAGTAGTTTGTGATTTTAACTCTGATCTGCTCCTCTAGAGCCTGACAACTAAAGCATGACCATCACAGTGGTGCAATCTTCTTTTCTGCAGGGCGAGCCTGGTTCTCCCCCTAACAGCCTGTTGGGAGGGAACAAAGCTCACTTAGAAACCTCAAGGTGAGGCAATTTTCTGGGAAGAGATCCAGGAAAACTTTAGGACACTTGCTTTTTGCTTTTATTAGATACATGTTTCTTCAAAGAGTGTGTTAGGTAAGCAGGAAAGAGGTCCAAATACTGCTTAGCAGCTAGAAATACTGATGTGTTCATTAGATGTGTTGTATTGCTGCTCGAGGTACTGCTACCTGACTGCAGAACTGTTCCAGCAGTGAAAAAAACCTTATTTACAAATGGAATTCTGAAATCTGAAAATGAGAAGTCATAGGCAATAAATGGGACAAAAACCTTTTGACAATCTTCTTTGATAAAAGGAAAAACATTAGTCCCAAATAATTGAGGAGTAGGTGATAGACATATTAGTTGAGCAGGTAGCCAGAATCTTTTGCTGACTTGCTGTGGATGACCCACTCCACATACCTAACTCCAGAGGATATTCCTCTTTCATAATTTTCAGTGGAATACCTTGACTTACTGCATCTGTTTCTTACACAGAATTTAGAATATAGACACCCTTTGAAGATCACTTGGAGGAGGACTAGAACTGGTAGTTCTCAATCAGCTAAGGGAAGAAATGAATCCCAGTCTGAATGTTTTAGTCAAAAGGGAAAGAGAAAAAAAGGATTGTTCTGTTTGATTATTTAAAAAGACACCTAAAACTCAGCCCAGATGCTTACATTTCATGAGTTTCTGAGATGTGAACACTGAGGTAGCCTTTTCTGTTCATTAGCTGTGGGCTGGTGAGGCAACCAGCACCATGGGAAATAAAAAAAATAGTCCTCGACTCCCTTCTGGAATATTGTTTGGTAGAGACCCAGGTTCACCTGCAGACAAACAAATAAGGATGCTGAGATGAAAAGGCCATAAAAGGAAATAATGTTGAGATGGGAAGAGGCAGGGCAAGGGCAGCTCTTTTTCTCTCCTCTTCTTTCCCTTCTTTTCAAGCTCATTAATGTTAATATACATTGAGCCATCCCAGCAGAATTAAAGCTGCTTGTTTTGTATAATGTGATCCACTGCATCCCTAGTCACTGCCCCCCAGGAAAATAGGGAAGGTCAGAGGTTTCTGCATACCTGATAAAAAAATCCATCAGCTCCGTTTGCATTTGATATCAGTGAGAGGTTGGATCCGGCATTTTTTCTAATTTCACATCACTGTTCTCAATCAGAAGATACATATCCTGCCCTGCTCCCATTTCTCCTTAGTGCTGACACATTCTGGGTACATCTTCCTTCTGGGGACTGCCAGTGACTTTTTCAGAGGTGAAAGCTGGTGTGTAGGGAGTTTGTGCTCATGAACAGTACCCACCCCCTTGGAGATGGGCTCACCTCGTTAGCCAGAATGAACTGTGTCCCTGAACTATAGCAGCAGGCACAGGGGAAAAATAAATGTTTTCTGACAACATGGATGAATGCACATAATGCTCTTAAATTATTTTGACAGTTTCCTCTGGGTTTCTACTTCAACTTAGGAGGCCCTTCAGTAGCTGGTAGATATCCTTCAGGCAGTAAAGTATTGCCCACGGCCATACATTATCTGCAGTATTTATCATATATACTTGAATTCATCCCTGCAAAGCTCAGGGCTAACACAACACTCAATCATGCAGGAAACACAAACAGAAAATAGAAAACAGCATGAGGCTGCCTCCTTGGGAAAAATCTCAATATATCAGTGCATAGTTATTAACTTCATTTGTTAAGGTATATGTCACAATCGCAGCCACATTGTGGAGCTTGCAGCATTCACTGATCCCCCAAAGAAGCTCAGCAAATTATTGATTCTAAATATCAGATGATGAAACTCTACAAAAAACTATGTATTTGGATTCTATCCCCAATTAGTTTTATTTTAATGTTATGCAGTGAGAAAAAAAGAACTTGAAAAAATGTCAGTCAAACGACAGCTATAATTACCTCTAGAGAAAGAGATTTTTGTCCTTTCTTTTGTGGGGGTGTATCTTTAACCCACTTCTTACTCCTTTTTGAATTACATTCATGACAATTTTCAGAGGATGCATTTCAAATATTTTTGAAAATATATTTGTTTGAAAACGTTTGACTAAATTGTTTTGATTTTTCCGGGCTGAGGTTTTTAACTCTTATTATCTGAAAGGTTTTGCTCATTATCCCTCGGTGTCACCAATTCAACCAGCCTAAACCTGTAACTTAAAAATAAATATTTTCTGAAAAAACAATAACAAAAATTTCCCCATCAACACCACATGCTCCCCTTCAGTCAAGTCTGATCTCATATTTGTACAAAACATATTAGAAATCTTCCTCTCCCAGTGTCCAAGTAAATTCTACATTCACATGGAAAAATAATCATTAGATTATACAGCAAATTAGATTAATGCACTAAAAAATGTACAAATCCCAGCAGAGAACTAGCCCTTTCTGATACAAGATCATTCCAATTTGCTCCCAGGCATTTCTCACCCAGCAAGAAATTCAAGGAAAATGTCAGTAATGTTTGATATTTTGAGAGGTAGCTGACAGGAGAATTCTGGCCTGCCAGGTTGTGGTGGGTTTTAAAATATTTTCTGTATTGCAATTCATTGTTAAGAAAAAAATTAAAAAATAAAAATGGCTGAGTGCCATCAGTCAAAGTTTTGATACAATAAGAATAATTACGTTCCCAGTCCATTAAACTTGTGACACATACTCTACAAATGCTCCAGGGAATAAGATGCAATATTGTGATGGTAAAACCTATGTCTGCTGAAGGGAAGACTGCCACTAAAATAAAGAGAAACATTGTAAAGAAATGGAGATTTTATGAGGTCAGGTATGGCAGGTAAGCATGATGAAATGTTAATTTATAGCCTTTGCAGTGCAGACCTTGCTGCTACAGCAGGAACTAATCTTCTGCTGTCAGTGGAGAAGAGCCAGTGCTGGAGACAGGCAGCCCTGGGGACCAAGAGAGAGGGACAGACCTCTCCTGGAAGTGCTCTTAGCTGCCCTCTCCCCAGGTTCTTACCCTGACATGGTGCAATGGTTTCTACAGATCTGAGGTTTCCTCCTTGTTCTCTGCAAGATCAGATTCACAGTGAGAGAAGAAAAGTGGGATAGCACAGAGCAGCAGATTCCTGGTTTGGAGCTGTCAGGAAGTGGAGATTTGAGAAGTCCCAGGACATCCTGAGGCAGGCCAGGCAAGCTGGACAGGACAAGGACAGATTCCCTGAAAGGTGATGGATCCTGCACAGCCACTCCTCCAGCTCTCTTCTCCATCATCATTGTGTCTGCACCCAGCCCTGCTGGAGCTGGCTGATGATTCTACTTTTAATTTTCAAGCATAACTTTGTGTTGAGAACGAGCCCATCTACTTTATCTATTCTCACACCCAGGCATTTAGATTTGGTAAAGCCAGACCATCTCACACCAGTGCTCTCTAAATGAAGCATTCAGACTCTTTCAAAATGGCATGCTTAATTCCAGAAAATGTCTCTTTTTGAGAACAGAACCTTTTCATTAACAGCAGCAGTTTTTCAGCCTGGCAGTGAACCAACTCCCTTCATTCTTCACTTGACTTCAGCCTTTTGCAAACACACTGGAATAACACACAAGAGGATCTAGGATGTATCCTTTCTACCCACACAGGATATGGTTTCTGGACATTTTCTCTCTTTGATTGTTCAGTCTAGAGAGAACTTTACTACTTTTACAGCCTTCACACCACAGCAAAGTGAGGGGGCAGTTGCTTCCAGTGTGCAGATAACAAGAGGAAAATAATGGGAGCTTGGCTGCATTATGGAATAACAAGATTCCATCTTTCCTCCCTTCCTTCTTTTTATTAATTCTGTTGTCAACTTAATATCCATGAGACAGAAAACTTGGGCGGTTTGGAACAAGATAAGAATGGCAAGATTAAAAATAGAGCCTTAAATGCTGTTCAGTAGTTTGGGAGCATGCTTCATTATAACCTATGGAGGAATTCAAATAGAAAAGCACAGCTGCTTTGGATTCCTGTCCAGAGAAACTACACAAGCACAGCTTGCATAAAAATAAATGCTTTGCATATTAAGGAAATGGCCTGTTATTTGCCATAGAAACATTCCAATCTTATTCCTCCTTTTTTTAAAACCATCTATTACGGAGACTCAGAGTAGTTCATTCCTGTATTTGTTGGAATGATTTTTATGCTTTTGACCAGTGAATAATTGTGTCCAAGCCAGGACACAGACATGAGAACATAAGCCCCACAGGTTAATGCTTCTGGTCATCTACTAACTAATCCCAGAATTTAAAAGTTCAAATAGTGCCTAAAAATCTCTTGATAAAACCATTCCCTTAATAACAATTAAGTGTTCCTCTACCAGTTTCACTCTCTGCCATATCACCCTCAAACTTTACTGGATTGTATGAAGAATATATAATGTTAATCTGATATGTTTAACATTCATCTTACTACACTGTGCTTAACAGTACACATTGTATTGTTAAGGAGGGTGCATGAACCATAACATTTTCAAAGTGAAATGAGGCATCTAGGACATTCAGTATTACCACTTTTGATCAAAAACTGAATATTGGGGAAAATATTATGATTCCTCAACAATTCAGATCTTTATAGCTCAGTGATACATTCTTGACACATATTCTTCTAGGCCAAGTGTGAAGTTTTATGCAGGAATTATCAGGGGATGTTCTGTGGGTTGTGCCACTTAGGAGACCAGCAGAACAAACTCAAAATCTGTGCTTCTGTAGATCACAGACTAAGCTAGCATTTATAGAGGGTGACCAATCCCTGTGCTTTGATGAAAGAAAATTGCTTGAAACTTGAGAAACACTTGACAAAGGTTAAAAAATTGGGCAGTATAATATCAGTGCAAACAAACACTAATGACTGTGAAACCCAGCAGTGACATATTACAAATTCTGTCTCCACAACACTGAACCCCAAAGGACCTCAGCTGTTCTCTACTGTGAACACCACGTTCCTCAGCACATACCTTAGCATCTCTATTTCAATCTCCTGTGTCAGCCAAAAAGGCAAATGTCACAACTGAAGAGTGCAAGGAATTGCTTCTACACTCTGCTGAGTTTTAATTTCACTGCAAATAAAAGCAAAACAAAATAAGGATTTAGCACCACAGAATACTAGATGTGTTCCTAAAATTCTGGGATCCAGATGTAGGCTGAATTAATTTATGTAGATGAAAGCATGGAAATGAGCAAGATGTCTCTTCAGACTGCAGGATATGACACAAGCTCTCTTCAAAAAATCTTCCTAAGATTTTCTTCCCTGTGCTTTTTTCCTCCTTCCCAGGCATGTTCTTCCTGTGCTACTCTCATTTTACCACATCTCACCACTTGAGAAAATGCTGTTGGAGATCTTTAGGAGTAGAGAACATTGATGGATGCAGTTGGGAAGAGGAGACCAGCATAGAGTAGAATCACAGGCTGAAGCAAAAATCAATATTTTCAGGGCTGCTCTGTGCTCAGACAGCCCCTGCTCCACTCTCAGTCCTGTAATGTTGCACGTGATACACCCTCAAGTTGAATAACTACCAATATCTCCATTTTGGTGCTGATGGAGCAGGTGATGATCTCTTCTCTGTGGTGACAATGACAGGACCTGAGGGAATGGCCTGAAGTTGTGTCAGGGGAGACTTAGACTGGATATTGAAAACAGTTCTTCACCCAGAGGGTGGTTGGGCACTGGAAGGGGCTCCCCAGGAAGGTGGTCACAGCACCAAGTCTGCCAGAGCCCAAGAAGAATTTGAGCAATGCTCTCAGGTACAGGGTGTGACTTTTGGGGATGTCCTGTGCAGAGTAAGGAGTTGGACTTGATGATCCTTGTGGGTCCAATTCAGCACATTCTGTGATTCTGTGAACTAAAGGCTGATCTTGTGATGGAGGAAAGAGAGAGGCATTTAATTCTTATCCTCCTGGAAAAATATCTATTCCCCTTTCAAACCTGGGTAATTTAGGCAGACACAAGATGTATAATACAATTCTCTGTAAAAGGTAAATGGCACAGGAACTTGAAAACATTTATTTCTAAGTCATGCATTCACCTCTTCTGAAGGAACTGACTGCAGATCAGTCTTTGGGAAGTCATTGATGTGAGCAACATTTTCTTACCTTCACAACACTGAAACTGAGAGTAACTGAACTGAAGGTATAAATATTTTTCTCTGTATCTACTCACTCCACAAGATCTCCTAGTAACCCACATTTTTCTGTCACAATAATGAGTGTAGTACTGGGGCCTCAGAAAAGACATCTCCAGTAATGGGGCACGACAGAGAAAGGCTGATGTAGCAGGGCTGAAACTGCTCCAAAGCAAACTTTGGGGTCAGAGGCAACCTGAGCCTGGTACCCTTTCTAATCTCTCTGCTGAAATGAGAAAGCTAACTGAGACAAACAAAAATTACAATGATGACTATTTACCCAGGAGAACTTTTGCCATTTCCTAACATCTTCCACTGAAGTCCCACTTCAGAAACAGGACCCAGCACACTCAGTACTCTCTGTACCCTGCTGGCCTTGCTCCAGAGAGTTAAACAGACCCTTTTGGTAGCAGGGGCCACTGAAGAGCTCACAGACATGTGCAATGGTATGTGATGTGCAAATGTTAAAGCTAGAAATAACCCACACCATACAACTGCCTGACATCATCAGGGGTACAGACCTCATCCCAGAGAAGTACAGGGTCACTGGAGTGGTGCTGTCTCTGAAATACTCTGTTCTGTTTCTGCAGAAGGCTAATTAGTCCCACTTTCCTAACCAGACTGTATGATCTCCTGTGCCACTGTTACCCTCAGATCATCTCTCATTGCCTGGAGCATACATGGCCTAATTCAGGTAAAATGAACTCATCTCAAGGGAAAAAGGGCTAATGCAAAGCCTTTTAATGTCTGTTCACTTCAATGAACCTTGTGTCCTAATAACAGTAACAGATATCCACCTGAGGGAGAGCTGAAAAAGAAGTGGAGTGATCCAAACAGAAAAGGATAAACTTTTTATAAGAGTCATTTGGAATATGGATGTGAATATATATGTGAATATTACTGGAAACCTTTAGGATAAAGATATGTATGTGAAAGCAGAATATCTCTGAAAACATCTCCAGGAGACAGGCAGAGGAAGGGATTCCTCTGGAAGTAAATGGAATTTCATTGTAGTAAAATGATGAAAAACCTGAAAACAGTTCAGCAGCAGGTCTGGTGGTGTACCTGTAACTTCTTGTCACTCAGCCATAATCTGGGCATAGAGCACCTTAATTTAAGGGAGAGATTTTTCAAATTATTTGGGGCAGCAAGACTGAACAGTGTGACAAGCACTTATCATTGTGCAAATCTGATAGTGCAGTCTTGTCTCAGCTTAAATGCAGTCTTCATCAGCTTTTTAAAAATGTACTATATCTACTTAGTAAAATGTGTGAAAACCCCACAACTGTTTGTTTAAACACTGTTGTATTATTAAGGCCTGTGAACTACCATAACCACCCTGCATTGCAGATGAAGTCTGAGGGTAGCAATTGATCAAGAGCATTAAAAATATGGTGATGCCTGTAGTTATCAATTTATCATATCTACCCCCCGCTCCTTTTTGTAGTGAAATGAATGATGAACCTATTCCGAATCATCAATTCCCATAAAATGTATAACTCCAAATAGGAACATGCTAAAGAATTTATAAAGAGCACAGTGGGCCTGGATACATTATCTTGTTTGACATTGCTTATACAAGAAACCTGAAATACACAAATGGATTGATTTGTGTATTTCATCAAAGCCTGATTTAATTTATCAAGGGGAGAATGCCAATTTGCATTCATCAACAGATAAAGTCAGGTTAGAGTCAAGCTGCTGGCTCCAACCCTGTTTTCATATTGCCTTTATTATACTCTCTACTCTGTTTAATTTTAAAGGCACAGTTGTGAGACTCTTCTTTGTTATTTTTTAATGTTTTCTGAGATGTTTAGGGGAATGAGACAGTAAGAACACTTTTTCTGTGTTCAGAACTTGTTCAGTTGGTGAAGGGGAAGGTTGGCAAGGTTTCTGACCTCAGTGCTGTACAGCTGACCTTTCCACAATCCTGGAGAAGTCTGCCTAATATGTCTGCAAGCTGGATTAAGGTGGAATTTGGGGGGGGTTATAGCAGATAGGAGACCTAATGCCTGTGCCATCCCCCAGCTGTGCACACAGCCTGAGATATGCAGCCCACAACAAAAATACTCATGTATCTAAATTCTAAACTAAGCTTTAAAAGTTTATGTTACTTTTATTCCTAGCCCTTCTTTTGACTGATGTTTTTCCCATTCATTTGTCCTCCAAATCCCTCTGTTCTTTAGAGCAGTGACTCTTTCTACCAGCACCCCATGAAATCCTTCCTAATTCTGTCCCTACTCCTCTGCATTGAGCCTGAGCCTTTGTCAGCTCAGGAGCAGCTCAGGAAATCCCTGCTAGAGGAAGGGACCCAGTCCCTGCTCACCTCCCTGGCTCTCAGATAAGGGGATATTCCCACTGGCATCTCTCAGGTGAAAGCCTCGTGCAGCTCCTGGGGGTGATTCTCTGATCTGGCTGCCACTCACTGCACAAAGATGGGTCAGGAGTCATGTTCATCTGCAAAATAAGATGTCCAAATTCAAGACAGGCCTCCAAGTCAGCTTAGTTTCAACACCTGTGTTCTCCACTGATTTTAATGAAACTTCAAAAGAGCTGTGCTCTTACAAATTTCATTCCACTTTCCATTAAGTGTCTCCATAAGTGAGAAGTTGCATAATTCTGAGCCTAATTTCAGGTTGATTTAAAAATACAGTTCTGCTCTTTTGGCAGCTTTATTGGCAAAATACCTTTTTGAGCTGTGTTCTCTTGCTTTTTCATATATAATTAATTACAACAGAGGCTTATTACTTAGAGGATAAGATACTCTAGTGTAAAGATGCCACATCTGTTAGATAAGGGGACAGTGAAATCAGAAGCATTACCTAGGGTTGAGCTGAATGCCAATATTCAGTGGCTCTGATATAATTAAACAGTGCATTGCTCAATCTAGTCAGGAACATGGGAACAGAGAAACACTATTTAGAAGAGACTGTAATGTTATTACAGAGCCTGATTCAACAAAGCACTTGAACATGAGCTTCAGATTAAGCACACATTTAATTCTTCTTCTACTGCAAAACAAGTTAAAATGAGCATATGCACAGTTGCCTTGCAGAATATATTAATTATGCTCAGAGAAGAAACTTGCAGGGACCACTTCACTGAGACCATCTCAGAATCTCTAATGTATCTATCTATACTGACAATCCTTCTGTGACTATAAAAGCTGCTATTATCTTCATAAAAAAAAAGAAAATCCAAGCAGGGAGCTGCAGGACTGGAGAAAAAAGACTAAGCCTATGAAAGGAGGTAGCCCTTTAATACCAAAATTATTTTGGTAATGTGAAGGCACCTCATACACTTTTATAATTTTGTAAGTACACTAACTTATTTTAGCAAGTATGGGCCAAAAATTTCAAATCCTGGAGAGTGCTTTGTGATTTTTTGGGATCCCAGTCATCCCAATGGTACATGCATGGCAAAGCAGCTGAGTTTTTCTTCAAACAGATATGAAGTGAAAATTAAATTCACATTTCCTGATACAGAGCAGGACACTATAACCATGCATCTTACCAAGGTTATAGTAAACAAAACACTCTCAACATCTGAGCTTTTGGGTCTGACTATCACCAAAATTCACAGACTTTCATGTGCTTAGATGTCAGCCTGAACTTTGTCCAGAAAAATCCACCAAGTAAAATTATACACAGATTCACTCATCACATTGCCAAAGTATCTCAAACTCCACTTAAACTTGTGCAGTTGGCTTGTTTCATTAAAAGGAAAAGAGAATTAAAACATCTAGAAGCTTTGGGAGAAAAATATGTACCATTTGTTTAAAAATGTATTACTACAACTGAAGAGCCAATATTTTTTCTCTAGAGCTGAAGAAATTTAACAAGACAAAAATGAGTCAGAGAGAGTTTCAAAAGTACATTGATACCACAGTGGAAATGGATAGGGGAAAAAAAAAGGAGGTAAAATATTGAGTTGATTAATATGCTAAACTCCTAAATGAGATGAGTCTTGTTAATGAATTAATTCCAAAATTCCACTTGCTTAAATCTTGTTAAAATTCCCTTATATGAATCACTTTTCTGCAGTAGTTGAAATCAATCAAAGTTTCAGAGATGAAATGGCTGAAAATTCTTAGGGGTTTACTTTAAATGCATCATTACAACAGGGCACTTTCCAATTTCATTCTTAGTTCCAAGAAACCTGCCAGAGGGCAGGAAAATGCTTGTGACTTCCATTAGCCTTTTCAGCAGGACTGTCATAAATTTCTTCCCTATCCAAGGATACATCAACAGGAAGACAGACCACTGTATGCACAAAGTAAAACTATCTGTTACACAGAAGAAAGGTGATTTGGTAGCAGTTCATCATCTGTGTGCATAATTCATTATATTATATGATGTGTTTGGCATGAAGAAAAAGGGAAAGAATTGACTAAAAATAATATCAACCGTGTTCTAAAAGCTAAAAGTTTTCATTTCCTAATGAGATCATCTATTCCAGGTAGATGACTCTGCTCCTCATGATAAAACAATTGAAAAATAAATTACATTTGCAAAAGCTGCCTTGTACAAATCCTCATAGAAGAGGATTATATTCCAGTGGAAATATGTGAAGCATATAACTGCAATGACAAGAACACAATAAAGCAAAATAATATCATGAGTAAATTCAAAAAGCTTTGTGATGAAACACTGAAGAATGACCTCAGTGGCTATCTCCAGGGTTACTTTCATTACATGAAGTTGATTTTAGGACTGAGAAATATTTAGTTGCAGATGATGCCTTCCAGCATTGTTAAGAACTGAGACAGCAGCAAAAGGACTAAAACAATAACACAAGAGTTGTGTGGCTAAACAAGCAGAGACACTTGATGCAGTCCTTTTAGTTATTATTATTATTACTATGACAATACTTGTAGATCCTGTCAATCTAAGTGCTGTGATTAGATTGGTTCTGCTCAAGAAACCATAGATGAAATAAAGTAGGAATTGCAAAATGTAGTTTTGCAGAAATAGAATTTATATCTGCTCAGAATTACCTCATGCCCTGTTCAGCTGAGATTTCACTGGGGAAGGTTTGGTAATATGTAATGGAAATGTGTGACAAAGCTTCTTTGATTTTTCATTTCAAACTGAATTTTAGGCATATATTTCACAAATTTTAAATGTAACATCAAATGCTGAAATAACCTGTGGTTTTTTTCTTTGCATTTTTAAATCCATCCAAGCATAACACAATTTCCCTCCTTTGCCCCCAGGGTTTTCTGGTTTTAGTTTTGATTAGAAGAAAAGCAAATGCCACTCCCTCAAACCCCACGTCCTGACATGTTTGTAACCGTGCTGCTCCCTCAGTCCTTCCCTCTGGAAGGTTAGGCAGAGGTGTGGTGTGGCTGAGGATGGGTTTCATGTGCATCCTGTGGGTCAACAGCAGAAACAAGACCAGAACTCAAAAAGCCAGTGGTATTTACTCATTTTTGTCTTCTAACACACAGGGGCAGACTCCTAATCTAAATACACATTGAAAACAATGCCTTGTATCCATCTTTTATGGAACTACTTTGATATACATGATGAAAAGTAGAGCAATACCTGTTTTTTAGTGTTAACCCAAGTGTAAGTCTTGGCTATTAAAAGCACCTGAACCCCCCTTAAAAATACTAAAAATATTAAGTGTATTCCCTGACTAAAAAAAATTTTAAAGCATCCAAAAATTCAGTTTTCAACAATAGCCTCATATTACTTATGGCAATTTTAAGTAGTCTTGAAATTAAAAGAAATAAACAATAACAACATCCTCTTCCCACAAAATAAAAACAAACCAAAACTAAAAATAGCACCAAATTTATTGGAATAGCTAAGAAAAAGAAGAAAAAAAGTAAATTTCAGTGAGCTAAGAGATGGCCAATGGGGTGGAATGGAATACCATGTCAAGGGCAGGATCAAAAGTTCTCCTGGACACCTTAGCACCAAGAAACATCAGTATGACTGTGCTCCTCCCTGGATCCATGCCAAAAAGAGCATCAGTGAGACTGCCAGTGAGGCAGAATGCAGCTGGGAGTAGCTACCAGGGCAAGAAGCTCTTTGCCTGAGACAGAAGCTCTCCCTGTGTGCACTCGAAGCTGGGTGCTGAGGAGCTGCTGTGTGCTCAGGGTAATAAGGCTTCACGAATTGAGGCCTCAGCTTGTCTTGCTTCAGGCTCACCTGTGTGCCACTGCCCAAAAGCTGCTGCTGATTTGGATGGCTTTTTGAGGCATTTAGAGCACAGACAAGGAAGGAAGCATCTGTCTGGGATAAAACCCAAACAAAACAGGCAGGGGATCCTTGGAAGCAGCCACAACCCCAGCTGCTTGAGAAGGAGCTATTGGAATGGCAGACAATCCTGTCCTTGCACTGTACATGGATCAGTAAATGGCCAGGGTTTTGCATTCCCTGCAGTTTAAAGAGGAAGAATCTCACTGGAAATTAAAGCAGAGTCAGATGAAAACCTAACTGATATCAGCAGGGGAAGCCAAGCAAAGGCAAGGCAATAGTTCTGTTTGTTTAAAGGCTGTAGGGATGCAAAAGGAAATCCATTTGTCCCAAGGCAGGTCAAGAACTTTAAAAGAATATTTATACTTTTCCTTTGTGTATAACTTAGTATAATTACTGCAGTAACAAGAAGAAACCAAATTTCAAAGAATTCTTTGTTGCCAAATCTTTGAAGTGGTTCAAAGCACTAAAACTGGTATTTATTATACAGATGCACATCAGACACATTTCCCAAAGCTTAGTGGGCTGGCCAGCAGACACAGTTGCTGCCTTTCTGTGCCAGCTTGGGCAGTAGTGATGCTTTTGTAGTGCTGAGTTATCCAGCCTCGTGCTGGGCTGCAAGTTCTGTGTTCAACACAGCAGCCTGGCTGTCACACTGTGCATCTCAGGGTGGGGCACGAGGTGTGCAGCTTCTCAGGCATGTTGCTGGGGCCTGTGCACCTGCAAGGAGTTTGGTAGTGGTTTGTGACCTAAACAATTTCAAATAAATGTGACTGTATTGATGTTACCTGTCCATACAGGAACATCTCACCCCTGGAAACCTTCAAGGCCAGGTTGGATGGAGTTTTGAGTGATCTGGTCTAGTAGAAATGTCCCTGTCCATGGCTGGGAGCTGGAACGAGATGATTTTTGAGGTTGCTTCCAACCCAAACCATTCTATGATTCTATACTTCTATATTCTATTATTCCATACTCTGAACCCAGTGCTGTTGGCTCTAATAAATTATGAAGGTATGAAAGGTGTTTGTTATCATCTTGCCTTCCATGGCTTTTATGGAAAAAAGTGGAGTAGGGCTATCAGCACAAGAGGAGTTTGAGAGCAGCCTGTCCCTTGGGAAGGGCCACCACAAGCGAAGATTTGACAGTGAGACCAAGGACTGAACCACCTGTTAAACCCTCACTGCTTGCAAAGATGTGTTCTTAGCAAGAAGGTGAGCACATCCATGGCCAGGTGGAGCACCCACCACCATCTAAACCCCACATAATTGTGTCCCTCAAACAACAGGTATGCAGTGCAGCCCAGAGCTGATCACTACCTTCTCTGTTCCAGGCTTTGCCTTCTGCCCTGGGTACCCCAGTGCCTGTGGCAGCCCATCCAAATGCAGGCTGATGCTGAAGGAAGCTGTTCTGCAAGGGAGCATCGTGACAGAGGATCAATGTCACTTGGATTTAGCCACAGGCACTTTCTGCAGCCAGCTGGGCTGCAGGGTGTGAGACTCCTTCTCTCTTTACTGGCCAAGGGAAGGATCTGAGGGGCTGGACACATCCCAGCACAATGGATGTGCCAGTGGTGGCTGTGCCTGCTGGCTACTGGCATTATCCTCCTGCTGATAGCAGGGTAAGTGAAGGGGGAATCACCCCCTGAGAAAACTTTATCCTTTCTGAGTGATTGGAACCATATTGTGCTCACACAGAGGAAGAAAATTCCACAGATTCTCTGAGTGCTATCATCCCTTGGGCAACAATATACAGATTGGAAATCAGTAGGAATTATTTTGAGAAGATAAAAACCAACCAACCAACCAACAAATCAACCAACCAACCAACCCACCCACCCATCCCATGACCCAAACATTCAAAAAGGAATTTGAAAAAGACAAAGCAAGTAAGGAACCCTCTTGACAAATCCACAGGTGTTTTTCTGCCAAATTATGTTGAACATTTATAATATTTCTCCAGGAGCCCTAAAGAAGTTTGATGTGACATGGCAAAACTATTAATTATGAGCTAACAAATACCAGTTATGTCAAGCAATTGGATAAGAGGAACAGCACCTATGGATTACAGGTAGAGAGTAGAGGCCATTCCTCTCTGAGCCACAAGCAGGTCCCCTTCTCCCATCCAGAGAATGAACAGCTTTCAGTTTGCCACATGGTCAGAAAATAATTAGGTTAACTAGTTAAAATCAACTGGTTGACCTGGTCACCGTAGTTACAAAGACAAAAACCTGCTGAATGTCTCCAAGATGAGACAGAACATTGGGATATCAGACCATGAGGAAAATCCTTCTCCTGAAAAGGACCCTTCAAATTACGTTTCCAAAGTTGGGAACAACAAAAAACTAGAAAGTTCTTAAATGCAGAAGTTTGGTACAAAAATGAGCTACTTATCTACACTTCTTAATTCTGTTCTTTCATAAAGATTTTGTTAAAATATTCAGTGTCTTCCGCTGCAGAGATGGCTGCATTTCACAGGTGAGTGAAACCATCACTGCAGGCAATATCTGTAGAGCACTTGCTGAATTTCTGTAAGCTTTATTATTACTGATTCAATCTGTGTAAGAGGAAAAAGGGCATCCAAATGGCACTTAAGATGGAATAAGGAGCCCTTCATAAAGCTATTAAGAAATTAATAATTACAGGAAGACAGATGTAATTACATCCAGAAGATCAATGCAGCTTTTAATGAAGAAGAATTTCAGGTCCCTAAATACAAATGGAGATAAGAAACTTCTGAGGCTCTCACACATACCCCTGCTGGATAAATGGGACCAAGGAACAAAGGAATTACAATGCTGTTACACAAAACAGAATCATTCTGGGATCCTACTGAAAGCCTTGAGGAAGCTGGTTTGAACTGTGAAACCAAGTCCTCTTTGATATATGATTTTACTAGATATTTACAAATGGTCCTAGTAAAAAAATGTTTAGTGTGTTCACTGCAAATGGGGCAGATGACATGAAGAGCTGCCTTCAGTTAAAAAGCTTGTGTTTTCAATGGGGATGAAAAACCTCAAGACCCCCATAAACTTAAGGAGCTATAAAGAAATCCTTCTCTGCCACCCTGCAGAAATCTGTAAGCACTGGCATGATGGAGAAGACAAGTCTCCATCCTCCCTTGCTGGTGTTTGAGGCCAGGAGACTTGGCAGGACACCTGCACAGGGAGTGTCTGTGTGAGGGCTGCAGCTTGGCCAGGGAGGGGCAGGGAGGATGGAATGTCATGGCTCCTTTGCCTCCTTCATCTGAATCCTTTGGGTTTAGAATAAACAACAAAACACGACTGAAAGAGCAATTCCACTGAGCAGGAACTTAACCTCCTGTCTGCTGTGAGGAAAACAGGCAAAGGGGAACAATAACACCTGACTTACAGTGATGAATTATATGGGCAAGAAGCACAGGGGGAAACAAACTGAATTAGCAAGTCCATGCACAATTTAAAATAAGCCTACAAGCCCCAGCCTCTCCATGTACATTCAGCTATAAAGCAGATGCCCTTCACACAGGCAAATACACACTACAGCAAATGGAGTGGTTTTGCAAAACACCATAGAAGAAAAAAGGTCCCCAAACATACCCAAAGCATCCTAAAAACAAAGCAAGGGGGAATAAGCTACTGCTAAAATCCTGGGGCCCTAAGAGCTGACAATGGTGTTACATGGAAAGAATGCAAGCATCAGCTTTCATAAAAAGTTAAACACAAAAAGAAAATGTTTTTGCCAATAAACTCTGGAAAGGAATTTCTGTCTTGATCTTCTCTTTTCTCTGGTGCATGTCAGTACATCTCTGTGCTGTGCTTTGCCTACAACTGCCTCCAAATCCCATACATTTGCTCTTCATCAGGAGAAATAACAAACAATGCTCCACTCCCTACATATCTTCAGTAGATACCAAACTTAATTACAAGCAACACTTTGTCTGATCAATGGGGGAGTTGGAGAAAAAAAACCCCAACAAACTAGTCTTAGCACAAAATGGACATTGAAGAATAGTTGCAGCTAAAACATTGCAGAACACACTGAGGAGAACAATTCTTCATTCACTAGGAGCCAGTTCTGCTCCAGATTTGCAGCTGTTACAGCTCTGCAAGCTTTGCAGGAAGCCTTTCCATTTGTACCAGCCAAAGATCCAGCTCACAGTGAAGCACTTTTGAAAGAATTTCCTGGTCAATACCTGCCTGAAGTTTGTTTCCAGCACTTATCAGAAAAGTTCATTTGTTATGATGACAAAAATAAAACATTCCTCTGAAGAGAAATAAAAAAAATCCTCAATTATCAAACTACTGGCTTCAGCAGTATTTTTTGAGAGAGAAGGTAAAAATGACAAAGTCTCAAGAGATTTTGAGGATTAGTGGGGATTTAATAGGAAATGCACAGCAGACAGCAACTTTTGTGAGTAATATTGAAGACCTGGATGGTCTGATTCAACAGGATGGAAAAGTCAAAAATTTGACACTGAAAAATATTTACCAACAACAGAATATGACAAAACAAGCCCAAACTCTTTTCATGAAGTCAGTGCATAGCATTTTTCTCAATCTGCTTCAAATCGCAGTTACAATATTACTTCTGAGTGTACATTTGTCAATTGATAAATATTACAGATAATATGTTGAATTAATTATGGTAGGCTGAATACCTGTCAATGGGGTTCAGCTTTGACAAACTCACTGTTGTCAAAGTGGAATAGACCTGAAAATCCAAAACATTCACTGGCAATGAAGAGAAGAATTTCTTAGCACCACACCAATGCAGCCACAAGGAAAGGGGAAGGAGATGTGCAGTGCCTGGCTGGGCAAAAGGGCTGTCTGGGATCTTTTCTAGTCCCATAAAGGGTCTTGCAAAGTGTAGGTCTAGCCCTCAAACCTATGGTACACAAGATGATTACTGACAACAGTTTGAAATGTAATGTTGCAAGGACGTAAGGAATGTAGAATGTAGAAGACACAGAAGACATTTAATGACATGGTTTTCAATCCACCTATATGAGTTTCTTCTTCTCAGTGGGCTCTTCCCATTTTATTTGGAGAGAGGCCTTTGTCTGGCCATGGGTTTACAAATAGGACTCAGAAACAGCTTGTCTACCATAAATAAAATGTTATCAGATTGGATAAATCCTGTCTATAATGTTCCCAGGTAGGGGCAGGGAAGGATTAAACCTGGGAGTAGAGCTTACAGTGTGACTGTAACCACCAGGTTACCAGGTCAGAGAATTACAATGGATTATTAATACACAAAAAAATTACTTTAGCTTTCTTTACAAGCATAGGATAAGAAAGTGATGTGTCTTACAAAATGTTCTGTTCAACCTGAAACAGAAATGCTTTTCTATTTGTTTCAGTAATAACCCTGCCCAATTAAATGTTATCAGAGCTGATTTTTCCTTTGATTTGTTGGTGTGTGTATAGGATGAAAAATTGATTAGTCATTTCAGCACACAAGTAAGTGTCTTCAGCACTTTTTGTAGGATAATGAATGTACTTAGAAAGATTTGAACTTCAATGACAAGATCTTTGTGGGGGTTTTGTGGTGTTTTTTTCAGTTTGTTTTTTTTTCTTCATAATTTATTTAAACACTTAGGATGTATGAGGGTTAGGAGAAATGTAAGAACCTCAGCCTGCTGCACACTTTGCTATCAAAAACATGCCTGATATGTTTCTGAGAAGCAGTTGGAAAAATTCCCTCCAAATTGCTGTGACTTCCATTGTTAGGCCCTTCTCCTCAAAAAAAAAAAAGGTCCAGTGTTATTTGGGTAGCACTCATGCAAAACTTGGACCAAGGTCGTTCCCCAACAGTGAAATGTACTTGAAATGTACTGCATCTGAGCAGTTTCACCCACACAAACTTCTGAGAAAGGGGCAGGAAAGAGCTGGCCCTGTATCTCCAGTGCTCTGACTTCTGAGTTATGGGGCAACAGAACCAAGGAATCAGGGAAATCCAGCTTTGGAACTGCTGTGGGTCGATGTGTGTTGTGATGGAAGCCAAAGAAGCCTGTCTGTTCTGTGGGCAAAGCTAGACAGGTATTTCATGCAGGTCCACTTTGCTCTATTTGTAGCCTGAAAAGCACTGGCCTGAAGTGGCTGAAATCATTTGAGAAGGGTGTGAATTTGTGTGAATTTTGTGTGCTGGGAGCTGAGTTTACTCCACTGAAAAAGCACTTAAATGGATGTACCATGGCTGGCAGTGAAGAGGCAACTGTGCTCTTCACTCTTAGTGTTACAAAGATTACTCTCCACTCATAAAACCTTCATGTACAGGAGACATCCTATTGACGAGTATTGTTACCCATGCACAGGACTAAAACAATTAAACTGGCTAAGCAGCTGGAGTTTCTTTGCCAATGAACATTTTTTTTCCCTACTCATATCAGAAGTGAGTATGACAATCTCTGCTTTTTCCCTCCACCAGACTCTTCAGGACCTCTTGAGATTTCTCTTACCTCTTTTCCAAAGCAGCAATATCTTAGCCCCTACAAGGTAGTTTCAATGTGTTTATCATATGCACCATAAACCCATCTTGATTCCTCATAAAGGAATTGTTTTGCTCCCATTTCCTGTCTCCCTCTTCCTCCAATGTCCCTCTCTCGTTCCCTGCTCCCTTCCACACTGGAAGCACTTTAAAACCAGAATTAATTAGTCAAGCCAGCTACTCTGGCTTCATAACTCATTCCCCTTGTTATTCACTATTGAGTCATGAGGCAGAAGGGGGTGTCTTGATCTTGAAGGTAGGACAAAGATACAAAATATTTCCATCAGGTACTGGAAGAGAGGTTACAACCTGCTTCATACAGAATTCAATTAGGAATCACAGACAGGGGAAGCAAGTTTGTATTAATTCCTACAGATGCCAGAATGCTTTCAATCTATTTCTGTTTCAACTCTTTCCTCTAAAAGATTTTTAACTAATCACAAGATTAGATTAGTTATTTTAAAACAGTAGGTGATCAATTGAATTTCAATGCCCGAGGCAAGAAATTTAAAGGCTCCCAGATGTTTCATGGAAATCATCGAAAAAGATTAAATTGAGAAGCAATTCTGACGCTAACCAAATTATCTATCCAAGTATTTGTATTGTACTGCTATGTGAGTATGTTTGTATCATGAGGGATTTTTTAAGTGTTCACTAGGAAATCAGGGTAGGCTCAAGCAGGCAGGTTGGTAAATGAAGGGCTATAACAAATTAGTGTTTGGTATATCCCATGTGGCTTTTAGTTCTAAATGTCTGAAGGAAAGACCTTACAAAAAAAAAAAAAAATGACACCTCTGCTCTTTATGTCAGTGAATGTTAGGAGGAAATGATCTTCTGTTGGAAATTATCAGCTGCTTCCATAGAGGAGGGCCAGATGCTGATCTAATGCTATGTGAAAGCAGAAAGTGAATTTTTTGTTCCTTGAAGTATTCTGAGCTGTCACCATTTTATTTCCTCTAATATTTGAAACATGTAGGAATAAGCTCTTCTTTCTTTTCTGATTTGTGTGTATGCATATGTGTGTGGGTATAAAAATTGAAGAATCTGTGCAAAGCTGATAAATGCATATTTAGAAAAGATATGTTTGGAAATGACAAAACAGTTCTATCAAAGGAATTCAAGCTTTCTGATCTAGACATATCATTTAAATTTGCTGTTCCAACAAATTAACCTTTAAGGCAATTTGACATTTAACTGATGGCCTGTTTTGCAAAACTGTATCTTCTTGGAAGGGTAGCCTGATTTTCTGATACCACCATTTTTCCTGATGAGTTAGGAACCATATGGAAGAAAATCCATGTTTTGATGCTTGAAGATAATTTCTAGTGCATGGATTTATACCACATATTTATGTTAATGTTACCAGGTCCTTCAGTTGTTTTCCACAGGGTTCAAGTTCCAGAAGTTCATAAAGGGCACAGCTGAATAATTGAACCCATGGCCTCCTTGTGTCAATCAACAATGTTTTTGCTCTAGCTTCATATTCATTGCTTCTGTAAGGAGAGCTAATGAGAAAATAAAGTTGAAGCCTCATCCTCTGTGCAGATGGCACATATTTGATGGGTCAGATCCTCCTGCATGAGATGCTTATTGCTTTACTCATTTCATCTACTGTCTGAGTAATGTCATTAATCTAAAGTGCAAGATCTTCACTTTAGGAGTTATTTGAACTGCTCAAAAAGGATGGGCTCGTGATGAATGTACTCAACAAAGTAGATATTTATTTCCCTCCGACTATTTCACAGATAATTGAGAGAACAGCAATGAATTCAAACCCCCTGGTTGCTGAGTGTGTGAATAGACACAGGCAGGTGACCAGAATCACCACGAAACTATGGCTAAAATGCAAAGAGTAAATTTATTTACTCTTGCAAAGAGGATGATCCTGAAACAACACCCAGGCAGAAGAGACACACAGGTGAGAGCATCAGCACTATCAGAAATTCTGCTTCTCAAAACAGAGGATGAACAGCAGCAGGTATAATGTAGGGTTCCCACACTGATACTCTCCAGTATTCCCAGCTGCAAAGTCACTTGAGGGAATCTGCCCCCTTCTCATCAATCTTCAGCTTTTAACCCTCTCCTCCCAACACTGAGTGTCTTCAAGAACTGTGTTGTAGTTTGTAATCTAAGAGAAGGCTTCTCAGCAGTAAATTTGCTTGAAAAGAGTTTTCAGGCTGCCTCCCAAGGACCATTTCATAAACCTGAGGTCAAGCCCCAGAGAGGAGGAGATGTATGGTTTAAGAAAGCAGTGAGAGAAATTCCATGCAGTGGCTTGAGAGAAAGTATTTTGTAAATTATCTGGTGCAGTTTCGAATTCAGACTTGCAACTTCTGGTGGTTGGCACAGAAACAATGCAGAGAAAAGTGCTGACTGCTGCCCCCTCTGCCTTTCCACCAGACTTCATCACCCTCTTCTGAGGCAGCAGAATGAATGGTGTGTCCAGCCCTGAGCCACTGCAATCGAAAGCTTGATGTACTTTGGGGTCCACCTGGAGAGGTGCCCAAATCTGCCATCCATCCCTCCAATGGGCAGTGCAGGGTTCACAAAGCCAGCTCAGGTTTTCTCAGCAGTGGAAGCAAAAGCAAATGTCAGCCCTCTGGACTAAAAACTGATGTCCCTGCTGTGGTGAGCAGCCAGGCTCAGCACACCCGTGGGGCTGTGTGCCCCAGTCCTGCCCAGCACCCAGGGCACCTCTGGAGCTGTGCTGCAGCACTGCATCCTCAGCCTCCCCAACAGCCCACCCTGCTCATGCCTCTGGAGCCTCTGCCTGCTGAGCCACCACCTGGTCCCTCATGCCATGTTTTTAGGGATTGCCACACTGGATCCAGCTTTGAAGGAGCTGGAAAATACTGCTGGAGTGAGAACCAAGGCAGCAGGAGCCCAGCAGAGAGCAGCTACCAAAACCCTCATCTTCCTGCTCAGTTCCTCTAGGCTGTGGGGCTGTTTTGACCTGGCTGCATCCCTGCTGAGACTGCAGGCAGAGGAGGAGAGAGAATTTAGCCCCTTTGTTTACAAGATGTAAATTAATATAATCCTTTTGCTTGTTCAAGGTGGAGGTATATATGTTCCTAGGCAACCACAGCTTTGGGGGGAATTTTGAAATTCTCTTGCTCCTCTCTCCTAAGGTGTAGACTGAGACCTGACTATTTCAGTTTTCTACTGAATATTTATTACTATTTTCTATATGGTGAGGTCTAGAGCTCGGTACAACTGATTCTGAGTTCAGCAAGGAGTTTTATGTACAACCACTAATGCAATCTATGCCTTAGCAATACTAATGATGGATTCACACTGATAGAAAGTGGATATTTCCAACTGAATTATAAGAAATTCATTAAACCTAAACCTGGATAATCTACCATGCATTCAAGTAGAATGCCTGCCTGCCATGAAAAGCAAATATGAAAACCTGCTTATTAAAAACACCCACCCACCCCCCAAAAAAAGAACCCAAGCTGTCCTTCCAAGGAGGCTGCTCCTTCTTTCTGCCTCCCCCACTGTCACTATTAGCCTGAGAGCAGAGAAAAAACATAAGAATTCCTTGGAGGGATGCAAAGGACAATCCAATGAATAATGCTGTGGGAGTGATTTGTAGCTTTCCCCAAAGCGTGAGCTGATTTGTTATGAATAGAACGCAGCCTGCTGCTCTGTTGAAAGCCAAATCTATGTGACTGATTTTCTTTTAATGCATTTATGGTAAAGAATGATCCTGCATTTGATTGCGTGACCAATCGCCCCGACACACGCGGCTGAAATTCCACCTGTGCAATCACAATTCTACACGTACCCACAACAGGAAAAGCAGAAAAGAGAAAGGGTTTTAGCTGACTGCCTTGATTTCTCATTCCACTAGTGCAAAGGCCATCTGATTTAAATTCTTCAAAGGCACATCAGTTGGAAAAAAGCATTTCAGGTTATCATTTTAAGATTGTATTTGCGGTGTGGTTTAAAAGGACAGAATATGTGGATTTTGACTGGGGAGACCATTTATTGGAAAAGTAAAACCTGGTAAAAATGTGTGGGATTACATAATTGATTTTTGGATGTTCTTGCTAATTAATGAAGTTTTATAAAGCTTGTAATTTACCTTGAGTAACCAGATATAAACAAGACCTACCTTTGAGAGCAGAAACTTATTGTCCCTGTAGGACTGGGGGAATTAAATCTTTATTCAGAGTGCTTAAACACAGCTATATATCAGGAACAGAATGGAAACTATTTGGCATAATATACTGAAAATAAACCTTATATTGTCCCTGCCTGTGCTGTCCTGCTACTGTAGAAGACTGTTTTATAACAGAAACATCCCACAAACAAGGAATGTTGGCAAGTCTCCATTTTGCAGGAGATATCAAAGTTATTTCCTAATAACTTTGCTGTATCCTCTGCAGAATGGGAGAAAACCCCATGGAAATTGCTTGTGCATTTAGACACCTGGCAGAAAGGATATTGGAAAACTCCCCCAGAGACTGACCCAGGGCTAGAAGAGGAAGGTCTTTAAACAGATGAAAATGGCAATGGCTAGAGAGCACAGCATAATATCTTTGCTTCCTACTTTCTATTCATTAAACGGAAATATTGTCTTGGTTTTCTTTTCTGAGGAGTATCATTACCCAGTTCCATGCCATCACTTTCCCAAACCAGAGACAAAACTGGGAAAAATGTGACCTCCAAAAGTGGCCAGAAGAGACCAGTGACCAAATCTTAGCAATGTTATGTCCATATACTCCTGCTCAGAGACAAATCAAAGTCAGCCATCACTTGAAGTACGTCCTCCTGCATTTATTTTTGTCCTATTTCCTGCATCACTACTACCTGAATAAACTCTCTATCACATTCAAAAGGTACTACTCCCCACTCATCATCATTTGTACAGACTACTCTGGTATCAGTCATTTCAGAGATAGAGTCTCATCTGACAATGTAATTTTAACCATGTTGTTTCTGATTTTTAACGAGAGATGATAGATATCATTGTCATGAGCAAAACATAAATATTACATTAAAACAGACAGTGATGGCTTTAGCTGTGCTTCTGCAGCAAATATAGAAGGAAGAGTAGCATGAAGTTATACTGATCTGTGAACAAAGGCTGTGTATTTTTCCAGGGATTTATTTGTAATGGCACAAAGGTGTGAGCAAAGCACTTAAGTGACACCTGAGGTACCTGACAGTGAATTACCACTGCTACAATTACTGCCAACAATATTGCTGGGAGTGGAATTTACACAGGACAGCACACTGCTTCTGGCTCTGAACTCAGACTGTTCACCCACACACACCCAAGGCTGCCATCAAATTCATACTTTAGGCAAATATTACACATTAATTTCAAAGGCACATTTAGACACTCAAAAAATTGTGGAGGTTCTGACCTATAAATGATCTCGTAGGAGATGAGGCGAGAATTGGATGTGCCTGTTTCAGGCAGCCATTTGCCTGCTGAGCAGTGAAATGGTTAATAGGTGATAAATGAGTCAGGTGAATTAGAAAGATTAAATCAACTTTTGCAAAGTTTGTTGGTTTTTTTTTTTTTTTAAGGGGGAAAAATCCTTTGATTCCTAAGAAATGGGGACAGGCTGGCAAAGTTTAAATGACTTTAAATGATGCCCATGGCCTTCTGCAAAATCTGATTTCAACTCCAATGATTGATGAGTTGCCATTAGTAGAAGAGAAAAAAGTTTAGAAATTGAGCCAAGTAAATCAAGAAAGACCTTTTGAGTTTACAATGAACACTTCAACATGATTCAAAAAGTGTTTTAACCAAGATTTCATTTTCTGTAAATATATGTTTCCTTCAGAATATGAACTATTCATTTCCATGAGTCTCTTTTGAGCCAGACTTTCATTTGGTCTGAAAAGATGCCCAACTTTCCCTGCCAGCTTTTCAAGGCTTTATTTGATTTAATTCAATGACATTGGGGGACTTAAGCTTCAGCATGAGCTCTGGCAGAAATTCTCCTCTTTCTAGCTACAGGTGGCTCAGATACATGAAACTTTGAAGTTCTCACTACACATTTGTTGAATTCCTTTTCTTAATAGCTGAAACAATTTTCTTTTTAGTTAAAAAAAATTTAAAAAAGAAACTACTTTCAGGTTCATGAAAATATGCTAGAAATTCCTGTCATGACTGGCCAACTCACTCCACTGCAAGATATAAAGCAAACTGAAAAATAACTGAAAATGAATTTGTTCCAACATGGTAAACAGTGAAGTAAAAGGTGTGAGTGGCTCACTGTCTCAATGGAGTGAGAAAACTGCTTTAATGTCAGGACTATATTTAATAAATTTTTTAAATCAGAAATTTTAAAACAGGGCTTTTTCTTTTATCCCAAATAAAATCTTTCCTTTTTATTTTAAGCTTTCAAATATGGAACATTTATTTTTATTTTTTCTTTAGAATGGAGCATCTCTCAGAAAAAAATAGTCTTCTGATTCAAAAAAGTACTCATTTTATTTAACAAGAAAAATTTTTTTGTTTACTGAGAGAAGAGGGATATTCTGCCAATTGCACTACCCAAGAGAGAAATGGTCTCAGGCAAAATTACGGCACATCTGTGAATTTTTCTCCTTGCCTCAAATCAAGACACAGCTGTACTATTTTGAATTTTCTTGTAACATCAGCCTCTCTTGACTTTTCTCTTGAGAGCTCCACACTGAACCCTCTGCTCTGACAGACTCTCTGTGCAAACCAGGGCCAGTTCTGATGGGTTTTTGGGTTTGGGGGTTTCTTTTGCACTGCAGAAGAAATTATCTGCAATTTGCAAACCATATCTTCAGAGTTACACTGAATGCCACTTCCTTGGAGCTTTTCCCCTGAGATCAGAAAACTTTCTACCATGTGTGCTTTGCTGATGACCAGAACTGCTCTGAAGTGTCAGAGAAATCAAACCAGCTCTCAAGTGAATTTCTAGCATACTTGACTCTATTGCAAAGCCTAGGCAATTTTATTGCCAGTTTTACATTGAAATGTGTGTCCGTACATGAAAAAAGTCTTGAAAGTCCATGTATCATAACTAAGATAGCATTTGAGAATTTCTAAATTAAACCAAATCATGTAAAGCAAACAGAAGAGCAACAGACAACCTCTTCATTTCCTAGGCCTCCTAGAGAGCTCTGTGACATAAATGAATGAGTTATGGGTAAGCTGATTTCAGTTTGGCTTTACTCATACGGTGTAATGTAGTTTTTCGTTAATTAAGAAACAGAGCATAACCTGACACTATTTGAGGAATAGGATTATAAAGATGTAATTTTATGTTAGACTGCTGTGTAAATAGGCTCATTCCCAGATTGCTAGAGCAGTGAGCATTTTGATAAGATACCTGGAAAGCCTGACTATATTAACAGTATAACCTTCATAATTATTTTATTGTTGAATGATGGCAACATAAATGCATACACGATGGATCAAAAGAAGTGGCAGCATACAGAAGTGCACATAGGTTTAAGATTGATGCTGAAAGTAAATTAATAAAATTGAGCATTTAAGTAGCATCCCTTACAACTCCATATCTAAATCCTTGTGATATTCTTGCCCAGAAAAACCAACATGGGTTCATGACTAGAAGAGGAATGGACCATTCCAGAGTTAAGGGCTGTGGTGAGCCCCCTTCTCTTTGCATATTCACAGCACCTTGAAAATCCTTCTCTTGCCCAAAGTGTATCATCTCAAGCTGATGCCTTCAAACATCTCCTCCCTATGAGGATGAAGACCCAGGCCTGATATGGCACCAGAATCAAATTCCAGGTGTCACCCCTCCCCTGTCTTCCTCCCAGTGCTTCACACGCAGAGCATCCTTTGCCTCATTTCTGGCAAGGGTTCAGAGCGGTGTTCCCGGGCTCAGAGCAGTTTGTTCACTCACTCCTGCAGAAGGGCCTCTGGGCATGGGGAATAACCTCTCTCTGAGGTGGCTCCTCCTGCGAGGAAGCCACCAGAGGGAGCGATGCCATCGGAGCTGCCCTTTAAACAAACCTACTTAGGATTGCTGGAGCAGCTTGGTGTCAGCTCACTCACTGGAAGATAAGTGCTGCTTGTTGAGTGCTATTTTTAATTAAGCAAAGACAGCACTCCAGCAATCATGGGACTGATGATGCAGCTACTTCCCAGCTTCATTATAACTGAAAACATATTCCTAGGTCTGTCCTGGATTGCTCTTCAAGCACCTGTGGAACAGCATCATTCCCCCTCATTTCCAAGGAGACTGGGATTCAATTCTCTTTGACCCACCAAAGGGCTTGTGCAAGACGTTGCAGCACAGCCAGGACCTCGAGCTGACTGTGCAGGGCTGGGGTTTTCTGGGCTGTCACTGCAGACTTTTGCAAGGATTCTTAGGGCACAATGGAGCACTCCTCAGCTGAGCCGTGCTTGCTCCTGCTGTGCTGCTCCAGCACCTTATTCCCTCTCCCTGGCACTCAGGAATGCCACAAAAGAGGCAGTGGGGTGGCATTTTACAGCAGCAAGAGCCAAGTACAGATTCTGATGCTGCTGCTCATCTCCAACACTGACTTGGCAGACCCCTGCCTCTCCTGCTTTCCTTCAGCTGAGTAGCTGCAGCAACACTTGCCTCCTCTATGGACTGTTTGGAAAGATTCTGAAGAAATTGTACCACAGCCAAGTCTGATATTTTCTCACACTATTTCTGCTCAAACTTGCCTTCCATATACTTCATGTAAATACAACTCCAATTTGTATTTAATGCAAATATTTTCTGCTCTCCTAGCATAAGGGATTCCATCAACTGAAGGAGAAATAAGGACATTTGGGATTAGGGCTTTAAAGAAGCTCCACTATTGAGATAACCCATCCCCCATCTCTTTTAATTTAAAACCTGCTTAAAACCCATTTTCAAGTTTCCAAAGCAGCTATAAGGTGCTTTAACACACATGAAGCAAATGAAATTATTTTGTAATGAAAGTCTTGTCATACATCATTAGGATCTTCCTCCTACCTATAGGGCCATTTAGGAAGCTGAATAAATCTATCCAGCTTTATAGCTGTAAGAAACGGTACATTAAGTTTGCTGGCCCCAGAGTGCCTGAAGAAATCCAAACACCAGTATTCTTCAAGTCCAGGAGATTTTATGTTCCTGCTTCCAAATGCTGTTTGGCAGAGGTCTCCAACAGCAAATCCTCACTTGGCAGCTGTGAGCAGAGGTCTACAGGCTTTAAAGAGACATATTTATCCCAAAGCACACCAAGAGATGTGAGCACTGTATTTCTGGAGAACAATAACCCTTGGCCTCTCATCTGTGTTGCTGGTCTTTTCAAGACACAGGAATGTGGTATTCTGGACCCTCATGTAGTCAATCTCCTGCAGCTCTCACAGCCTGGGATCCTGGATCCCATCACTGTGGCCAGGGGAGTGACACCAGCACTGACTCTGCCTCCAGTGTGAGAGCACCACCCCTCCCAGGGCTGCAGCAACAGCTGGGCCACTGTATGGCTCCAAATTAACAGGCTGGCAGTGGCATCCAGGCAAGCACAAATAAAGAAGTACTAGAGCCTTTGGACAGATTGTAAATGAAAAATCATAGCAAACAGACACATTTAATAAAAACACGCATGATAAAAACCCTTTCATTTCTTAAGACACACCCACTGGACTTGCTTTCTAGCATCCCCAGATGTATTTTAATTTGAACCAGAACGAAATTATTTTCATTCCTGTTATGCTGGTATCATTTTCTATTATCTCAGTGGAAAGTATGTAATCAAACTAATGCATTTATCCATTTTGATGCAGGTTCTGTGACATTTTGCTTTTTGCTCTGCTGGAAAACAGACAGTTGCTTGGTTTCCATTTGGATTTCTACTATAGCTGGCTGAATAATACATTTTTTCAAAACAATCTGACTCTTTTAGTAAAGTTGGGGGGGGAAAGAAGGAGGATTTCAGGTGGAGTAAGTTTTGTTTCCTTTTTGTAGCTGAGAAAAAAAAAAAACAAGTAAGTGACCCACTCTTTGCAGTCAATTAAAATGGGTGGGTTGGGTGGGTTGCCTGTCCTGGTATGTGGTGTCTGTGTGTGGGCCAAAACCATAAGCTGGCTCAGTTTTAAAGATCAAAGACCACCACTTTTAGGGAGATCCATAACAGAAATAATATTAACTACGTTTCCATTTATAATTTCCATCTAGCATTCATTGCATCTTTTTCTCATACTTAAATTTAGTGTCTGGTAACTTGCATGAAAGCATGTCTAAGACTAAGGCAAAATCAACAAAAAGGCTCATTTCAACAGTGGATTCCACCATAAACTGTTTTTTGCTGTTTTAAACAATTCCATCCTTTTCTTTGTGTGTGTTCTATAGGGCTTATTCCAGCATGTTTGCTAAGTCAATAATATGCAAAAAAATTTTTAAAAATATTGAGGTTTTAAGCTTTCTTTCACTCCTTGCAGTTAAGGGAAGTTTGGAGAACCCACTCATCACCCCCACAGAGACTGCACCAGTACCAGACCACGATAACCTTCTAACACCCTCTACAGTAAACTTTTGACCACAGTAATCAATCTAGCTGTCTTTTTATCTCAGCTCTGGAGAGGAAATCAGATTTAAACACCATTGATAAACAGCTACAAACATATGGCCATTAAACTCTGAGGGATCTCTCTTCCTAAGCCCTGTCGGATCAAGGTCTGGATGCTGCCAAAAGATGTTCCCTTTCTCCAAAGTCAGCTGCAGGGGAACCTGATCAGGAGGTACTGGACAAAAGAGGGATTAGAAGCTTCCCAAGGGAAATATCCTTCATTTGTCACCATGTCACTTCTCTCTGCTGCATTTTATGTTTGTTTTCCATTAACAAACACTATGTAAAGCAAACCTCCCCAAAGATCACACTACAGAAATAATTACGATGCTCGCACATGAAAGACCAATAATAAAAGCTAAATTTGCCTTTACAATACGAAACTAGTATTATTCTCCCATTCCCTGCCTGTTAAATATCTATTAAATTGGCCAGCAGCTACTTCAGAAGTGGCTGCTAGACATTTATTGCATGTTACACACTGTTGCTCAATTTTATGTGCTCTAGTAGAGGGAACACACACACTTGAAATGCACTTAATGTGCAGAGGGGGCAGAGTGAAAGCCCCAGGGCTGCAGTTACCTAATGGAGCGTTGTATGTTCTAGTGGAATAGAGAAATGCAAATGTTCTCTCTGACCAGCCTTGCAAATTTCTCTGGACCAACCATCGGGTTTAAAAGCCTCCTTCAATTTTTAAAATATCAGGTAACGCTCCCCTAAACCAACTATAGAAACCCCTGCAAATTAAAGCAATCTGCATAACAACCACAAATGGGTGAAAATCCAGGGAAAGCAGAAGCTTTGAAAATAGAGTGGAACATAAAGTTCAAGCTTCTGCTGTTATGTCCCCTGCCTTGCTATGCTGAGCTTCATTGGCACCACTGTGCTGAGCATTTTGTGAGATGGAACACCAGCAGAAAGCATCTGTCCCAAAGGCAAGCCAACATAAACAACCACTGCAAGGAACACAGGACAAGAATTAAGAAACACTTCATCATAATCAATACCTGAACTTCTTTAAGGCCCAAAGAACTGCTTGTGCACCCAAAAGTTTGTCTCTTTTTTCAGATGTATCAGCTAGTCTTCTAGCTACTTCCCTCTACTGACAGACTTTGTTTGCCTGTACAATCACATGATCTTGGCTACAATAACACTACTATTTAGGCTCCTAGAATATTTATGTTTACCTAAACTTTATGCTAAGTTAAGCAAATCTTGAGATGGAAAATACTCTTGAGAAGAAAAAATTGTCTCATCACAAAACAAAGTCTCAGGTATCAGTACAGTATAGCCTGGAAAATTGGTCAAAGCAAGGACAAAGAAGAGGTAAAGTTTACTTAAAGGTTACATTGAAAATTTTCATAGGCTTTTCTGAGTCTTGGTATTGTATTAGTTAAATAAAAGGCAACTATCATCACCCTGCTCTCCAGAGAGGTAATGCACTAACCTCACCTGAGTGCTGCCTTTGAAATCTTATCATTGACTGTTTTAATGAAAACATAGTATTTAAAACATTAAACCTTTGAAGAATCCAGTTCACAGATTTATAATAGGAACACAAACAAAGAGGAATCATTTCCAGAAGGGAAGCCTTAAAAAGATACAAGAAACAAGATGAGAACATACCCTTTTTGTCACACCCAAATATCCTATGGGGGTAGAGCAACTGAAGTCCTCATCTGAAAAAAACCCAACCAACAAAACACATCCCCCAAACTCCCCAAATCAAATATAGCAGAGTAGCTGGAGGAAGGCTCAGTCTCACAGGGACAAGGAGCACAAGAGGAGCTCAGTCAGAGAGCACCAAAACAAACCAGGAAAAGCAGTGCCCCTTTTCACTTTTTTATAGAAGACTTCCACAACAGGTGCTTGTAGCCAAGCAAATAAAAGGAGAGAGAGAGAGACAGGAGCAGGTAGAAAGGAATAAATGGTGCCATCATTGCCCAAGTGTTTTAGTGCAGCTCTGGCAACAAACACTATCTGTAAATCAAGAGTCACTGTGATATACTAAAACAGGCTTCTCATGAAAATCTGGGAACTAAATCTTTTATATTCCTGTTGTTTAAAAACCAAGAAGAAAGGATAAGGAAAGAGCCTGGGGAAGGTTAACAACACAGTTTTGCAAATGTTTATTAGGAGCTCCTCCTGAGCAAGATGAAAGAAGAACTATATCTGTTTGATTATCAAACAAACTACAACCAGTCTGCAGCTGCAGCACATTAGGCTTTTATCCAGCTAGCCCATAGTAACAGATGAGAAACCTTCATCCAGAATGAGGGCTGCCTAGCAGTTTATTGCTTACCTGGTAGTCTGAAATGTCCTTCTGTAAAGCACTTGCTACATTTAATTTGTTGTGTGTATCCTTACCAAGCCCCTTGCTGGGGACTGAGGCTCCCTGATACCAGTCTGGAATGCAAACCCACTGTCTTAGAGATGGCTTTTCTCAACACACCTGTGGAACTGTTTAATGTAGCTGCAAAATACTTAATGTCTGGGTGGGTTTGTACCCACCTCTTGCAATGTTGGTTTACAGTGGTCAGCATTCCAAGTGAGGAGTTGGTGTGTTAAATTTACTGAAACAGGCTGTAATTAAAGTTTATTTCCAGTGGTACCACAGAAATAGCTCAGGAAAGCAGGCCACAGGGTTATGAGGAATTCTGAGCATTAAATATTGGCTAGAAGCTCCAGCAGCAATGAAAAGTTGGATATGAATCAACATTTACTCTACTCCTTCCACTATTATTGGAGCCTGTGTGAAGATTCCTTCCAAAGGACACAAGATGACATGAAAAGGTTCTGCTGCTGGGCAGGGCTCCTTGTGTGGGGAGGAAGAAGAGGTGTGAAGGCAAACCAGCTGCTCCCATGTTCCCTTGTAACAAGTTATCAGTGCCTCATTGTGATGTCAGTCAGCACAGAGAAGGTAAAGTCTCAGCCTTCAGCAGGTCCCTGGTATCCTCTGACTGTCCTTTCTGCAGGGCTGCAGACAATAACGTGGTTCCCAAGCCCAGATGTAACCTTGCCAAGGAATTGCAGGAAGCCCAGAGCCACTGGCAGGTGCATGAAAGACAAATGAGCCTAATAAAACACTAAGAGAATTAGTGCTAGGCGATTAAGCCCAGGTCCCTGGTGGTATCAAGGTACTTAAAAATCAGAGGGAATTAGGAGTCTAAATATATGTGCAGCTTTGCTCCTACAGATTAGATTGTTATACTGGAAGTTTCAAAGCCATCAGATGGGCTCTGGATTTCCCTTGGAAAATCAAATGAGAAAATAAAACCTGAAACTCTTCAGAGCTTTTCTTGCTGCAGAAACCTCCCTTTGCCTTGGTAGTAAAATTTTCCCAACAATTTTCTTACAGTGCTGAGATTCCACTCATCCCAAATACTCTCACGAGAAATTCCAGGCTTCATTCTTTTCTAGAACAGTACCAATTGTTCTGACCTGATACTTTACTTTCTATCCAGATTTTGGCTATTCAGGGGAACAGGAAGAAAAACTATTAGTATCTCATGAAGAATTTAGAATTTCACCTATGCAGATCAACAAATATTCCAGAAAATGTGTGTAGATATTTCTGTGGTCCTACCAGAGGAATGGTTGGAGAAAAAATTATGTAAATAACAAAAAATAATAATAAAAAAACAAGTTAAGTGACCCAGGTCAAGTCTATTTCCTTATTTATTTCCCTATATTGTGCTAGTGTTTATTCCAGGAGAGAGAAAAATAAAGGGAGAGGAGGAGAGATAGAATAAACAGAAGTAGTTTATAAAAATGTTGTAAGAATAATGCTGTTCCCATTATATCACAGAGCACATCTGTCAACTCTATCCATTTCTTCTAGATGAGGTGGAGAGACCTCTGACATTTCAAATGCATCACCCTAATCAAATCCCTATCCTCTGAAATGTTTTCTGAGACTGCATTATAGGTCTGTAAAAAGCAATGAATGAATAATACTTTGGAGAACAATAAGTTAAGTAGCAGAAACAGAGCTGAAATAACTGGGTTCACCAGCATTAAAAAGTAAGGGAACCATTAATCCCTAAAGAAAAAGTATTTTCAGCTCTACACCACTGAGACCTGCAGGGCTCTGGGGAGAAGCTGCTCAGTGTGTTCCCATTTAGCACAGAGGAACAGGGATATTATCAGCACTTCTCACTCTGCTGCACTGCCTGGCTGGAAAGCCAGACATCGAGTTCCATGAGGGGATGAGTGGCCTTTAAAGGCAGTTGTCAGTCTCAGTTTTTTAGCCAGAGGATTTATTTCTTTGCCAAAGCCCTCAGTAGCCACTTTTCAACCCCTCTCTTGATCATAAATGTCCCCTGTCCTTAGGCAGCATTGCTGAAAAAAGGTGCAAGATGATGTAAGTCATGGTCTGGTAGCTAAAACCATTTAAAAGTTACATTTTTTTGGTTCAGTTACAAGCATTGTAATTGGCTTGTTATGTGATTTTGTATTTCTCTTCAGCCTTCAAAACTGGGAATACCTAGACTGACCCAGAGACCTGGGCTTCTACAAGCAATGAAAAGAGGGAAGCACATACAGGAGGCAATTCTTCCTCTTCTAGGACTCAAAATGAAGTAATTTCATTGGACACATATTCCCTCCTCTGTCCCCACCATTAACTCCAGACAGTGCAGAGGATCAGTGAAGCATCAGTGGGGATCAGCTTCATCCAACCATTTGTGTCTAAGTTAAACACCAGTGCTCCCCAGACACTCAGAGTGGTAGATATCCCTACAGGGTAATTTGTTCTTTCTTAAACAAGGGCCTTGGGTGGAACAAGGCACTCAGGGAAGTCCTTGTTTCTGCCTGTTAACCTTTGAGGGAGTTCAGGAAGGGGTTTCATAACAATTATTTTTGTGTGTTTACTGCACAGGGACTTTGCATTTCTGTTCTAATTAATATCATTTGTGTAGAATAATATCAAGAGATGAAAGAAGCAAGGTAGGAAAGAAAAATAGAAAAGAAATATGAAGTTAAAAGGAAACTGAAAGTAGACTAGAACTACCAAAAAAACCCAACTCATAGAACTCTGAGAGGACATTTAGTCCATCCCCATGATCAAGTTTTCATCCACAAGGAGTCCTGCAGCAATGAGGAATGTGTTTATATTCAGCAGTGCTGTTATCCCAGCTGCTTAGATCCTTGGCAGCTGGGACAAGAGTCCTCCAGACTTCAAATACAAGCAACAAGAGAGAAGAGGCAGGATCTCAGCAATGCCTTCGTGCTCTGTGGACACATTGCTTTCATCTGTAGTACTGTCAGAGGACCAAGGATTTAGGACAAATGCACTGAAATATTCTGGTCAAGGCACTTACTTGATGCTATTGTTTCTGCGAAAGAGAAACAAGTGAAAACAAATTTCTGCAAAGAATTTAAAGCAAGAAGTATCACATATGACAGCAGGACCAAGCTCACGTGGTACACTTGAACTTATTAGCAGAATCCCAGCTGGAGTTACACTGATTTATCCAGGATTTGTTCACAATACATACCCTAAATAAGTGGTGTCAGAGCAAAACTAGTAATGCAACCTTCTCCAAGAGGAGCCTGCAGTTGATTTGCAACCTTACAGCTGCTGAGCAAGGCTTAGGTAAAAGTTTAAATCATGAGCTTGAGCAATGGAACTTGCTGGAAAATTTGAGACACAATAAATTTTGATGGGAAAAGTTGTATGAGTAAGCAATTTCCTACAGAAAATTGTTTGCTTATTTTTTAAAACTTAATCTACTAAACAAAATTAATACATTTTCAGACTTCTCCAAGGGTAATATTTTGATTAGCTGAACTGTACTGACACATTAAGTACAGTTTCCAATCAAGAGAAGGCAATCTAGAACACCCCAAGGCCCCATAAGAGACATAGTTCTGTATAAAATCAAATTCTTTCCAAGAGGGAGATTTTACCACCTGAACTTCCACAAAGTGCAGCTTCTCTGACTGGTGTGCAGTGTGGTATTCACACAATTGCAACTCTCCCCACCACACAAACCTTGCCACACAAACCCAACACAACACTGAGTTCCTCACCATAGCTGGGGAACAGAGAAGGGCTAATATTCTTTATTTCTCAAATGCTGATAAAATGGGAGCTTATAGATCTACAGCTGTTTCACTAGGAGGAGGAAATCTGGTTCTCTTACCTCTAGTAGACATCTAATCTGTTCTCAGCCATTCTTTGTTCATTATGGCAAATGTACTTTTTTGAGACTAGGCTGGTGAGAGGAGCCTAATCAAATTCTCAATGTGACTCCTCAGCTGTGACATTTCTTTTGCTAATTCTCTGGGAGAACAACCCTGCAGCTCCTGACAATAATTAAACAGAACCCTGAACAAATTCCTGCTGTGAAAACAGGATCAGACTCTACTCTTCACACTGCTAAGAAGAGTATTACAAGCTCTTGTCTTTATTTTTTAGATGCATTTATTTAAAGGTTGTCAGTAAGCTGTGATGTGAATATTGCCTCCCTTGAATTGTCACTGCACACAGAAAAATGGTGGCTGTCCTAATTATGAACTATTATTTTGCACATTGAGAACTAATAGTTTTAGGAGTGGCTCAGTCCTTCTACTTTCTCTTTTTGCCAGCAAAAATTACTCCTGTCTTTTCTCCTCTCTTTGGGCCTTAGGTGAGGCAGAGGAAAGCAGGCAGACAATCCCTGGGGGCTTAGTGGCTGTTGCACTCTGCAAAAGCACTTGGTCTTAGTTCCCCTGGTGGAGCTCCAGTGGTCCAGGACACAGAAAGTTAATTTAGAAAGAGGTGTTGATTAGAGGGAACCCTGAGTGATGAACACCATGAACTCCTGAGCTCCTCTCTTTGCCAAACTCAGACTCTCCCACCCTCAGTTCTGTGACAAAGCACAAGAGGAGCTCCATCCCCTGGAAGATCTGTTTTGTTCCAGATCTGGCTGTTGAATATTTCTGCATGCTGGTGCTCCTGCCATGTAATACCCTCCTTTGAAAACTCTTCACAGGGATGACTGGCTTTTCTTTAATTTCTGCTTATAGTCACTGCTGCTAGAAGGGGAAGAAAATGCTGTCAAAACGTAAATTTTTTCATGTCTCAAAGGTTTTTGACTCAAAGAGAAATAAGCAAACCAAAATTCCACCAATTATGAAACTTCAAATTCAGAAAAAGAAAAAGAGAGAAATGTCCCAGCAACATGGTTGAGCTGGAAGCCTCCAGAGCTCTCGGGTTATGTATCTGTGTCACAGTATGTCAAATTTCCTCACAAGCAGAATTCAGGTTTCTGAGGTGGCACTGGTTTGTTGCTATGAGAAAGAGCCTGCAAGCCAAGCACTGTGTGACCTGGTGAGGTGTAATGAGAGAGGAATATTGTCTTTGCCATCCCTTTCTGACATGTCTGAAGGGAGAGTTCAGCACTGACATGGTCTCTTACAATGCTGGTTTTCCTGCAGGACCCTGGAGTTCATTTAACATCTTATGCTGCACTGCTCCTGTTCTCTACTGAGCAAGAGGAAAACAAAAGGTTTTCCACAGAATTTCAAAGATTTTCCAGTGAAGCAGTGAGGTGATCAGTTGTCACAGGATAAGTCAGGTCACTCTCAGTAGTAACTAACCCAGCACCTCTTGTTCAGATTCAGACTAAAGCTGAACCTTTTTAGGTGTAAAAATCAGTATATTTTACCATGGACCAGAGAAGTAGCAGAGCTCCAGTTTCCTGTGGCTTTACCAATTTATCCTGTGTGTGAGGACAGAATTCCACATCCCACCCCTCTTTACACTCCTCACTGCCCACTCACATACACCTAAACATGCCATTGCTCCCAAGCTCAGAACTTGGTTCTGGTTTGCATTCCTTACTTTGAGAGTGCACAGTAAATCCTGTGATGTTTTGCTCTTTCTTTGTATGGCCTGTACTGGACATTTCAGTCACCTGTGCTCCAGGACAGAAGGATTCAGGGCACAAAGCACTGTAGGAAAGGCAGGTCACCAGGACACAAATGCCCTGGCATTGCTGAGGTGGAGACAAAACATCTCTGAAAGTAAAGTATGGGGCTAAAAGCATTTAGCCCATGGTCTTATGAAAGGTTTTGGCATTTCACAAGACCACAGAAACACTAGCAGGACAGAGAGGAATTACTTCAAGGGTCCTCAGCATCTGAGCTATTTCTTTAAGTGGTATTCCTTAGTTTCCTCTTAAAGTGGGTGTCAATTATTGTAAGGCTTTACTCAGGCCATGAAGAGGCCAGAGAAATCTGAACAAAAAGGAGATTGAAGGAATGTAGGCACTTCCAATTCTAGGCTGAAGCTGTGATTTCATTTTCTGCCTTTGCTCCTAGAACTTTTTATTATAAATTTAAGGAGAGATTATACTGTAATAGAGAGGTTGGTCATTGGAATTAATGGCCAAGAAATTTAGAAGAGATTAAGAGGAGAGCCTTGCTGTGCCATGTGTCATTGGATGGTGTGGTAATTCGCTGTTTTCTCACAGGAGGTCAGCTAGTCAAACACAGCAGCTCAAAGCTGGGAGGGGACTAATAATCTATAACCCTAACCACAGTTTACAGTCATGCAGGCTTTGAGCATGAGCAATCAATTTTCACACTTTGGAGAAAAACCCACCATCACAAAGAGAAAGCATTTAAAAGCATTTGAAAGCCTCCTCCCTGCCACTGATGCTTAGGGCTGGGTGGAGTCACCCTTCCACTTGTTGGGCAGTACCACAGACCTGACCCTTCATGAAGGCACCAAAAGTTTCTGCTTAATTTTCCTCAAGCAGAAAGTCCTCTCACATTTGCACATATTTCTTTCAGGTGCTTGAAGGGTGAGGTGATGCCAAAGAGGAGGACAGAGAGAGAGAGAGCTGAAAAGGCCAAGCTTTAATGTTTTGCCACCTTAGGCAAAGGCACCTGTAAATGGCAAGAAATAAGACTTGATAAGCAGCTATTGCTGGTCCAATTTCCATAATTTCCATGGAAACCTGTCAGACTGTACATGCCAGTGCACATGAAAGTAGCACATGAGGAGGGAATATTGCAGCAATCTATTTTCCTAAGCTCTCCAGAGGCTTGCTCCCCCTTGCCAGCCACCAATACCTTCATCCTTAATTACACTCTCATCCAGCCAAGGAAGTCTAATGGAAATGAGAGGTGAACCAAGGTGAAGACTGCCCAAAAATCATGGGGTACAGGAGTTTATATGAGACCAGTTTGTAAGGAGAGCTGCACACACAAAATGCATCTGGGGCTGAGCCAGCACTGTGTGCCATACAGACACATTTGGTGAACTGAGGTACCTCCTTTTCCTCAAGTGACAGAGCACTAGAAGAAAGGTCAGGTTGATGAATTGCCAAGCTGGGAGGCTGCTTGGTGATGATTTGGCTGTCACCTGTGGAATTAAAAACTTTTGTGTGAAAGTTTTGGACATTGAAACAGGTAGAGAAAGTACAAATTCAATCTTCATGGGGAATAATTACTGTTGTTGTTGTTGTTATTGATATTATTTGGTTTAATAATATTATCATCATCATTATCATTATCATCATAATCCTCATGATTGTCATTATTATTATTTTAATGTAATAATAAATTTGCGAGGATATTTCACACTTTGTGTCACTGGTGGAACAAAAAAAAAAGGTGATAAGGTGAGGAACAGCAGTTATTGGAACAGAAAAGTCAAACCTGGTAGGGAAAATCAGCCAGTTTGCAAGGCTGGCAGCTACTCAGCCACTGAATGGGCTCTCATGGCAACAAATCCCAAGCAGTGATTGAATTCAGCACAGGATTTCTTTCTCACTTTTGAGTCCTAGTTTATAGACCTCAGGACAAGGTTTGTTAAATTAGGCTATAATTCCTCCATTATAAAATGACATCTTAATGGTTCTGATCTTTTGGAAGACTTTTAGCAGATTAGGAGGTGATGGGATAGGGGAAAAGATTTATTGCAAGCTCAAAGCCATGTGGTAATCCACAGGGATTTATAGACAGTACTCTTCACTACTTGTGCTGAACAAGGATGTGAATTATTTGATTCTGATAACATGAGAATCCTCTTACAATACAGTATGAGCTTGACAAAATGTGAATAATGCTAAAAAAAATATTCAGAAGTAGATTTTTCTCCTTTCCCCTTTAGTTATCTTTAAAGGAGAAAAAACCTGGGTTTCTATAATTTTTAAGTCCCCTTAGATAGACAGAAGCTCTGAACAAAAACTGAGTTGAGTGTCTATGGATATAGCTAGTTGGAAAATTCCATTAGAAATATTTTTCTAGCTGCTGGAGTGTGCAGAGTCACAGAAGTTAAAACTTTGTTCAAGGTTATTAATTTCAGTTTGGACATGTAAGTTTCTCGGATTTGGGAGAGAATTTTAGGTCGCAATAGGGGAAATCCAAATTCATGGCCTAGACAAGACATTGGGCTTAAGGTGCCCCCAGACATCCTGAGCAGCTGCATCTGAGCTACTTTAATTAGTAGCTCTCCAGTTGCTTTCCACACGTAATCCACTGCAAGGAGAAAAATATCCTTTTCCAGACTTGTCAGTAAAACTGCATGTGTAGCCAATAGTTACACCAATTTCATCAGAATTATCAAGACTATGAACAGACTGCAGTTTAAACAGCTTGTACATAATGTTGTGTATACAATAATAGCTACTTGTTCATTTGAATCTGAAATATTCATGCATCTCTGATTAGATTCTCCTATGAGTCTCATTAATATATAGCTCTGGATTAATTACAGAAATGTTTTCATTTCAGCTTCAGGATTTAGTGAAAAATTATTGTCTTCACACACCAGTGGAGACAAAGGGATTATATGATCAATCCAAGGTTATAGATTATATCTGTGGGAAACCCAGTAAGAGAAGAGCTAAACCATAATGCTTCATGCTTGCTTCAGTCTCCACACTTTGAAAATTTGCTTTCAAGAATTTTAAAAGAATTGAGAAAAGAATTGATGTTCTTAGCTGGTACAATTGATATTCTTAGCTGTAACAATTGATATTCTCAGCTGGAACAGTAGAGAAATCCCATAGCAGAGATACAAGCACAAGAACAAGTTCAGTTGGGAAACAAACAGCTGTTAGTTCAAGAATAATGTAATAGGATTTTTTTCCCTTAATAAAATCCCAAGTTTGGTTCCAAAGGGGTCTGCTCTTGAGACTGATCTGCACTGCTAGACAAACTAACCTCCCTTAAATGTGTTTTTGGTGCATCTGGGTGTTAACTCACACGTAAGAACCCAAGAAACTGGGCCACATACAGAGATGATATTTCTAATACCTGAGAAAACTCTAAGATACCCTGGAACTTAGAAACTGGCAGTGAAAGCCTGACTAACTCACTCTGAAACAGACCTTGATTTTTTTAACAGACATGATAACTAATCATTTGCACAATTTACCATGGAACAAAGCAGATACTCCATCACTTGAAAACTTTAAATTAAATTGAGTGGTTTTTCAATTAGATGTATTTATTAGGTTGGCAGCACTGTGCTTCAGTTGGGTGGGAGAGAGGAGAAAATGCCAAATGGAATTTGTTACTTTGCAGCATGAAGGGAGATCACACAGGAGATTCTGCTACCTGCCAGACCAAACATCTTTCTTTAGTGGTGTGCAGTGGCAGGATTTCATTGTTGTTAAAATCTGATTTAACTCATTATGTGTTTTTGCAGAAAGGCAGGGAAGGACCCCAAAGTACTAAATATGGAATATTTGAGGTAATTGCTCAGGTGAACATTTTGTGAACTATACACAAAAGAGTGCTTGTGCATGCTGCTTTCTGTTTTTTGGTTTGTTTTTTTTTTTTTTTTCTCAGAGCTAAATCTTTGCAAATAGTTATATGTGTCCATCACAACTGACAGCTGCTGCATCTTTTGTGATTTAACACAATTCTGTACCAAAGGACTCTGTTTGATGTCTTTATTCTTTTTTTTCCCCCTCTGTGTTCTCCCTGTGGGAATCCAATTTGTGATGATAATTGAAAGCTGGTGCCATTTCAACTGGGGAAGATTCCTGCCCTTCTAAAATATGTGTGTTTATTTCCTTCAGATGTACAATTACTTTTCTCACACAATAGTTGCCACAGAGCATAAAATGACTTCAATGCCAAGTTTAGCATTTAGAGTTATATCCTTGTTGTAATGCTTTTAATTAGTCATTACTCATTGGAATGGAAACTTGTTTAATAGTTCTTTCACTTGATGAGGCTGATTTTCACTGGAAGAAAAATCAGCTGTCTGCAGCCATGCTAAAATTGAGGCAATGATGAGCCATGGGGGTTTTATCCAGGCCATGGAGGATGCTTTACCTCACTCACTGTGCCTGGCAAGAGCCAGAGCTGCAGGCTGCACTGTGTGGATTGCTCTGCAGTCTGTCTGTGGAGCACCTCACAAGCTGCAAGGAGTCACAGCGAGAGAAGCTCCTTAGAACGGCAGCTTTCAGATCAGGGATCGGAAATTCAGCAGGGTTAAAAAATAGGAGACACTCACCTCCATGCAATAATAGTGTCAAGTCTATTTAGAGCTCCTTCTTAAGGGCTGAATTGAGTTGTTAGGAAGGGCTGAAGTGTAACACTGTCACTCTTGAGTGAGATCTAAGCTCTGCATAGCAACTGAGCGAGCAGCTGGCTGTGATTTGACTGGCTCGGGCCAAATGCATTCCAGACAGCACACCTGGGAATGGCAGGTGCTCTCCTGTGCTTTCAGCCCTTGTTTTTGGACTCCTGTCAAGGGTTTTTCCAGATGCCAAGTAGGAGTGATGGAGTGGGGCAGCGACATCAGTCTGCAGACTGACAGGATCACTGTGTGGCTGTTGCCAAGCCAAGCCATGGCCGGGTCACAGCTCTGCCTGTGGCAATGGCCATGGCCTCCCTGTC
>VZRX01024055.1:89923-190975 GCA_013398075.1 Notiomystis cincta | reverse complement strand
TGGGGACAGCAGGAGAGGAGGGCGAGGAGGGCGAGGAGGGCGAGGGGGAAACGTGTCCAGGGCTCAGGGGTGGAGGACAAAGATCATGAGAAGTGCCACAGCCCCAGCCTGTCAGAGCTGAGCAGGGGAAATACTCAATATTCCAGAAGCACATCCAGAGAAAAGCAGGGAACTTGATGGGGCTCAGAGAGAAATTTTTTGTGACACTTTTCCTGATGAAAGCTTTTCTCAAACCACACACCACAAAATGCTGGGCTGCAAAGGGGCCAGAGCCTCTTCCAAGCTCTTTGCAGACTTTGATGGAGATGACATGGCAGACAAGAAAACAAAAAAGGCTTCTGACATGCAGAGGCTTTTGGTCTTTGAGTGTTGTGCTGACTGAATGACCTTGTGAAAAAAGGGAAGTGTTCAAAACAAGATCTGTAGGTGGATGCTCTGCCTGATATTTGCAAGGTTGTGGGTAAAGCAGTTCCTAGACTTTAAGTGCATTTGGCATTTTCCTACTCATATGGTTTGAAACTGAAGCAAAAGGACGTGTTCAGAAATTTTTGTAAAGTCATTTTAACAGAAAATCACAGTCTGCAGGATTTGAAACCATAAACAACATTGCCACAGTGACACTCCCAATTCAGAATGCTTTAAAGTTTAGAAGTCGAGAAAGAAGTCGAAAGACTTTTGTCCTTGTGTTTTCAAACTGGCACATTTTTTTCCCCCAAGTTGATTTAATTATTCTGTTTTGAAATTTCAGTTCAATTTAGATGCACATTTAAAAGTAAAAGTGAAATATGAGTCAAAAGCATTTCAAAACTATTTAACAAAGCACGATTGACTTAAACTGATGAGTTCAGTGCATTGAAATTTGTGATGTTTTACTGAAACTCAATAAGGCAAACACATTCTGATACCTTTAACATTTTCATGGGCTAAAATGGAAGAAGGAAAAAAAAACCCCACCACATTTTGTGCTCAGCCTCCACTAGAACAGACTCTGCCCTCCATCACACATGCACAGAGCTCTCCCCCACTTGCAGCCACTGCTGAATGGCATTTCCAAGCCTTGATGATCTATTTTTGGTTTTGTTGGCTCTCATGGAAGGGAGACATTTGAAAGCAATCTGCAGAGTTAGAAACAGGAGACACAGAGCTTTCCATACACAATTCCAACATTTACACTGAATCTCTACCTCTCTATTTAAATGCTCTGCAGTGCTTGCCTGTAGATAGAAGTTTATTTAACTCTTTAATCGTGAGTTCTTAGAGATAGGTGTGAAATTTCCACCAAATTTCTTTTCCTGGCAGGTCTGTGGTGACAGAACTGAACTGTCCACTTTAGAAAAGAAATACAGGTGGTTCAGCACATCAGCTATGTGGTTTTGTATGTAGAGTATTCTACTTCAAATATTTTTGATTAATGTGTGGAATATGTAAGATACAGTCACCATTATGATGTTTTTCATTTTATTTCAGTTTAACTCTATCAAAACCAATTGTTCTAAGTCTTGGAGCTAAAACTTAGAGGTGTTAATCTCTGTGCTGCTGGAAGTCTGTGGGAAATGAAAGCAAAGCTTTGCTGATTTCCAGGTTCAGATTGTTTTCTACATCCCAGTCTCAGCAAGGTGATTCTGTTTTATTCAGCCTTGGGACTGCCCAAGTGAGACATCAGGGGTTTGTAGGATGCTTTGGATTCAACTTAAGTGTCAGGGGGTTTTGGCCTGTTTGGGGGCTAGATCACAATAATATTCATAAATAAAATAATTTTCAGAGCCCCTCTAAACATCAATTTTCTTTTCACATCATCCTACTTGCTGCCTTTCTATGATTTTTTTGCCCCACCACCTGCATCAAAAATCTTATTTCAAATGAAAGGTAAAAATGCCAGTGTAGGATTTCTCAAATGAGAGCAATTTTTAACGACTTAAATATTTTTATCCTTCCACACAATGTCTGCCCACGAGACCAGGAACAGCTGCTGTTCTCACAGATCCCTCCCAGTACAGAGGGTGCAGAAATAAAGCCCAGCTCTGCTCCTGAGTGAGGCAGGGAGAGATGTCAGCTCAGTGCTGCTGCTGTTGAATATGCTGATTGTGCCTCTGGAAGGAGGCTGGGATACCCTGGAGATCTGTGATCTCTGCTGCAGATTAGAGCTGTCTCCCCAGTGAAGCAGCATGAACCAAATACATAACTTTATGAGTTCTCCTGGCCTCAGATCTGCACTCAGATGACAAAAAATAAAAGGAATTAATCAGGGCCTAATGCAGCAGAGCGTTCTGCATTGTATCTTCATTAGGCTGCTTTTGCTTTCCTCTTTTGGAAGGGTCTTTTATTTACAGATTTCAAAGCCAGATGACAAGGAGAGCTGGTAATGCACTCCAGCCACTGCAGCACTGAGATTCAAAGGCAAGGACACGGGAGGAGAAAGATTATCATCTTATTAGTGAAGGAGGATAAAGATTATCAGGCTGCAATGATCCATTATTTATAGGAATGCTGTCCTTTCCTCCGTGTGCTACTGAGGCATTTAATGTATTTGTGCTAGAGATTAACATTGATGTTATTTTCTTTAATGTCTGTTTTCAGTCTGTGCTGTGCAGGTTGGCATTCAGGAAGCTCAGCCAGAGGAGAAAAACAATAGTATTAATTAGGAATGTCAGTCATGGGTGTTATGAAATTCAAAATTGCCAAGTTTCCAGTGCAGTTTAGTGGTAATTATAATGGAGTGTGGAGACAAGCTGTTCTGTTCCCTCTAAAGAAATGCAGAGTTTGTTGGATCAAAGTGCTAATGCAAATCCTGGGGAGTGCAGTGCTGTTTTCTAGAGTCCATTGGACTTTTTTTGGGGTTGTTTTTGTTTTTAAAGGATGTGTTGGCACAGCTAATTCATCAACAGGAGCTGCTTCTTCAGGGCTGTTTATCTCAGGATCTCGGTCTGCTCCATAAATTATCCTCAATTTGCAAATGAGCATTTTGGCATGGGAGAATAGAATGGATTTAATGGGGCTCCTCTGAGTCAGCAGCAGAGCTGGACATGGGAAACACTGGGTTCCACCTGAGCATTTCTGTATTTCTCCAGGGAGTTGGGAACCTGAAGCTGCACCCTGCTGAGCTTTGGGGTGTGCTCTGCAGCTGCTGCAAGGAATTCCCAGTGAAACCCAGGCAAACCAAGGCTCTGCTCACATCACTTGTGTGGCCTAGACAAGGACTTCTGTCCCAATGGCAAATCTGTTCTCTTCCACAAAAAAATCCCCAAATAACAACAAAACAAAACACTCTCAAAACCTCTCCAAAACCGAAACAACCCCCCCAAAAAAGGCAAAAAAACTCACCCCAAAACAAACAAACCAAAAAACCCACAAAACCCAACCCAAACACCATCAAAAACTCCCCAAAACCAACCCCCCCCAAAAAAGCAAAAAAACCCACCCCAAAATAAACCCCCCAAAAAACCCCCAAACCAACCCCAAAAAAACCAAACCAGAAAAAGTTCATGAGCACTAGGAAGGAAAACTGATGCTCTGAGACTGTTGCAACCTTTGCTGAAAGTTCATGGCTGTTTGCAAGGTTGGGTTTTTAGAGCCTGATTTGTGAAAAAAAAAGAGGGCATTTTATTGACAGCAAGTTAATTTAAAATTTATTGTCATTATTTTTAATGAAGAAAAGTCTTCACAAAGTTATGCAAATCATAGGCAGTCTGAGGGTCTCTCTTGCAAAAGGAAAGCATCAGGCTCAGTCTGTGTTTGCATTTGAGCAATGCATTAAAAATCAATTAAATCCATTTGAATAATTGAGGTAAATTGGTAGTAGTGAACTGGGTTGTCCTGACTGAGGATGTAATTAACTTCCAACTAAGTAATTGTAAATTAATTAGAAACAATGTATGCTCTCCATCTTGTAAACATTTTAGTTAAGGATTCTTGGGAGTGGAAATAATAACATTAAATTAGAATCAACGAGTGAATTCAGGGAACATTTAAGGAAATAACCCAGGGAATGATCCTATTACAGGAGGGGATTTTTGGGTTTCATTTTCCACATCAGGGAAAGGGAAAGAATAAAATTTCTTGTGCTTACATAGCTTTGCTACAGCCCTTGTTTAGTATTTGACTGAAGTTCTAAAGTAACTTCTCATGTGAAAGATTTCATTCTAATGCTGCTGATGGAACAACCTCCTGAAACCTCAGTTTTTGTTACAGATTTGTATTTCCAGCACTGCTGTTAAGTTTCTGATATTTTACTGGTTGTTCAGAAATAATTGGGTACTTTAATATCAAAAGAGACCTAAATAACTTAAATTGCTCGAGGAATTTTATTTTAAAATTCCTTTAGTGCATATTTCTCTGTCAAATTTCAAATTATTAAAATGCTCTGATTTAAAATATTGAACAAATGTTTTAATATAAAATTTGCAAGTCCTCACACAGGTACCTTGGTAGGATTTTCTTACAGGCAGGCAAACAAAAAGTAAAGATATCATGTCCTTAGAACTTCCAGGTTTTTGGTTTCTTTTAGAGCTTAATAAACTCACTTAAGGGTAGGTTAAAAGTGCTGACATCCATCACTGAAATGGAATTGACAGATTTAAACTTTGGAAAAAATTTCCATGAGTGTCAATTTTAATGTAAAAGCAGATGAACAGAAATTTCTGTAATTTTAACTCTTCTAATGTATGGAAAACAGGGAGCATTTCTTTTCCCTCAGATTATGGAAAGGACTGCAGTGCCACTTAGCTGACATGTTTATTGCTGAAGTGTTTATTTTAGTGTTAATGCTTAAAAGCCAATACAAATTTAATCTTTTCATAGCTGTAGCATTTTGTGATTCAGAGTGAGTGATGTGATGAGTAATGGTAATTCTGCTGATTGCACAGAATTGGGTAGGAAATACTTTAATCAATGAATACATTACTGAAATATTTAAAGAGCCAGGTTTCCAAGCAATGCTTGGTTTTAGAATTTGGTGGCTTTATTTTTAATATTTTATTTTTAAATCAGAGGAAACGATTTTGGATGTGAATGGAAATACCCTGGATGTTCTTCAGAGTGAAATGGTTGAGGAGGGACAATTGCAGCTCACAGGCAGCACTGAGAGATGGGAACAGCTTCAGGCAGGATGCAGAGAACAACAGGAGGGGAAATGCAGGGAATTAAGATCCTGATGTGCCTGTGCAGGGTCTGGGCTCAGGTGAGATGCAGGAGCTGCTGATGTGGTGCCCAGGGGGGTGCAGTCAATGGGCAGCTTTAAACTCTGAGCTTCTCCTTAGACTCCAGTCTCCCCTGGGTTCCTGCAGGCCCTTTATGTCTCTTAAGGACTTTGCAAGATCAAAATTGCTGAGCAAGTCCTGAAAATGATGAAAAAACCATTTTGGTTTTGATCAGCTCAAGTTTTATAATAGTGAGAGAGTTTCATGTGTCCTCAAAAGTGTCACCATCTGAGCCTGATGTTCCATTACCAAAAGTGGATGAGATGGGGTGAAGACCAGAAAAAGCTCACCCAGCTTGCAGGAGCAGGTCTGACTGCACAGGGATGAAAGAGGCAAAATATCTGCAAAATATCTGCAAAGTATCTGCCAAATATCTGCAAAGTATCTGCCAAATATCTGCCAAATATCTGCAAAATATCTGCCAAATATCTTCAGGCCAGTTCAGGGCATTATTGATCCCAGCCTCGAGGAGCAAACCTTGGCTGTTCAATTTGCAGCAGAGAGGACTCTGATGCCCACAGATTTAAAGGGAAGCAGAGGCTGTGTTGGGCTGTGCAGGGAGAGAAAAAGGGGTAGAAAAAGTGCTAACAAGCAGTGTGACAGCTGGCTGTCCTAATATTCGTGGTGGACCAGCAGTGCAATGGTGGATCAAGGCTGAGCACTTTAAACTGCAGACAACTGGCAGTGCTGAACACACAGCTGTCCCAGTCCCAGCCAAGCCTATTCTTTAAGCCAAATAATAAATAAACCAGACAATGTTGAGGGCAGAATAGACAGAGAAACATAAACATGAAAATTGAGCTTGAATACCAAGTGATTTTTGTTTGTTTTGCAGTATCACAAAACAGCAAATGCAATGGCTTTGGAAATGATGTGGAGATTTCCAAGCCTCTACAACAGTTCCATCTGTCCTGAGATTTATGATTAATTATATCTGCTGGGAGAAAGGAATATGGACATTTTTTCTTTCCAACTGTTTTTTTTTTTTTTGTAAACTCAGCTGATAAAAATGCATGTATGTTCCTACCCAAAAAAAAATTCCCTTTGCTAATTGTGAAATAAGTGGATTTTACAGCAGGCTGTATAATCCTCTACTTGTGGAAATATGATGTAAGTAATCACAGAGCACTGATGTTATGAAGAGGAGCTCTTGGCATTTGCTGAACAGTATGGCTAAAATGTCTTTTTTTCAGGCTAATCTCTGAAGCAGTGTGAACAAAGTAATCAGATTGAGATGAAAAAGTTTAAGTGGATCATCAATATGACAGAAAAGGTTTTGAGAACACTTCAAAAGATGGAAGAGAAGGATATATCTTCTATTTCAGTTTTTAATCTTAGTGAATTCTATTGTGCTTGTCTGAAAAGTGACACATTATTTTTCACAAGGATTCCCAAGTGAATCCAAAGTTGTGTGCTAATACACTAAAATCAAATAAGGTAGTCAGTTTTTTTGCTTCATATGAACTGGAAATGAATTTGGTTAAAAAAAAATTATAAAAGTCTTCTGTTAATCAGAGACTGAAGATTTCAGAGTTGAAAAAGAGTATTTTTGCCAGAAGCAAAATGTTATAATGCTTCTTATTAATTAGTTTAATACTTACTTTGAAGAAATACAGAAAAGTGATATAAGCTATATAAATAACTATTATTAAAATACAAAATGAAATTTAAGACTTAGAATATAACATTTATTTTAGAAATGCACAAACCCAAGAAACAGACTTTTCCTGTTAACAAAGGATCACAAGACAAAGAACACGTCTGAAAATAAGTGCCTTTTTAATTTACTTCCCTTTGGATCATGACAGAAACAAAACTCTGCTGATGTTACTCCTCCCAGTGTTTATTTTATTTAACAGGAGGGATGAATGGATCTTTCCTTTACCTTCCCTGAAGATTGCCTGATGTAACAACTCTCTCTGTGTGTTAAATTCAAAGATTTGGAAATCTCTGCTGCCTTCAGTGGGCTCTGGGTCAGATCCTGATGTGACCCTGGCAATTGTTTGACCAATCTGACTTTGCCATGACTGAATTGCAGTGGAATGCTCCCAGAAATCTGATGGCATTTCACCAGAGAGAGAAATTTCTGCAGGGGCAGTTTCTTCCAGGTTTTCCTGAGTTCCTGAAATGCATTGAGTGCTGTTCGTTTGAAAAGGTAAAAGGGAGGGGAAAATTCTGGATTTTGCCATTTCCCCCTGGGTTGTACTTTCTCATTTGGAAGTCAAATCAGGTTTTGGAGTTCAGTTTCAAGCATCATGTTAAAAATGTACCTAAAAATTTTGCAGTTTATTTAAAAACAACTTTTAAAATCTTTCTTTCATGTCCTGCTACTTGGTTAGCACATGTTAACCGGTGGTTAAAAAATCCCAAACAACCAAAAAACCCCAATTTTTTTTTTTTTTTTTCAGCTGCTTCCCAACTTTCTGCCCTATCCCAGTGCTGTAACATCTGTTTCCCTTAATGCTGCTAAATTGGTTTAGTCCCATGCTTTGGCCTCATCAAAAAGGTTTCTTTATTCCCCAGATAGGAAACCAGGAATGTGCCACCCACTCTTCCCCAAACCCTCTGTCAGGTCTCAGCTTCACCTCTGCAGTTGTCCCCTGGTGCCAAACCTTTGGAGAACAGCAGTGTTCTGTGGCACCCCCCAGCCTGGAGGGATTAAGGATTAGTCTCTGACAATAATTTTAGATTAGGCCTTCAGGTGCTAATTCCAGGCTGTCTCAGAGCAGGGCAGGGAATAAATTCAGCAGCTCCCTTGGGGGATGCTGTGCCTGCAGCTCTCTTGCAGTGAAGGATGGGATTTTGCTCGAGTGCTATTTATACAAGCTTAACTTTCTTATTCTTGCCTGAAAGCAGAGTTCCTCTCAGGGCAGCCAGTGGCAGGAGGATGCTGCTGTGTGCTCCACCCCAGCAGTTCAGGCTCTGTCTGTAGAGCTGGCTGCTCTTTCAGTACTTTGTGTGTTAAGGAAACACAAATGGCCAGGACATATTTCAGTTCTTTTGCTTGGACTCCTGCTACAAATTTAGTTAATGTCCCCATTTCTGCATGTATTTAATGTTGAGGTGATCACCATAAAGAAAGGTAATTATGTTTTCTTGGCCATTGTGGACTATAGCACTGCAATTGTTTTGGTCTTCTACAGAATCCCCTCATAATCAGTTATTCCACTGGAAAATGCCACTGGGATCTGGCATTTGGTAGTGGTTTATAGTGCAGACGTTTTTTAATGTGGATTTTTCCCTATTGTTGTACAACAAGGCATTTGAATATAATTATCTTACTTTGATTTCTTACTGCATTTCTAATACCACTGTAAGGAGATCCTGTCTGTGCCAGAAGAAAAAGGGGGTAGAAGATTTCCTAGCAAAATTAAAACTTAAACTCAGACAACAGACAAGATATAGATATTATAAGAGTGAGAATAGTTTAGCCTTTGAACAACATCATTATGGCTGCAATATGTTCTCAGTTATTTGATATTTAAATACAGATGCTGCCTGCATGGGATGTGCCAGGACTCTGAGGTTCTTTGTCAGGCAGAAGGCTCAGTTAGCAGGTTCCCAAAGTGTCCAGCTCTGACTTACATTTTATGAATCCAACCTTGACCCACATGCCAAAGACCTTCCATATTGCAGGGGAATAAAAATTATCTCAGGCAAATTTTTACTTTGTAAACATGAGTTCCACTGATCTCTGCCTCTCATCCACTCGTGGGCAGGACTGTGATTTTTCTGTACATTGCTGCTCACCACAGTTTGTGGGGCATTCCTGCCTGATCCAGAGTTTCTCATGGAGTAAATGCCACAGAATCAGCAGGACCCTCTTCTATGTTAAGCCTTTCTAGCATGGTGTAAAATTTCATAAAGCTTTCAGGAGCACTAGCTGAAATTAGCATTAATAGAATGCAATAAGCCCTGTTGATTTTAGCTTTGTTTAAATCAGACTTCTCTGAAAGCAGGAGGTTCTAGGGAGCTCACATGTTGGCATTCAATCTTCCCAGCAGTATCAATGTGGGATATATTTGCATTGCAGTCCCACTCTCAAGTACCCTTCAGTGCTTTCACCCTTCTGGTGTGCAGTTTCTCTGGCTGTAGTGATATTTGGCACTCTACAGATTGCCCCATCCCTAAAATTTATGTTTTCCTTACTTCTCTGCCAAAGTTAACCTCCATAATCCCAGCACCACTTCATCTGAGGCTGCCCTCAACCTTCACAGCTGTTGCTAATTTTCATTTGTGCTCCTAAGCAAATCCAAGAGAGCAAATCCTGTGGCTGCCTTGTCCCCTGCTCAGCATTCAGTGAGTGCCTCTGCATTTTCCTTAGGGAGCCCAGAAAGGGCCCAGGAGCAGGTGGAGCTCAATGACATCCCCACCAGTGTTTCTTTCTCTTGCAGCTCCTCAGCCCTGGTGCTGAAGTGCAGCTCCCTGGCCCTTTTCCAGGGTCACCCCTCTGGAGACAGCTCTCTCCCAGGAGAGGCTTTCTCTGGATGACCTGTGAGGAAGCTGTGCTGTCCCAGGCATTGTGCAGTGCCTCTGTGCTGGGGAGGGCTCCAGCCAAGCTGGGCTTCCCTGGAAACACTGGGACAAAGCACTGGCTTCAGCACTTTCCCATGGGATAAAACAGGAGAAGGAGCTGTGTGCTGGTAGATCTGTGGGTGTGTGCAGCTGAGCCTGCTGCAGCCTTGGTGTGACTTTGGGCACTTTAGAGGGGACTCAATAAACACAGAGCAGCATTCCAGCAAGAACTTGTACTGCTCCTGTGTTTCTTATGTACCTGATGCTTCTGAAATAATTTCTTTATTCTAGACCTTAGAAAATTTGTGATACTCCTCCTGGAGGCATAGAGGAGATACATGAGATGGGGCACTTTAAGCAGTGCTTTGCATAAGCAAAAGGAAAAAATTGAAAAAATGAATAAACTAAAATGCAACTTAACAAATCCAAGGTCTGTGACACTGTCTCACACATTTGTAAAGCTCCACTGCATGGGCAGTCAGGGTTTATAAAGTGGTGGGGGGCAGATCCTGAGCTCCTCCTGCAGCTGGAGGCTGGTGAGGTGATGTGTGAGCAGCAGTTTCTCCCTCCCTCACAGCTCCTGTGCCGTGGGGAGTGTCAGAGAGATGGAGAGGGGACTGGGAGCTGGATCAAACCCTGAAGGAGCAGAGGGAGTAGAAAAACAAGTCCCACTGTTTAAGAACAAGGTAGAAAAGGTGATTGAATTGAAACCTCTCTACCCAGAAGGATTTTATTTGCCTTCCCCTGAGGTCATTATCAGCTGGGTTCATTGCCCCTGACCAGCCCTGGTGCTCTCTCCTCCAGGAGCAGGCAGAGCCCTGGAGCCCAGCGGCTGTGAAAGGAGGGAGCACAGCAAAGTGCTCCCCTCTGCTGGCAGGAGCCCGGGTGCTCCCCTGGGCTGTGTCCCTCCCAGTGCAGCGGCTGAGGTGGGACCTGCCAGGGCCAGGAGGGTGTGCCCAGCACCCCTCAGAGCTGGCACAGCCTGGCAGTGCTCCTGGCACCTGCCCCTCACCTGCTTTTCCTGCACACAAGACAAAGGAAACAAAACTCCAGTCAGGAGACATCACCCAGCCATTACTTTCTCTTCTACAGTGGATGCTTTGAGATGATTTTTCCTTGAGAGCAACCTACCTAACCCTGCCCCCAACTTGTCACAGCTTTCATTTTCACCCCACTGATCCCCCTTTAAGTCTGTATCCCATTAAGATAGTCTCAGCCATAGGATGGGAACTGTAATTCAGCTTTCTGTGATTAATGCAGAGCAGATTGTAAGCATATTGTTTTCATTAGGAAGCAGCTCCTGAATGCTTCCATTTAACTCACTGATAGCTGCAGTTGTTGCCATGTGACACAAAGTCATTTAGTCTCTTAATTCAGCCATATGATATAAAATGTTTGTGTTCTGAAAATAGGCTCTGTTACAGTGACACTTATAGGAATTATCCAGAGTGGAAAGCAAAACACAGCCTGCCACATGGAGAATGGGAACCAGCACTTGGGTCCTTGTCTTGCTTTAAACTGAACTAAAGCCACCACTTTGCTCATGAACAGCCACACTGAGCCACACTTGACTCACATGTTTTCCTGTTAATAGAATGATGTTCAGAAACATTCTGCCTCAAAAATAGGTGATGGGTTGTATAAAATTGAAATAATTTTTCTGCTCCCCTCAGATTTCCTTCCTCATAATTTTCATCTATCAGAAAAAAAATATTTCTCCTGGTTCCAAAAGTGACCTAAATGAATTTTGCAGACTGACCAGCTGAAACCAGGAGCTGATGGAGCTGTTGTAGATGCTGACCATATTTTCATGTAAGAACAGTCCTTACTGGGGTTTTCAAGGCAGTATTAAAAGGACATGAACTCACGAGGATAACATCAGCCTGCACGATTCCATTCAGTCACACAGGGGTGTCCCACTGGGATCCAACTGTGCCATCAATATTTTGACTTCAGAAGGCTTTATGAGGATGATCCATCAGTGGCCATCAGGCAGGAGGATGAGGAATGTCCCTAAACTCTGGGATGATTCCCTCCTTGTGGGGTGTGCAAAGCAGATTTCCCCTGTCAGACCATGACTGGGTGATTTTATTTTGCTGTTGACACCTCTGCTCTCTGTTAAATGAGTTAAATGCTCTCTGTTAAATGGCCCAGGAGCTGGGATCTGCTCAGGTGCTCCCAGGTTTGCAGAGGACCAGAGTGCAATTTGTGGAGTGAACCCTTACTTGTAGCTCTCCAGATTATTTAATTTTTTAACTCTGGCACTACACAACCCACTCTGAGAGCTATTAACGTAAATTAATTATTCCTCCCGCTGGCTTCTTTACAACTTACTCAGATGAGGGATTATTAAATGCATCATGCCTTGCAAATTTGCATGCATTAAAAGCCTTATCATTGCCTGTGCACTGCTGGCCTCCATCAGGGGCCCAGGAATTAGGGAATCCTTGCTCAGCTCTTTCCCTGGGCTCCAAACCACACAGAGCTGGTCCCTGTGCCCATGGACCCTCCTGAAAATGTGGCATCCCAAACCTGCCCAGGGCATCCCACTGCCCCTGGGCCTTGATACTTTCAGCTGCCATGGAGAGGGCAATTGCAGCATGCAGCAGAATATGTATTTTCTGATTAAATGTGGCTTTTTTGTGTTGGTTTTTTGGTGTGTTTTTGTTTTTTTTTTTTGTTTTTTTTTTTAATTTCTGGCTCAAACAAGGGAAGCAGATAACCATGGTAACCCAGGAAAATGTGGGATGGAGATCTGCTGGTGTATATCCATGGAGAGTTGAAGAAATGTGTTTATTTATTTGTTTTCCAATTTATCCTATTGTTGGCTTTTTGATTCTAAACAAGGATAAAAAATTTTGGAAAATGGAGGGTTATAAAATATCAGACACTTTCTGCACCTTTCAAAAGATTTTAACACAGTTGTAAATAATTTAAATTATGAACTTTCTGCTTTTACCATGATTTTAAGTAGAGAACTCTGAAATGAAGCAATTAAAAAAAAGTTTAAATTATAAAATGCAGATGGGACAGTTTGTTTTGAATATTAGCAAGAAAAGTTTCAAGTTTGATGTGTACTTAGGCAGTGCTTTGAAATAAATCAGTGTCAGTTTTGAGGAAATCTCAACTATTCAGTCTCCTACTAAAGTGAAACAGACTGAGTAGAGCAGAATGGTTTTGGTGCCACTGAAAATGGAGCAAATACCAGAAATAATTGTTAAATGAGGAACAATAAAAGAGTCAGGGTCCTGAAAGTAGTTCTGGCCAGAGCCTTTAGCTGCTGTGAGGGTTTTAATTCTCCAGACAGCTCCACATGAAGCTCTCCAGTCCCACATGTGGCAGCTGAGGGAGAAGGATTTGTCTTTGTGGCTTTTCTGCCCTCCACTGAAGTTCTGTCCTCTCAATTCAAATCTGACACACAAATTCACAGCAAAATATATTGTTTAGGAGGGTCTGTCCATGGGAACTTTCAGACAAATGCTGAATTTCTGCTGGATCTGCAGCATCTGTCACTGTTACCTGAGCACTCTGTGCGTGGAAAAGGGGTCTTGGAGGTGTCAGGATGTTTGTAAAAGGTTATTGCTCCCAGGGATTGTCAGAACTGGCTCATTGTTGGTAATGATAACTTCTTACTGATCTCCTCTCACACAGAATTCAAAGGGAAAACAGCAATATTCGACCTGTGTTTCACACTTTACTGCAGATTACTTAACCTAAATATTTTCCTGTTTCTAGTAACGTTACAGCAAACACAAGGACACCTTTCTGTAAATCCTTCTTGTAGGTGAAAAATTTGTGCATTCTGATTTCTTTCCTACCTGTGCATTTTGAAAAAGGTTTTCATAGAGGTATTTTTGCATTTCAGCATTTTAGGAATGTTCAGAGCTTGCCATTGTGTTTTCCTCTTTTTTTTTTTAGAATGCTAAATGCAAAGACTTGGACATTTTGCTGTTGTGTAATACTGAAATAAACAGGGATGTGCTTGCCTCTTGAAGATGGTCAGTGGGGTGAATAAGCAGATTTCTGTGGACTGTGGTTTTCCTCAGCTTTGTAAAAATCATCATTCAAGCTGAGAGTTAAGCCAGTATTTTAAGAAGAAGGTCCTGAATAGAACATGTAACAGCACTGCTTCTTTTGGGAAGTTGTGCTCTGTTGTAAGCAATTCAGGTATCAAGAGATTTGCACTGAAAAAAGTTATATTTATTTTCTTTTTAATGCTGTACTTTCCAAACACGAGGTTCTTTGTGGTTGTTATAAGTTGATAATAGAGAAACTGCAGCTACTGTTGGTAAAGATTGGTTCATTCCTCTGGTCTGTATATTATTGTAATGCAAATAGATTGTAAGACTATTTTCAAAGGTTCTCAAAATTAAAGTAACTTGATTACTTCAGACTTCAGTCTAAGGGATTTTTAGTCTACCATTAACTGAACTGAACCTTAATATGAAATTTGGGAAGCTTGTTTCTGTTCCTTGTTGAATTGACAGAGTACAAAACAAAAATCAAGAGTAGAAACCGATGCTGGATTCTGGGAAGGATTCCATTTTCCCTGGAGTGTAACTGACAGCCACGTGTCTGAGCAGTTCTGGCTTTGGAGGTCTCACTCCTGGAATCCTGCAGTGGTCCCAGGGGGGGATGAGCTGTGCAGGCACCGTGTTCCCCAAATCCAGCTNCTCCCTGTGCTGCCCCAATCCAGCTGTTCCCTATTCTCCCCAATCCAGCTGTTCCCTATTCTCCCCAATCCAGCTGCTCCCTGTGCTCCCTGAATTCAGCTGTTCCCTGTGCTCCCCAATCCAGCTGCTCCCTGTGCTCCCCAAATTCAGCTGCTCCCTGTGCTGCCCCAATCCAGCTGCTCCCTGTGCTCCCCAAATTCAGCTGATCCCTGTTCTCCCCAATCCAGCTGCTCCCTGTGCTGCCCCACCATGCACACAAGTTTTTGGATCCTTGGAGCAGCCTGAGCGTGCCCTGCCCAGCACAGGGCTGCAGCACAGTCCTGTTTCCTGCTCCTTGTGCTCCCTCCTTGCCAGCTTGGTGTGTTTCTGAAACAGGGAGCAGCAGAAGAGCTAAGAATAACCCAGTTTTAACTAAGATGTTAACACTGAGGGAAATGTCAGTGTCAGTTGGAAATGCTGGTGCTGCAATAGTAGCAATAATCCTTTTTAAGACTTGCAGCCTGTTTGGGTACAGCTTTGTGTCCCTGGAAGAACTTGGGATCAGCTAACGAGGTTATTAACAGCTCCTGGTTGTTTCTGGGGTGAGTTACCAGAGAATCAGGATTTGGGTTGTGCTGCTCTTTGTTCAGGTGAAACATAGGCTTGTTTTCCCTGGGAGTAAACTTTTTACAGTGCTCATTGTGATGACACACTTCAGTCAAATGGTGTTGGTTCTTGGGGATTTGGTAGAAGCTGAGTTTATATTATTCCTCTAATAAAGAAACACTAAATAGTTAATAAATATATCAGAAGACTTTCCCTCTGCAATTTGTTTCCCTGATAGCAGCATATTTTGTGTCTATAGCTCCAGTATTCTACTGGGTGAAGATAAATGGATTTCATAATCTCTCACTGGGGAGAAAAGTGAGACTGGAGGAGATTGGAGCTGCATGAGCTGGATAACCTAAGATTATAGCTCTGAGAGGCAGAGCTCTAAAAAGCTATTAAAGATGTTACCTTGTTGATTGGAGATTCAGGAGTTGATGCAGTGCCTTCAGTCCCTCTATGTTTTCAAACTTTCATTAAGTTTATTTCATCTTCCACCTGCCTTTTCTAAATTGCTGGTCTGAAAAGAAATCATTTTTTCAATCGTGTGTCTTTTATAAGTAGATTCATCTTCAAACAACATTACCATTTCCTAAAGACTGGATTTAAATCCATCAGCAGAATAGGAGGGAAAAGACACTCTATATTTTGGCATATTACTCATTGAGGTAATTTCTTGATGGGCTTGTGTTTAATATGTTGAATTACCACAAAGGAAAGTCAATTATCAGTTTGAAGAAATACCATAACTGGTGATTACAACTGCAGAAAAAGTGAAATTAAACTTTAGTTTTGGAAAGGAGGTTCATAAACTTGTTTTGTCTGAAAGAACTGCAATGATTAAGGAAAGATTTCGTGTTGGGACAGGGAAGATTTCTCTCTCAGTGTGATGCATTTAGTGAGATTTGTCCTGTTACCAATTTGCCATTTAATTGCTGGGCACATTCAGAGAAACTGGAACTGTCAGGTATGGTCAGCCATCCTTTAAGAAATGCCCAGTAGCTTTAATAGCTTTAAAAATGATTAATAGTTCATGATCCATGAATCCCTGGGTTGCTGTCTGTGGTGGGGTGAGCTCAGGTTGGCTGCTGGGGGCTGCTCTCCCACTCCATGGCCCAGGCAGGACAGGGGCAGAAAATGAGATGAAAAACTCTTGGCTTGAAGTAAAGTCAGTTTAATGAAAAAAAGCAAAGATGATGTGCAGAAGCAGAGCAAATCCAAAGGAAATTAATCTCAACTTCCCAGCAGCTGCCAATTTCCTGCCACTTCCCCAGGATCAGTGTGGGCAGCTGTCCCTGTCCCAGAGGCCACCCCTCAGCCCCCACTGCCACACCCAGTGTGGGACACAGGGCTTGGATGAATAGAATAGAAGCAATATTAATTAATTAATAAGAAGCAATATTAATTAATATTAATTAATAGAAGCAATAACCTGGATTTGGACTTCAGATGGCCACATTCACAGGGATGAGGTTGCCTCATCCCTGTCTGCAAAAGGATTTCAGTCTGCGAAGTTTTAGTGTTCACTTTGGGGAAGAAGATTGCTAGATGGGCCAGCTCTTTAAGTGTGATTATCCCCATTATTGGCCAGGGATTTATCAAATCCCTCTATCTTCTGCCCTGTTGATACATAAAGATCAAAGAGAGAGGCTGCTTAGATGAAGATATGCTGGGATAGAAACATGTTATGAAAATGGAGAGTAGGGCTTTTTCACACATCTGACCTACCCAGCTACAGTCTTCACTGAAAACATTTCTGTTTTGATAGAAGATTCTTTTCCAACATTTTAAGTTTAGTTTTTAAAGGTTCTGTTTTAAAACTTCTTTTTTGCTTTTAACCTCAGAAATGGAATTCAGAAATCATGCAAATTGCAGGGAGTTAAAGAGGAAAATGTTGTTCTCACTTTTTTCAGAAGAATCTCCCAGTTTCTCACCTCATGTTTAACTACAAGGGATCAGAGAGACTCAAAAGTCAAAGAAAACTTCAAGGCACAAAGAAAGATATTTTGGTTGGATGTGGTCCACAGTGAACCCATGCAGAGTGCAGTAGGGAATATTGTACAGAGAAAGGACCTTGAGAGTAGAAATTTGGAAATCAGAGTGTAAGATAAGGTGACAAAAGGCTCAAATCCTACACATCTGGTTTTCTAACAGCTGTAATTTTGGGGAAAGCATAAGACACAGTAGGTTTGAGGGGTACTGTCAGTGATGGTTCCTGAAGGTTTTGACTTCTTTTGCTTTGATCCCTGCATTTCTTTTAGAGGAAAATGCTGCTTTTAGGGCTGCTCAAAGCCCATAATTCCTATTTCATGGGAAATATCTATATTTCAAAACTTCTTTTCCTTCTCAGTTGAAAATATTTTTGATGCTGAGTTTTTGCCCTGCCTCAAGTGATGTATTCCCTGTTCCCTAGCAGCTGGGAGCTTTCCAGCACGGAGATTTCCACACCAGAGGCCAAGTCCTTGTGTTGAGCCCCATCTGGAGCCCCAAGCACGTTGCTGTGGTGAGCAGGGCTAAAGGCAGGTGATGTTCTGGAGAGGGCAGAGACAAAGCCAGCCTTGACTGCCAGGAGCTCCTTTGCATTAAACAGGAATCAGGAGCTGCCCAAGCCCTGGGATGGCTCTGGGAGCCCCCTGGAAGCCCTGGAGGTGCTCACTGCTGGTGGCTCCTGAGGGACCCAGCATTGCTTGAGCCCAGAGAATCTGCAACAAACGTGGCCTCCTAACAGGGAGAGCCTGTGGGACACAGAGCAGCCACCAAAGGGAAAGGTGGCAGCTTGAGCCAGGGAGATGTGAAGAATAAACTGAAAATGTGGAGCAGTAGGTTCAAAAATAGGTCAGACTAACCCACTGAAACTGTTTCAACCAACAAATAATAAGTTTTACTCAGATATTTCATAGATTTATTTAGCTTGGAGGAGAACTTGGGAGATGTTCTAGTTCAGCATCCTGCTCAAGCTCCAGAGGTAGATCAGGACTGTGCCCTGCTGAGTTTGTGTTATCTCTGGTGAACAGACATTCCACAGACTTCCTGGGCAACTTTTTCCTAATTAGAGAGAGAATTATTCCTGATAATTAATCAGAACTTGTTATCCATTGCTTTTTGCAATGACCTTTTGCTGTGCATGTTTGAGGAGAATCTGGCTCCTCTTTCTATGGAACCACAGCTAAAGCAAGGCCTTTAATTTGCAATTTCAGGCTGAGTAAACCCAATTCTCACTCTTTCCTGTCTGGTAGGCCTGTAAACATCTTGGTGGCCCAGTAAACACCCTGGTGGCCCAGTAAACATCCTGGTGGCCCTTCTGCCCTGGACTCATTCCAATTTTGTGTACTCAGCACAGCAAACTGGGCCCAGTGCTCTGTGCAGTGCCAAAGGCGACAAATGCAGCAGGAATAAACAGAATAAAGGCTCCTGAAGGCAGTGAAGGCAAACAAATCTCAACTTGTTGAAATGTCAAATGGGAATTCTGACAAAGAATGAACAAGAGTAATTTTTCAGCTCTTCAGTGTTCCCACAGACCCCTTTTTTTCATGTAGGTGCTCTGTGGAGTTGTCCTGTAGGAATTCAGGGATCCAAAAAAAGATTTCAGTTTTAACTAGGCCATAAAATAAATACTGTCTGTGCAGAGGGCTGAACTCCATCTCAGAAAGAAAGGTCAGAATCTCTACAGGGTGATGTTAGAGATGTTGGAAAAAAAGGAAATGTGAAAAATTTTTATCAATAAATAAATTCATGTCCATTAAGATGTTAAAATTCAGGTCTGAGGTAGGAACTTTGAGTTATTTTTGAAGAAACATCTTTCAGACATTACAGGTTTGATGCAGGCAGTGTTCACTGAAACTCTTTTGGGGGCACAGGGGAGCAGAGATCAAGTTTTATTATTCTCTGACTGTAGGGCAACATTTTTTAATACACTGAATATGCAGGGGGAACATCTTACCTCTCTGAAAGACTCAGCTGGGCTTTGTCTTGGTGCTATTTGCTCATCTGAACTTCTCCTGTCACCTCCTGGATGCTTTGCCACGTGTTCCTCATGCACCACATTCTCCTTGTGGTTTTCCACCTTAGATTTCAAGATTGTGGCTCCTCCTGCTCTGAGGGTTTTTTTCTTTTTTTGTCTTGTGCCTACTGCAAAAGGAGCAAAATCCTTGTCCAGAACCATAAGGATTCTTGGCAGAGGATCTGATTCCCTGGTGGAATTGATGCCAGCAGTGTGATAAATTTGATAGACTATTTTGTCACTTATTTAGAGCCTCAGGAATGGCTCCATCTTAACCCACAGAATATCTCCTGGAGTAGAAATTCATGGAACTGTGGTATTAAGGCCCAAGGCCCCCAAACCCCTGAACTATAACTGGCTTGCCCTCCAGAGGCTGTTTTCCCAAACTTTGTGATGTGAGGAAGGCTCCTGTGGCTCGTCCCTGCACAATACACAGCAAAGCTGCCTCAGTTGTGTGATCAAACCCACAATGATTTGGAATTAAATTTCAGTAATTTAAGTAACCCTTCTGGCATTGCAGCTCAGGGCACATCAAATTGGAAATCCTATTAAGAAAAAGTGTCTATATTTATTAGGACAGGAGGTTCAAAAAGTGTAGTTGGAGCCAAAGCTTTAAAGCTGTTTGGTTCAATGGGACATAAAAAACTTGTTAAAAATAATGGTGAGGAATTCACTGCACTTACTGAGAGTTTTGACAATTAAAAAAAAAGGGTAAAGAATCCTCATGAAAATGAAGAATGGCAAAACAGCTTTTGTGAGAGTAGGAAGCACAAGTGGAAATATGCCAAGTATTAATGTGCACGTTCTGTTGTCATACATGCAATAAATAATCTGTGCAAAGAGAATCCAATTACTGTGCACAGGGAATTAATTGTTACATTTCTAGCTTTGTGATCTGTTTGTGTGAGTGATTTCTGTGATTGAGCTCAGTTATGTACATTTATATTTAGAGTGGATTTCCTGTAGGACACTGCAGTAAATTTCCTTGGAAAAGCTCAGTGATGTGGTGATGCCTGAGCTCCTGAAGGAGCTGGGATTTGCCCTGGGTATCCCTAAGGAAGGGATGTAAGGGGCAGCTGTTTCTAGATTTATAGGGGTGAAGAAGTCCATGTTAATGGTCCAGAGTGTCCTGTTTTTGAAGCAGAGCCTTTGGGAGCTGTGCTGTGTGTGTGGAGATCCATGAAAGTGGATCTGCAGCCACATCTGCCTGCAGGACAGACACAAACCCTCTTGGCACAGAAACCTAAAAAAAGGGCACAGAGAACATAATCTATCTGTTTTGAAGGATATTGCCATGATTTTAGGAACCTAGGCAGTTCAAAATATTTTCTGTTGAATATAAGAAACTATAGAAATTATCTTTTTTTTAATGCTACTGAAAGGAGGTGTCCAGGACAGCACAGAAAACCCATTGCAGATCTGGGCATTGCCTTGGCTCTGCCTGGGCTTGTGTTGGTAAATCAGCAATGGTGATGTGCTCTGTCCTGAGTATTCTCAGAGAGCCACAAGACAGATCTCAAAAAGGACAGGACATGGATAAAAATCTCCTATTGCCTCCCCACTGCAGCAGTTTGAGACAATGGTAAAGAGTGTGAATTTTGAGAATGTTTTAGAAATGCACCCCCAAACTATTCTTGTTTGTTTAGAGAGTGCTTTAAATTGGAGCAGCTGAACTCCCTGCTGCTATGGGTTATACAGTTAATACTTGTGAAAAGATATATTTTTAGAAAAGAAAATGAAACAAAGAACAACTCTATTTTTGTACAGATGCTGAAGACAACAGAGATTTTTGTATGAAAAGAGGGCCTGATACTTTTGGTTTTCCATGGTGTCACTTCCACTGTTAATTCTGCCTTTTGTTCATTTGTCTTGTCTCCTGAACTCCGAAATCTTTGATTTCCTGCAATCCCCTAACTGCAGAAACAAGGACATGAATGTTCCTTTCAGTGTCTTGCTTTCATAAACACAGCTACCAGCACTACAGATTTGTTGGATCTGCACCACTGCCTGCAGGGTTGGGTTTTCTTTTTTAACATTTTGTGAGGAAAATGCTTTATAAATCTACCATGAGAACTATGGAGTGTGTTAACAATCAGGTTGTGGCTGTTGGAACTGGCCACCAGTTTATTTTATACCATGGTGCAGTTTAGGACACGATAATGAAGCTTTAATAACAAGAGTTTGCCTAAAAATAAATGTAAATTTAGGGTATTTCTGTAGAGAAGTAAACGTCTCATCCTGGTTCCCTATTTAAAGGTATCAAAAAAAAAAAAAAAATCCACAAACACATCTAGTTTGGAACACTTTTTTCCTAAAACTCTCTCAGCATCTACTCAATCCAGAAGGGTGAGCATGGCAAGATTTTCCTGAAGTTGGTAGCTCTGAAGCTGTTGGCACTAAGACTGTGTTAAAGCTAAATATATGGCTAAGGAGTTTGCATATTGTCTTTTTCACACCAAACCAACAAAATGTGAAAGAAAACAGAGGAATAGTAATTTACTGGTCTCATTTCCCAAGACTGTTATTCCTCATCTTGACATACTATTAAAATAATTTAATTATCAGTATTTTGTCTTGTCACGAAGTTGCTGATGCTTCTGTTATTTTTATTTCTAAAACCTTGAGTGCCCACACACAGACCCCCCCTTCAAATGCACATCCTTTGCCAAATACTTGTATTGGATCATCTGGTCTCCTGCAAAACTTCTGGCTAATTATAGTCTCTGTTGAGTGCTCTGAAGTGTGACACAGAATCAGCATAAATCTGCACCCAAGGAGAAGAATTTGACTGCTTGGTTAATCTTCTAACAGGTTTGGGTTTTATTTTGTTGTAGTTGTGAATACACAGGGAATTTATGTTTGCAGTTGCTAAAACTCCCAGAACCACAGAGCAAAAAACCAGTGGTGTTTCCTGGAAATCAGCTTCTCCTTTGGTTCCTCATTCCATCTTTGGTGCAGGTAACAGAAGTCAGCTCTGCTTCTCCTGGGGGTTCTTTGGCTCATTGCATTTTCAGTCCCCAGAACTGGTGCAGGTGTGTCGAGGTGCCCTGCTGGGCTCTGTGGGCTGAGCTGCTGGGAAGGGGCTGCTCACTTCTGTCCACTGACCCTGAGCAGCCACTGGGCTGCTGGGAACACAGCAGGAGCATCTGCCAGGCTTGGAGCTGGGATTTCAGCTGTGGGAAGGGGCTGTAGTGAGGATTTCAGCAGAGGAAATGTCTGGGATTGGGTATTTCAGCAGTGGGAAGTGGCTGGGATTGGTGATTTCAGCTGTGGGAAGGAGCTGAGGTTGGGGATTTCAGCAGTGGGAAGGGGCTGGATTGGGGATTTCAGCAGTGGAAGGGGCTGGATTGGGGATTTCAGCAGTGGAAGGGGCTGGATTGGGGATTTCAGTGGTGGGAAGGGGCTGGGATTGGGGATTTCAGCAGTGGAAGGGGCTGGATTGGGGATTTCAGCAATGGGAAATATCTGGGATTGGGGATTTCAGCAGTGGAAGTGGCTGATGGGGCTGTTCAGCTCCCACTGCTTGGTTGCAGACAGATCCTCACATATCCATATCACCTATCCACATATCTGGAGACTGATTTGGACATGGCCTGGGGCACACCTGCTCCCTGTGCCTTTTCTCCTCCTCCAGAGGAGCAGCAGTGATTGTTGAAGGCGTGGCAACCTGTGGATCCCTGGGGAATGGTACAAACTTGTGGAAATCTTGCATTGGTTCTGGTGGAGGTTGCCAGTGCTGCTGTGATTTGGGTGCCAGGCACATTGCTAGTCCAAGGACAGAAGCCAGAACATGTGAAATTCCATGGATATTTTTATATATATCTCTATATGTGTGTGTGTGTATTCATATCTGTGTGTGTGCAATGATTTTACCCTGAAAGAGGAACAGATTGATGTGTGTGGGTGGAGAGGAGGAATGTCAGTTATTGGAGCTGCCCAGATCCTCAGAACTGGGCCAGCCCTTTGCTGGGCAGCCTGCTCTGGGTGGGGGAGCACGAAGCAGGTTGGACTGGGTGACTGCCAGAGGTCCCATCCAAGTGACAGCATCCTGTGATTCTCTCAATTGTAGGTGAAAGCAAGTCTAAATATGAAAGAAAGTGCAATTGTGTGGAAACTGAAAACTATTTCAGTCTACTCATCTTTCTGAAGGTGGAAGATGAATGAGGCAGACTGGGAAATAGTGTGGGTGACCTGTCCAGGGAAATGAAATCTCCTCAGTTTCTGTTTTAAGAGGCTAATTTGAGAACCACATCTCTCAGGTCTGGTGCTGCTGAGACTCTCAGTATGATGAAATTTCCAAGTTCTCTTTTTTCTGCTCCTTTCAAGTTGCAGAGGCAGTGAATAACTCATCTCAGCAGCCCAGCAGGGTGTGCATCCCCTGAGATTCCCTTGTCTGACAGGTTACACATTTGTAGTGCAGGTAGGAGTTCTGATAGATGCACTGACTATTAACGTGAGCAGCTGAGGGGATCTGCTCAGCTCTTCTCAGAGTTTCTCTGAGACAACTACATTTTATTAAACATTCCTTTCCCCCACTCTGGTTATGGAGAGAACACCTTATTTATAGCCAATTCTTAGCTCCTTCTCCATCTGTAATATCTTGATTAAATGCAGGTTTTAAAAAATGACCCAAAGGCAAATAGTTCATCTTTTTCTTTAAACTGCTAATTGCACATCCTTGAAGTAGATCTGTGATTTTTCAGGTGCACCATGTTTCTTCAGGTGCTGTTGAAAGAGTCATTGTGTTCCTGAAGGTTTCATTTAACACTTCACCTTTTCCTTTGCGTGGCTCCTGACAGTTCCCCTCTACAGATTTTATCCTGTTATTTGCTCATATGTGTCTGGAAAGATGCAAACACAGAGGAAAATCTGAATTTGTCAGTAATTCCTTACGTGAGGAGCAGTATCTTGAAAACACCTGAAAAATCCTTCCTTCACTCTGTTGCCTCAGTTCTTCCTTGTGTACACATATTCATTTACACACACAAACACACAGCACTTGAAAATGTTGTCTTCTCAATACTCTCACAGTTGCCTATGACTTTTTTTTTAACTTTTCCTATTTATCAGAGAAAACACTGCCATTCTTGTGAAAAGAGAAACTTATACCACTTACACCACCTCTAAAGAACTAAAAATGTCAAGGGGGCCATAAAAGGAAAATAACACAGTTTGTTTTGGAAATTGTTCCATGACAACTTCTGTAATCATTTTGACAAAAGTTCTGTAAACTGAAACCTTTGTACTTTTTCAATTGAACAAGCTCTGAAGGCACAATGCATCACTGGAAATAGAAATTAAAGACTTTTTTTTTTTGTTCTCTGCAAGAAGCTCTGCACTCTGTGCCTCCAGAGTAAAGATGTTCTCTGAAACAGAGAATTTTTGTGTGTGATATATTACAATGTGTGCTGCTTCCTTGACTTCTTATCCTTTGTGCTGCTCTGGAAGCAAAACAGATCTGGCTTCTTTGCATGCTAATAAACTTTGCTGCTTGTAATTATTCCATGGTTACAGTGGTACTCCTTTGAGATGAATCTTTGCTACATTATTTACTTTGTTTCAATCATTTGGAGCCTTTAGTTCAACTGTAAAACAAGGCTTTATTTTTGTTGTGATGTTTATTACCTCGGTATTTTTTCCATCTGTAAGGCAAGGATTGGAGCAGCTGTTTAGGACCTGATTCTCTGAAAACAAAAGTCACTTTGCAATATTTTGATTAGAAAAGAATGTGTACCTGGTATAAAAAAATTCACTTGGGTGTTCCCTTCTGTGGTTTTGGTAGAAGTCAAAGATCAACCTCTACACCACTCTAGAGCAGAGTGCAGAAACTTCTCATGAGTTGCCATGAGTGATCAGATATATGATACCTATTTTGTGTGATGGAAGATGTGCAATATTTATAACTTGGTTTGATAAGCATCCCATGTTTTGCTGAATCTGTGATCCTTTCCATGATGTTTGCCAAGTTTTCATTTGCCAAAGCCAAAAATACAATTGATCACAAAAACCTCATTTCAGTTGAAGATAATTTCTTTGAACATATGGTACCAGTTATAGTCTCAAGCAGGTACAGAAATAAGAAGCAAAGAAAGCTGAACAAGTAGCTGATTTGAAGAATAAACACCTGTAATAGAGGAAAACGTCAAACTGTATTCTTTAAATCCCGATCAAAGCAGTTTATTGATTTACTTAACAACATGTAATTAACTGGCAGTCAGGAATTAGGCATTCAGAAAGAATCAGCCATTCTGCAGATAACCCACAACAGTTGACATCTGTGAAATATTAATATGGAACTATAAATTTCTAAACCTAATCCCTCAAAGTTTCTGTTTTCCCCACACTCCTGTCCTGTTTTGCACTCACTCACCCCTCTGCCTGTCCCTGTTTTGGGGTCCAACACTGTCCCCCCACTTCATGGCTCCTCGTGCCCAGGTGGGGTTTTCACACTGTTGGGGTCACCTCTGGCAGGTATCAGGGCAGGTATCCCACACATCACCTGTCACCCTCCTCTCCCTCCCCCTCGTTACAAATTTTCAGGTGTTCTGGGTATTTCTTTTCAAGCTGACTTTGTTTTTTCCCTTTAGCACTGTTTAAGCAGCAGTTGGCCTTTGGCTTTAGCATCAGCAGTTCAGGGATGCTCTGTTCTCAGTGAGGGAGTTTGGGTTTTGTTTCTCTTCAGCTGCTGTGCAGCAAGAGAGGGACCCTCACTCATTCCCCCTCTGGGGTCAGGATCACTCAAGGAAAGCAGCAGGCTCAGGCTCAGCTGTGGAATGGAAGAGTTTGGGTTCATTCCCCAGCCCTTGGCTGCTGTGGTCATCTCCCATTTTCACTTTCCAGGAGGAGTGGTGTCTGCAGGAGCCTGTTCTGGGTGAACTGCTTGGTCACTTGTTCTGGGTTAACTGCTAAGTCACTTGTTCTGGGTTAAATGCTAAATCACCTGTTCTGGGTTAACTGCTAAATCACTTGTTCTGGGTTAAATGCTAAATCACCTGTTCTGGGTTAATTTCTAAGTCACTTGTTTTGCTTTTTGTTGAAGATTCACTGTCTTTTAATGAAGCCAAAGGCATGGAAGGCCCTGACAGAGGGAGAACAGCATTGAGCTGAGGAGTGAGCTCTGCTCCACCAGCTCCTGTTTGATCTGCTCTTGGTGCTCCTGAGCAGACCCTGAAACACCAACAATTGCTGATCATGCTGCTGGCTCTGATAACATAACTCATAATGTGGCCCTAATTACTTACATTATAAAACTGTCAGGTCTGGAACATTTGGTCTCTCAAGGCAGCTCTCTAATTAATCTTTCCCTTTTTTATTAGAGATCTTGTTATGTGATTGTCTTTTGGGGAGGAATTAGAAGGTTTTATGTTATAGTGGTGAGTGGATTTTTTTAAAGCTTGCACTGATAATAGAGCAAGAAGACTTCAGTTACCTTTTTTTTTAATTATTATTTTTATTGCAGCATCTGAAAGAATGTTGTCCTTACTATTAATGCCCAGCTTCTGAGGGAAAAATTTTAGAACAAGCCATGTTGGAAGGGACCTTGAAAGATCATCTGGTCCAACCTTTTGTGGGAAAAGGAGCCTTTTTAGCACCCTGTCCAGGCATGTTTTGAAAAGCCTCCAGTGATGGGGATTCTGCCACACCCATGGGGAGGTTATCTCAGACCTCCTTTGTTTTTCCATAAAATAGGAGGATCATGTTTAAATTTCTGCTTAATTCAATGTAGAGATTTGAACCAAGGTCTTACATTTCTAAAATTGTGCACCTGGCTGCATTATTACAGTATAATCTCTCACCATCTTTCTAGAAATAAATGCTTCATTTTTCTTCTAAACAATGAAATTGTTTACTGGAAAATAAGCTAGCAGATCATTGTGCTTTATTTCAGGTAAGCCACTAAAACACCATGTTAGCTTTCTCTATCTAGATCTAATTCAGTGATTTTTAAACTATTTCATATAAAATAATGGTTCTGATATTATCCAATTTTGCCAGGATCTGGGTTTGTAGGCATAAAGCCTGTGCCTCTCCTCGTTAAATAGAAGTTCAAGATTGATCAATGTTTTTTTCCACTCTGAAACTCTTGATATTCTTAAAATCACCTTGCAGGAAAAAATTTAAAATCTTGTCACCCTCACAGAATGACAGTACTGGGGTTTTTCTCTGTCTATAAATCTGGAGAGATAAAAGATGACAACGATAAAAATGTGATGTAGATTCAAGAATCTGTCTGCAAAATAATGTCCTTTTGTTCAGTGCAGCTCTAATGCTTTAATTCACCTTGTTTGTAACTATTTCCTTTATAAATGATCATAAACCTGAAAAGGTGGGCTATTTTTTAAGCTTAACATAACCAGCACTGCCTTATTTCAAAATCTAATACAATTATGAACACAGCACAACTTTTGGATGATTAAATTGCAAATTGTGGGTGTCCACGAGGCAAGCAGATATATTAAATTTGTTCACCTTCATAACTCATCCTCACACACAATGTATATTTTCCAGGACCATGCAAAGCTGTGCTTGTTCTGCCTGAGGTACATCCCGTAGTATTTATGGTTTATCAGATATACAGGATATCTTCTTCAAGGAGATACTCATACATCATTTGAACTTCAGTAGTTATTACATTGTTTTAATGGAAAAATGTTATAAATGAATGAGTTTTATTCTCTCTGAGACACTTATATTTTTTGAACATGACTTTCTCCATGCTGTTATTTTTTCTTCTATGAGAACATGAACCTCTTGTTTATTGCTCACTGATTTTATAAACATATCTCCTTTTCTCCTTGGAGAGCTATAAAGACAAAAAGGTCAGCAAGCAGAGCTCAGTAATCAGAGTGTGGTTTTACAGAACTTTTGTGGAGCAATCCTGACACCTGTTAAAAAGCTAAAATCAAAGTCATCAAGACAAACACTTTACCTCCTATTTGCATTGCATTTGAACAAGGAACATAATCTACAGAGAAGTATTTAAAAGTGAGGGTTTGATTCACAGCTAAGGCATATCTGGCTTTATCCACATGGAAAATGCCTGCAGTTGCAGTTGTTCCAGTGCTTGCTGATGGACTCTGCTGTAGAGGTTCATCTTTGACCTCTACCAAAACCACAGAGGGCAACCCCCAAGGGAATTTTCTATACCCAGTACACACAGTGTTCACTGGTGGAGCAGAGAGCTCTTTCCCCCTCCCTTCATGCACAATTTCATGCACAAGGTGCCCCCCATGTCCTGGCAGCAGCCAGGATGCTGCAGGGGCCAGGGTTACCTGCCTGCCCCACTCATCCCCATCTCCTTTCCTGGCACTCTTGTGTTGTGGTTGCTGACCAAGCCCCGTGGAAGGCAGCAACCCTCAGGTGTTCAGGTTGCTCAATTCATGTTTTCCCTGCAGGATTTCCTCCTGCATTTTGCTTGGCTGGGACCCAGCACTCCTGACACAAATCCTCAGCTCCCCCCCTGCCCCAGGCTGGGGCATGGCAGAGCCATCTCCTGATCCATGAAGTTCACTGTGCTCCTCTCCCACAGCATTCCTGACACTGGGGAGGGCTGAGGAAGGGTTTCAGGATTTTGGCAAGGGCACTGACTGGGACAGATCCATTTCTGCATGCAGTTTAGGAAACAGTTGTGTAGTCCAACAAAAGGGCAAAAATCCCTAAATGCACATTAAATCACCTTTGTTAAACTGCCCCAATCTGCAGCAGTCCCCCCAGGGAGTGCTGTTTGAATTAGGAATGTTGATAGCAGGGAGAAGCAGGCATGTCCAGAGTGCTGGAACCTAAGAGAAGTGTGAGTGGAGAGATCCTGAGATTATTTACACATCAACTGGAGCCATTTATGGCACAGAAATAGGTCCTTGTTCCTTTCCTGTCACAGGTGGAAGAGGTGAGGACATTTTAGATGTCTCCTCCAGAGAACTTAATATTTGCTTTTTCTTTTGTTTATCTTTTCTATGATTGCACTGGATAGTATTGCAAAGTCGTATAAAATTAAAATTAGGTTTGAAATAGGGTTTGTTAATTACAGTATTTAACTGTTGTGCTTATTGTTTCCTAAGAGATTAATGAGGTGAATTATTGTCACATAATTAAACTCCAGTATATCTAATCTCTTACATACCCTTGTGGTTTACTGTTATTCCAGTATCACTTGAAGGTTAATTTCACTTAGCTGATATATATTTGACTTTGGCAATACAGTTTATATCAAAATATGTTTTTAAGTCTATTTGAAAGTCATTAGGCAACAGCTTTGCCAAAATTGTCACTTTGAGCTTTACAAGTGAATGTAAGGATGTAAAAACCAGTTAAATCAGCAGAATCACACACAGATACAAATTCAAAATATCCCCTAAAATGGTTTTACTGAAGCCTTGTCCTGGAAGCCAGAATTCCTCAATTGCTGCCCAGGCTGTGTCTGAGGCTGTTCAGCTCAGCTCTTTCCTGTGGTACTCGGGCACACAAAAATTAGAAACATGCAGGAATATCTTTATAGGAAAAGACAAAACTACAGAGTCCCCAAAAGACGCCTTTTCTCCCAGAGAAACAGATTGCTTTATATCCTTCCAATTTCTTTAATCCCCAAACCCAACCTTTCTACTCCTCCAGCCACACACTCAGCACCATCTTAATTCACTGTTCCTGATTTATTCTCATGCTGGATCTATTTAAAAGATGGGTATTCTATGTATTATACTACAACAGAAAAGCTGCTGCTGTTTCCTTGTATTAGTTCCAGTCACAGGGGTTTTTTTTGACATCAATTTTTTGCTTTCTCTTCAGTAATCCTAAGAAATTACCTACTCTATAACTCTTTAATTTCCCCTAAAGTAGGGTACTAAAGATTTGAATCTACTATTTTCTCTCATTTCTCTCTCATCTCGTCCCTGGATAATGTGGACAGAACTAAAATTCTTTTCCTAAAATTATAGCTAAGTGTAGAATCAACCCCAAATGAGACCTTTCAAGAAGATAAAATTTCAGCAACATGTAATTTAATAGTTTTGATATTCGTCCATGGTATGAAAGTTCTATTAGTAAGTGGTTTCAATTTTGAATCCAGAGATTGTCTCTCTTCTGGACAGAATTCACAAATCTTTGATATCTGAAAAATACAATATTCTCCAGCATTTAATCTAAGTTGTATATTATTTTTAGAGATTTATCAGCCAATATTGAAACAGTGAAATCTCTCACTAACTTCCTTGGTTATGACCCTCTTAAAAGACATCCCACTGTGCATTTCTAAATTAATTTCCTCTTCTATATACTTGTCACTGTAAATACCCCCCAGGTTGTTTAATTTTTTCTCTGTAATGAATTAGAAGAGGATCCTGTGTGTGCATTCCAGTTTTCCCCAGTTTTCTCCAGTTTTTACCAGTTTTCCCCAGTTTCTCCCAGTTTTCCCCAGTTTATTCCAGTTTTCCCCAGTTTCTCCAGTTTATTCCAGTTTTCCCCAGTTCTTCCCAGCTACATGTTTCCTTTGCCACCACTTTCTGGTGCTGTGGAATTACTTGAGGTGCCTGCTCGTGGCCTGCGTGCCATGGACACAGCTCCAAACATCAATTATCCAGGTCACTCTGAAATTGGTTGCTCCTTCTCCCCTGTTCCTGTTGCCTCAGAAACCGTGGGCCATCAGCAAATGTAACAATTCTGAACATAACATGCCCAGGTCAGGATTTTAGAAAATAATCTGAACTTGTAAGCTCCCAGGAGCTGCCGTTGTCTCCGTGCGCTCCAGGGCTGCCACTGCGTGTCTTTGAATGGAGCAGGATTTGTTTTGTCAGTCCTTTGCAAACATGCTCACCTCCTTTTCAAAGCAATCTGCTCTGAGCTGTGCTCCCAAATGCTTTTCTGAGTTCCACATAAATTGTCCATTCTGCTGGGATTGTCTCCAGGTAAGTAACATGTGGAAGGAATTCCAGTCAAGTCGCCTGCCATGACCTCCTTTCTCTCTGTATTCAGCCTCCTGTCATGGTCTTCTAAGTCAGGCATTTCTAAATCTGGCTTAATAATTTTCTGTCTTCTGCATAGCTGAGTGCAGGATAAGAAGCTTGGGCTTTCTATGGTCTTGGAGCCTTTTAAAGTAAAAAGAATTATATTAACTGCTACTCCAGTTCTCAAATACTCCCTTCCTTCCTTCCTGAGTTATCACAAATCCTGCCGAGGGCTTCCCTTTTCCCCTTACCATTTTTCTACTGATTTCTCAGTTGTAATTCAACTAGGCCTGGAGCTTTGGCAATGTTTAATAGTTATAATTGCCTAATTAAGGTATCAGCTCTAGTAGACCAGAAGCTTTCTTTCTCCTCTGTCTTTCCAGTTTTCAGGAGTGTGTTTACCACTTCTGTCAGATTCTCCTCCTTTGTGTATTCATTATGAGCTGTCTATAAAGATATGAGTAATCTGTCTCTTTATTTTTAAAACTGCTTTGCTTGAAGATACTTCTCCTATTCCTGTCAGGCTACAAGTAGCTGAACAAAAAAACCCCACAGTTACACAGAAAAATTGGTATTACTGTGGAACAGTGGAAATCTGTCTTTTTCTTGGCTTTTCAGGAAAATATAAACTGTGTAATAATGGCATGTGTGCATGAGAGGAAAGGATACACCTGGGGAGTGAGTGTAACCTGTGGTGATAAGAAAGGGTAGAGATAATTAAAGTTAATTGGCAAAAAATGAAGTCAGATCCTGCCAGGTGAGCATATTTTGCTTGTGACAGTCACTGGTGAGTGATTGCTCTGTCTTTGCTCCAACCTCGGAGTTTTTTCTCTCCAGTTTCTCCCACTCCTTCTATGGGGGGACAGAGCACTGACCAAGGGCTGGGTGGGTTTTTGGCCAGCCCAGCCCAACTCCTGAGCTCAGTGTGAAATGGGAGGGGTCTGGGAGTGACAGGAGGGGACCTGCCCTGCCCTTCCTGTGGGGGCTGCAGCCCTGGGGCACCATCTACAGACAGCTAAGCAGGGCACTTTTTGGGGGGGTGTTCCTTATCCAACACCAGAGATCCATCTCCTGAGCTAAAAGGGACCTGGCTGACATGCACCTGTACAGGACAGTGCAGCTTGGCATGTTCTGAGTGTGCTGAATGTGTGGCCAGCCATTTAAAAGGTTGATGAGGATATTATATTTACATAGTTCCTCCTGTTCTTCTTGATTCTTGAAGAGTTATTCAAACTTGACTGCACAAAAATGATCCAAACCAGTGTTTGAAAAACTGTTTTAATCTGAGCTGTTTTAGCTCAGGAGGTGTTTGTCCTTTGGAGTTCTCTTGGAGTGTGCTAGAGAATGAAAAGTTTCCTTGCAGATCATGGGGAGACTTCTTCAGTCTGTAATGAAGCATGTAGGGGGTGTCCATCCCAAGGGAGGTTCTTACAGAATTCCCTGAAAGCACCAACAGCCAGTGGCAGAGGCAGGAGAGGGAGCTGCCAGTCTGCTCCCCTAAAAATTCTGTGTCTCTAAATCTTATATTTGGCTCCAATTTATCTTCAGATCTATTCCAGTAAATACCATGTTCCCTTTCAGAGAGGATGCTTAGCATTCCCTAGAGGATTTGTAGTCTCTCCCTCCTTTTGCCCATTTCACCATCTGGGGCCCTTACAGGGATATTTATGTTTCCTCTGTAGGAGAAGAAACACCACTGAGCCTTGTGTCATTCCACAGGTGAGGCCTGGGTGTGTGACACGGTGCCACCTCCTGTGTTAAACTGATGGAGACAAATTGTGCCCAAATTACCTCCCCATCGCTCAACTCTGCCAACTGTCCAAGTGCTGCAGTAGCAGTTTCTGGCACGTACAGTGGCCTCATACAGCAGAGCAGGGGGTGAGCAGGAGTTTCAGAGTTTCAAATCCAGTGCAGTTTTTGCAGCAGTGCTGTTTGCTGGCTCCTGATGTTGTAGTTCATAGGAGGGGAAGGCACTGCTTTGGAAACAGGGCTGTGGCCTGCACAGACACCACCCCTGAACAGCACAGCTGTGGCAGGACTGCGCTGGCCCTCGCTGCCACAGCTGGGTGTGCAGGTGTGCCACACAGAACCCAGGGGAAAGGCCCTGACACCAAAGGGCTCCAGCCCCAGCTGAGGATCAACCCCTGAGTCTGGGGAGCAGATGGGAGAGAGAACAGAAATCCTCTTGGCTCAGAGACACTGCTGTACAAACTGTGAAAGGCACTCGGTGGGCACAGAGGGGAAAGCCTTTCACACCCCCCTGAAGTGTGGGGGGCTTCTCCCCCGAGTTTGGACACAGATTCCATGGTGACTCTGCTGAGAATTGAGGGGAAGGATCTCCATGTGTGCCCCAGCAACAACTGGAGCCATTGGATCCTAAGTTATATTATTTCTGTGCCAGCTGTAAAATCAATGGTACCTTTAACCCTGTGCTGGACATACCTACCAGTAGCTTTTTCTTGTCTTTATTCCTGTGTAGCAGATAGTTTGTTCTAAGTCTTATGTCAGTTAGTTTTGTGTCTATTGAATAAATAATTCATTCTCTAATAGACCCAACCAGCTATTATTGAAGAACTTGTGAACAAGGGTGGGTTTTGGGGTGCTGGCCACCTCAATAAAGCTCCTGCCTGCTGCCTGAGGCCTGGGCAAAGGCAGGGATTTATCTGAGCCCCCACATACATTGGTAACAATGAGAATAAAGCTTGGTGGCACAGAACACAGTGGAATTTGAGGCTAACAAAATTCTCAGGCAGAAACGATGATCTCATAAAATTAAAATGGTGAAAGGGGAGGATCCTGACTTCATCCCAACCATCTTTTCTGGACAGAAGTGAGCAGAGACTGGAAATCTATGGAGAAGCAATGTTGTGTTTCTAGGAGGAGGAGAGGGGCCAAGGAAACAAGAGGATGGACCTGGTTATAGGAGGGGACTGCTGGCAAAGACTAGGGAGTAGGTGCAGTAACAGATTGGGCATTACAGCACTGCTGGAGGCCTTGGGGGCAATGTTCATGTGCCTGCATTTAACCATGTTAAATAGAGGGATAGAGGAAACCAAGAAATCCAGCTGTGTTTGCACAGGGACTGGGATTCTATTGCCAGGCTGGGGCCTCCCTTCCAAGCTGCAGGATGGAGAGGGAGCCCTGCAGGAGGAAGAGGCAGGGCAGGAGGTGAGGTTTATGGCCTCTGTCACGGGGCAGGTGCAAAGTGGGGTGATTCCACTGGTATTACATCAACCTGTGCTCACTGATTTCCAGTGGGGGGTGATGGATAACAATACTGGAGGCACAATTTGCTGATATTGCTGGGAAAGCCAGGAAAAAGTTTCCCATTCTGAGGGTGTTCCACTCACCCCCCTGGGTCTGTCTCAGTGTGTAGTTTCATGAGCTGGACAGTGATTAGGGCAGGCAAGTAGCAGGAGCAAGGCTTTTAGCTCAGTCACACCTGCCTTATTCTCAGTGTTTCCCAGAGGCTCTGCCAGGTCTGCACCAAGCAGCTCAGAGATTTCCACGTGGAAGCTCCTTGTGGCTGGCAGGAACCATGGCCAAGCAGCCAGAAAAGCAGGGCAGGGTCCATGTGCAGACACTGCCTCCTCACTCCCTTCCAGGTTTCTCTAAACAGCTACCAAGAAGTGTAAATGGGTGCAGCATCTCTGTTCTTCAGTGCCACAGTGGTTAATTATAGTCTGTAAATGTTTCACAGGAAAAATACATTGGTTACTTTAGAAACACTTAAAATAATAGACTTCAAAAATGTTCTAAACCAAACAGTGCATTTTGAAGTGATGCATCTTGTCCATAGAACAAAAAATATTGTACTGGTCTCATCAGACACAGACATTTTTCCTTTTTTCAGCATTTGTTGGGTAATCAATGTTCCTGTTTGCTGTTTATCTGTTTCTTAAATTTTAACAAGTGATTCTGCTTATAATTGTGACACTTCATGATTTTGTAAAAGTTGGCACCTGCTGTGTGCAGGATAATAGCACAATTCAACGTGCACTGTAGGAAGAGCTGATTTGCTGCTCATTTTACCTGGAAATGTCTGAATTATAAGTGGAGTTACCCTGTTGAAACTCACCGGGGATGTAGGTAAGTGGGAGTAGAGATTTTTACTTGTGTAACAAGAAGAAAACCCCAAATACATGTGATTTTCTTTGTCATGGATGCAGAAAAGCACCAAAAATTAATTAGACCAAAAAAAGGAGTTGTCTTACTAGATTTTATCTGTGATGTCCATTGGTTATAACGAAGCTGGGGAAAGATTTCTGAGCAAATACAAATAGTCACTTCTCACCTGTGATGAAATTTGCCCCTTGCAAGAAAAAAAAATTACCTCTGTGGCAGTTTCTCCTCTAATTAGCAGATGAATGTAATTTTGGTAATTCTGTATGCACACAGTGCACCATGCTCCCTTCTCCCCAAAACAAGGGGAGATCCCAAGCTTCTCAGGCTTTGGCAGGAGGAGTTTTCTTCCTCTTGGAGCCTGGAGCAGAGAAGGATGACAGCTGTTCATTGCTGTTCTGGGGGCTGCTGTCTGTGCTGGGCAGTCAGGATGTGGAAACTGCATCCTGGCCATCCTCGTGTGCCCAGGGCAGGGGCAGGGGCTGGGGCTGTCCCCTTTCTCCAGCACACAGCGGGGTCATCCTGCCTGGACACCTGCTGCAGCCCCAGTCCCAAACTGCAGCTGCCTGATGAATTCCTTACAAAGGCTGGGGGGATCCTTTCAATCCTTTTGGCCTTTGGAAAAAGAGAAAGGAAGGCTGTGCTGTGCTGGTTTTCTGTGTGGCAATTCACAGCCTAGGGCTGTGTCCAAGAGCTGGAGCAGAGCCTTGCAGGCACTGTCCTTAGGAAAAGGGATTTCCTTAGCTCGACTGCTTCAGGTGCTTGTGGCTGGGGAGCTGGGATCCCTCCTCATCCCACAGGAATTGGTGAGCTGGGATCCTTCCTCATGCAGAGGAATTGGAGAGCTGGAATCCTTCCTCATCCCAGTGGAATTGGTGAGCTGGGATCCTTCCTCATCCCAGAGGAATTGCCTGGGTCTCAGGCAGATAAACATTGACTTGGTGAGCTGGGATCCTTCCTTATCCCAGTGGAATTGGTCAACTGGGATCCTTCCTCATCCCAGAGGAACCAGTGAGCTGGGATCCTGCCTCGTAACATGGGAATTGGTGAGCTGGGATTCTTCTTCATCCCAGAGAATCTGGTCAGCTGAGATGCTTCTTCATGCAGAGGAACGGTGAGCTGGGATCCCTCCTCATCCCATGGGAATTGCCTAACTGGAGGCAAGGCTCAGCACCCCCAGGTTTCCCAGGTGGAATGTGCAGCCCCAGCCCCAGCAGAGCAGAGCTCTGACATTGCCAGGGAGTGCTCAGGGCAGAGGAGACGAGGGAAGAGCTTTGCCAGCAAGTGTTAAAGTGAGCAACAACACCACAGCAACTTTAGTTGTTGCATATTTACTGTTTATCTGCCTGAGACCCAGGCAAATTAACAGCAGCCATCTCATTTTTGTTTCTTACAGATTATTCTCCTGTGACTTTTAATTAAAACTTCCCTTAGGCACAGAAGAACCATTGGTGATCTTTTTTTTTTTTCCCCTGGACTGTCTCAGCTTTAATTACCTTTTAGGATTTGAAATAAGCCTTATGTTTGCACCAGATCATGTTTACTACAGAAGGAAGTGGCAAAGGGATCAGCAGGGATATTTACTAGAAAATCAAAATTTCATGTAAAATATATTTCCCAGAGGAATTGGTAAACATTCCCTTCCCCCTCCTAAAAACCCTATGGCCAGGTTTAATAGTCTTTCATGTATTTTAAACTGAATAACTTGTGTTGAATCTCCCATTCCTGCACTATTCAATTTTTACTGGGAATATGATTACACTGAAATGAAACTCCATCGGAGAAATAAGATATTGGATGGGCAGTAGACCAAGGCAAATTTCTGAGCAGTTTGCATAAATGTTTTCCCAACCATAATAGCAGCTTCAGAACTTAAGCAGAAGAGCTAACCTGTCAGAATGCAATTTCTATTCACTGCTGCTCCAAACACCTTGTTTGCCAGAGAAAAATCCCGTTTGTTTTGTGTTCACCCGCAAATAAATTCGATATAAAACCAGCTCCAATGGGTATAATGCCATTCCAGCTGGAGAGAGGGGAGGGGTTTAGGCACTAATGGGTGTGCAAATAGGGGGCACAGTGTGTTCCCACAGTGTGGTGCCAGGGAAAGCAGGAGCAGGGAGTTGATGGGATGAGCTCCCCAGGACAGCAGCAGGGAGCAGGCAGCGTGGGCTGCTCTGTGCAGCACAAGATGAATAAGAGAGTCCTAATCATTTCCTGCTGTTGACTGGAGAACTGCTGGCAGGGCTGGTGAAAAACACAGTTGAATTGCAGCAGGCCTTAGAATAGGGATGAATGTGTAATGCTGGGAAGATGAAATGTTTTTGGGAAGCATCTTTGGACTGAGGAGAGCCCCCTGATGCTCTCCATGGCAGTGGGTTCCTTGGCAGGGAGACTCTCTGCAGCTGGGTAGGGACAGCTCAAGGGGTATTTTATTAATTTTATTCATTTTAGGGACAGCTCAAGGTGTATTTTATTCAAGGTTTTGGGGTGTGTCTACCCAGGCACATGAAGTATTTGTGTGTTACACATATATTTCCAAAGGGCACTGTTTCATCCCAGAACAAACTCTGCAGCTGAAGAGGCATTTTCTCATTCTGCTTTTTTGTACAGAAGTGAAAAAAATCTCTGAGGCAAATAAAGTCTTCCATTGCCTTATAGAATTGATGATATTTTGGTGGCTATTGTTAATCAGATGATAATATTCCTCTTGGCTTCAGTCTAATGATTTTTTTTAATATCATTGACTGACTTGCTGGCTGCTTCATGTGCATTTTAGACAAACAGGACATAGGGTTAGAAAAAAATAAAATTAGCTTTTCTTTAATTTACTTACTTGTGAGCCAGTAACTGTGCCCCAAATCCCCAAATAACAGGCTTAAGTGAGTCTTGCTTTTCAGATATTTTGGCCATTGAGGAGCTGCACAGGCAAATCACACTTCTGGACTCAGAAATGGACTTGATTGGAAGTTCTCTTTTTCTGCTTCTTTATAATGGGCATTCTGCACACAAATTGGTTTTTCACAGATGAATATTCTGTGCATTTAATTTAGGTTCTTCATATGGCTGTGTGCATTAGAGCTATTTAGCATAAAAAAAGCTGAAGAGGAAGAATGGAAGAAATACTTTTTAAATAAATGGTGTAAAGTTAAGTGGTATGCTCCTGTTTACCCTTCCTAACAATATAACAAGCCAAGGACATTCATCAGGAAGAAAGGCCGTAATTAATTAAGTGAAATATGATGTAGAGCACAATTAACATGTGTTCCAGCATGTCAGTAGACTCATGCCAATAAAATAGTAATGTCAGCTAAAGGCTTTGACATTAATGTGGATAATAAAATATTGACAGTTAAATTAAGGGATTTTAAAAAATTGTTTTCTGAAAGAAACTCTTTGGTTTAAAAACTTATAGCAGAGATCATCAGGAAAAGCCACCACCTACAGGCAGCCTGTTCCATAGGGATTCAGGGGGAGTCAGGCAGTAAATCCCTTGGGAAACAATCTGGCATGAACCTACTGGGATCTCTCATTGCCTCCTATGTCGAATTTTTGTGTGTTAAACCATTTCTTTGTTTTTAATCATCTCCTTGAGTTCTCACAAATGATGTCTCCATCTGAATAAGTGGCATCACTCAGCCCTGCCCAGGGTTGTTCTCTCCATCCCATTTGGTTCTTTTCTGGTGGATGCACATCTCATTGCACCTTTCCAGGGAGCCTGCACATGGTGCTTTTTGGGGTCTGTGAGATATCACAAACACTGATCCCCACCTCGTTTTATTCCTGCCAGGCAAACTGGAGGCATCCAGGTGGCAAATTTGGTGATAGCCTGCAGGAAAAGCTTGAAGAGTAGGGCTACATTTTCTCTCTTCTTAATTGCATTAGTGGTTGCTTAAAGGAAAGCCATCACATTTCTGTTGGAAAGTCTTGGACTTGTTATTCCTACAAATAAGCTTAAGATTAATGAAACTGAAAGCAGCAATCTTGCACTGATTAGGGCTGCAAATGACCTTGGGATTGATGAAAATGAAAGGAGCTGATCAGTTCAAAAAGGCTTTTTTCCCCTATTTTTTCTCCATCTTGGTTAGACTGCACAACCAGAGGTACTTTCTGAAGTATTTTTCTATATTAAAGGAGAAACTCACAGGAAAGGCTTTTAAGAATATCCACAGGTGAACAGATGGAGACCCTTCTGTCTTTCTGTACCACTGTTTCAAGGGAATTTTAGGATAGAATTTTCTGAGCACCTGTTCTTTGATGCATCGAGATAAATCACAGGCATGTTCCCTTAAAGGTTCTGATGGGAGCTCCAGCCCACCTTGAAATTCTCCACTGGAATAATTGGAAGGAATCGGGGTCAGGGAATTGATTTGCTCGAAAAGCAGTTTATTTCAATTTGAATATTTTGAAATTGTGCTGGGCACCTCCGGTAGCGTGCCTGAAGCAAGATGATCCTGTTACCATGGTTTCAGGCTGAGATTTGGGTTACTATGGTGTCAGCCTTTCCTTCTTGCTATGCAGGAAAGTAGAGTGTGACCTGGGCAAGGTCATGGAGACTTAAATCCTCAAAGAGGCTGAGCTGGAGCAACAGAATTAGTCACTGCAGAGAAGGGCTTTTAGGCAGCTGGTGCCTGGAGGAGAGGCTCAAGTCCTCTGTGTGCTTTCTTGGAAAGTGCTGGCCCTTGCATTCCAGCCCAGGGAAGTCAGCCTTGCCACTGGGGAGAGGGGCCTGGCAGCTCCGTGCACATCACAGCCATTTCATCCAACCAGGGCTCATTTCCAGGCATCACAGGCAGGCTCCTCTCTCCAAAAGCTGGGGTGGCTGCATCCTCTCCCCTGCAGATGGGCAGCAGAGCTGTAGTGTCCCACTCCAAATGGGATCTGGGTGAGGACACAAACAGCCTCTGGAGTGAGAGCTGTCACCAGGAACATATTATTGTTGCCTGTTTTCCTTTGTCATTTTGATTGTTCTCAGTGCTAAATGTGGATTTTTAATTTTTTAATGCTTCTTTTTTTGCCCTAAAAGTGAAGCAAGCTGACCTTTCATTCCACTGCAATAAATTAATTCCCTGTATTTTGTTCCAGCTGTCTTATGCAGTTTATAAAGCTTGAGTTTTTATATCTTCATGTTCAGAGAACTTGACCCTGTTGCTCAGAAACCAAGGAGTTTAAAGGGCTGGCACACTGTAGAGTGGGGTGCTGCTGAGGAGCTCAAACTGGGAACTGGTGCCACAGCTGCTGAGATGGGATCATGGCAAGCCAAAAAATCCCTCAAAGCTTTTTTTCTTAGAGAAAGCAGCAATGGGGAACCCAGGCTGTGAATCCCAACACACAGGTTTGGGGTGAGCAGCAAGGAAAAACCCCAGACTTGATGCACAGATGTTCTTCAGGCCCAGAGAACATTGCAGCAAACACTTTGAAGGGGCTCTTCAGTATTTGGTTGACGTTGGGTTCTTTTTTATTGATGAGTATGTTTGGGCTGGGTTTCCCTTGCTTCAAACAGGGTTTTTAATTTCTCATCCCGAGATTCAAGTATGTGAATTCCACTTCAGTCTTATTCCAGCTTCTTAAATCCTGCTGCAGCATTTGCCTTTTGAGGTCTCTGTAATCTAGGGATAGAGTTACATCAGAGGGCTGCCACAAGGATGATATCACAGCATTCTGATGCCATGGAAATAGATGCAGACTCAGTCTCATATCTCTTGATTGCACCCGGAGAAGTGCCAATTTATCTATTTCATCACAGAGAAGCAGCTCTTCCCTCCTGAGCCTACAGTTCTTCTAAGTGTTATTCCCAAGTAATAACATTATCTCTCCAGCTTATACCTGGAGGGGAATTATGTGAAGTAGCAGTGTAGTATAATTATTTCAGTGAAAAGCTGCAGCCCTGACCAAAACAAACAAAAAAGCAGCTCAGTTCTAGTTTCACACACACACAAACGGGTACAATAATCAGGGGCACAGCAGTGATTTCCATTACTCTAAATCAGTCTGACTGGAAGTGATCTGAGTGGCACTTTGGAATGCATTAAGGACATTGCTCCTGAACGAAATCGTGTTACTTGGAATGAAATAAATGTTTAATATCTCTGGTTTCCCTCGCTTGCCTCATCTTGTTGCCTTGCAGACGTGTTCCTGCTGTTCTCCCCAGGTTTCTCAGGGCTGTTGGGTCACATCCCTTCTTCAGCCTCATCCTGGGTGTTGGAATTTGGGAGTATGGAAAGGAATCCAGGGAAGTGGAGTACTGGAAATCAACTGCTCCTTAAAACTTTGTTTCTTGCCAACACAGAGGACAGGGACAGGATCCTGCCATGATATTAAAGAGGACATTTGTAGAGCTATTCTTTGCTTTCAGAATTTTAACTTTCTAGCTGCATTTTGGGTTTGTTTTTTTTTTTCACCCCACTTGTGTGCTAACCCCATGTTCCTGCTGCATCTTTAATTTTCGATTTGCATTTGTTGTACCCTGAAAATNAAGTGGAGTACTGGAAATCAACTGCTCCTTAAAACTTTGTTTCTTGCCAACACAGAGGACAGGGACAGGATCCTGCCATGATATTAAAGAGGACATTTGTAGAGCTATTCTTTGCTTTCAGAATTTTAACTTTCTAGCTGCATTTTGGGTTTGTTTTTTTTTTTTCACCCCACTTGTGTGCTAACCCCATGTTCCTGCTGCATCTTTGATTTTAGATTTGCATTTGTTGTACCCTGAAAATGCTGCTCTGGAAAAGGAAGTGTAGAGGCAGCTGGAGTGAGCCTACCTGTGCTGGGCTGGTTTGTTCTGTTGGCACCAGATATTTTAGGGTGTAGCCAAGCTTAGGCTGCCCACAGAACTTTGTTGAGAGCTGTTTTGGCTGGGCACTGTCTGGGGGCTTTTCTAAAGGCTCAGCTGCCAGCAGGGCTTGGACTTAAAGATGGGGGTAGTGAGGAGAAGCAGCTGTGTGAATATGAACTTTGTTTTCTCTGAAAAAGGAAGATTATTTCCTGACAAATCAGAGGAATCTATTGCATTGTTAAAGGATCTTCATTGTTCTATTTGTTATCTTGCTTAAATTTAGGAGTTGCCAGATATTTGCTCACTTGGGAGTGGAAAATCAATGCCAGAGGTAAATGTGCAATGAATCAAAACCATTCCTGATTGCCAGACTAGAAGATGATTGTTGTTTTAGTCTTATGATCATTGTTATCTAAAGAGTAGCCAGGAATGAAAAAGGCACATACATAAACCAACAATTTTAGTCCTTTTTTTTCCCCCCTCCAGTAAAATTTGAAGAGTTGTTGTTCTTTTGTAAACTAGCAGATTTTAATAACAAGCTTGCAAATCTAAAAACCCAAAAATGTGGCTGAAGTTCAGAGAAGAATTAACTGAATTTCAGGTAAATCAGTTTGCAGCAGCACTCAGCAAGCTGACAACAGCACAGCCCTGACTGTAAAGATGGAGCTGAGAGCTGGTGCCTTGGTATTCAAGTGTGGAACTTTGCACTAATTTAAATCATTAAGATATACTGGCACACAACAAATTGGAGTCCCAGGGGGGTTCTGAATGTGCCAGCAGTTTAGACAAGTCGACCTCAGACTCTCTCATGTGTAAGCAAGTCAAGGGGCACCATCTGTAGCTGGCCTTTGGAGCTGTTAGGGGTCATGGAGAGCTTAGGATTGAATTCCAACCAGTTATTTATGGAAGAGAAAGAGAGACTTTAAACACCCACAGTTTTAAGTGAATTATTCTGGGCTTTGTGGGCTTTGTGACAGTTAAACATGCAAGCAGCCTCTTGCAATCTTGCTCATTTCCAGCCATACGTGTGATTAAACTGCTGTAAACATCTGAATTGTGTTACAAACCTCAGTGTTTCCTGGGTGAGATGTGTTCAAGTGTGTACACTGAATCCTTTTTCATGAATTCAAGTACTCTGGCTGCATATTTTACTTACTTTACATTTCCTGCATTGAAAGCAGGTTTTTAAAATGTCTTAACACTAAACAATTTCACATAGCAGGGCTGAGGTGGCTGTCACCGAAATCACTGTCACGTTATACACCAAATTATCACGATTTTCACTAGTATAAAGTGAGAACCTTTTGTAATTATTTACTTTTTAATGTTTGGGTTTTTTTCAAGATGAAAACTCCAAAAAATGAGGCACAAAACTTTGCAGTTATTTCCAAGGCATATTGAGGGGGTGATGTGACACTGCTGAGAACTGACTGCTGATTAGAAATCATGGAGCTGTAATATATTTCATTTTTCACTCTGAGAACTGTGACTTCTTCTGAAAATATAGGAGAAGTGACCTTCTTCATTCAAAATATAGATATAGTTATTAATTAATTAATTAATTAATTAATTTTTTATATATATACACACATACATATATTCTGATACAGGCATCCCATAGGGTCACAGGTGAATATAACCTTGCTTTTTCTATGTGCATCAAAGCTGGGGATGCCTTACCTGTTTCTCCTTGAATATCCACTCAGGCTGTTCTTACAGCAAAGGTTAATTGCAGGAAAAGGTGTTATCCTGATGTTAACACAGGTCTGTGTTAGTCCCATCTGCAGAGTGCCACAGAACACTGGAATGCTGTTAAAGCCTAGCTGTATCTTGTTGTAGAGCTAAAAAATCCTTTCCTTGCCTAAAGAGAATATAGAAATTGACCTTTTAAAATCAATGTTGGAAAAAAATGTACAAGCAAACCACTGCACTTTGGTAGTGATGTGGTTTTTAGCACCTCAGACCCGAATTCACCAAAAAATACTTTTATAGAATAAAATGGGAATGATATTTTTCATCTGTAACTTGATAAAGCATTTCTGAGCTGTAAGTAATCCCCAGTGGGGCTGAAGCCATGGATTTCCCATCTCAGGTGGTCCTGGGTCTCTGCTCCCCGTGCTGATGGCACTGAGTGCTGCAGCACTGACGTTCCTCACTCGTGCGTTGTCAGCCAGCCCACGTGGGTGGTCATCAGCCAAAAGAGACAAGAACAAAAGCAACTCAGGAAACCTTTCTGCTGGAAACTATTGGAGCTTAGCTGCTCTCAAGCTCAGAGTGCTATTTGAAAAGTTAGGGAAGGAAATAATTTAGATTTCTTGCCCGTAAGACAAGATTATCTGACTCAACTGCCCCCAATTTCCTGTCAGTACAGGGAGGCTGATGAGGGTATTGGTGGCCTGCATCCCCAACAGAATCCAAACCAAACCTTGAGCTGAGGTTAAATCTTCTCCTCTAAGGACATTCAATCCTGTCACAGACTGAAAGGGGCATTGCTGGGAGGGAAGGTCCTGTCCTGTGGTGGTGTTGCAGCCCCTGTGACGGGGCTCCCTAAGACCATGGTGTGATTTCTTTGTCCTCTGACTCTTTTCAGAGTCCCTAAATTACTTTTCAACATCTGTTCCTGTCTTCTCTCAACACTTTCCATGTGGTAGATCATCTCAACAGGAATATTTCCTGGTTTTCCATGTGTGTTTGCATGCCTGTGGTAACTCTACATCTATTCCTGGAGCCTCCTAATGGAAGTAGCACTTGGCTCGTTGTGCTCAGGTGCTTTTGGAACCTGTCAGGACTTGGAGAGATGGCAGTGTTGGTGTTCCCTTTAAACAACGAGCCACTTACTCCTCATTTTCTTCTATGCTATTTTATTTTAGCCTCGCCTCTTGCAGCTTGTCAGAGGTGTCTCTATTCATGCATCTCTTCTGTTTGTGGATCAGGTACAACTAAAACCACCTATCACCAGGCTGATGGATATACCACAGCCATACTAGCACAGATGTTTAGTTTTCTTCTCCAGCAGTCCCACGTTCTGCCTGCTGCTGCTTGTGGCACAAAGTGCCCCAGTGCTGTTATTAGGAATTTAGGAGATAATATTGTGCATAATATTTTTATTTCTCAATTATTTTCTGAGGAGATGTGCAGAACCAAGAGCTCTGGACTGAAGGTGCTTCATTGATCTTTGTGTGCCTTGTGGAAAAGAGTATTGTAATTTCTCTCAGTGTTTTGGCTGTTTGGTGTCTCTGACTCCTGACCAAGAGGGCATCCTAGTTTTGACAGAACTGCAGACTGCCTTCATTGTGGCCACGTGCTTTGGTCACGTGCCCTTCAAAAATTTTGATTCTGAAAGTGCCACTCAGGAATTTCTATTTCTGCTGCTTAGGAATTTATATTTCAGACGCTGCTGAAAGCAGCAGTCCGAGAGGATCTATGTATAGCTGTCATCACCCTCTCTCTTCAAATGGAAAAATTTGATACTGTGACATTTTAAGAAAACAATAACAAGAATCACGAATCAGTGGAAGCACTATTTAGTTCAGTGTAATAGATGAATGGCACTGTGGATAATTTTACCACTCCTATATTTAGGGAAACAGGGCCCTGTAGTATGTTGGTAACAGCAGAACTTGATCAATGTGAAGCACCAGCTGGTGTTCTATAAATGCAGATCTTAGGGCACACATCCGAAGAACTCTCAAGCTCTGTGAGTACCAGAGAAATTATAGTAACTGCCTCCAAATGGGTCACTTCAGGGATAATCACAGTCTGCTGGGAAACACATTTCCCTTTAGGAGTCCGAGCTGGGGGTAGCTCAGTGCTTCACCTGGGAATGTTCCCCAAGTGAAACCTGGATTTTTGTGGAGGGCAGGAGCCCTTCCCAGGTGTGTCCTGGTTTGGCCCTCCCCAGGGCTGTACTGGTGTGTCCAGCCAGAAGATGTTACAGCTCTGAGTTTTGCTTTGTGCTCTCACTGTTTTGACAAAGGAAATGCTTAAGCCTGAGGCACCTGGAAAATAGTCATGTGGAATGAAGGGATCTAGACTAAACTAATAAATGCTTCTCAGTGTCAGTCCCAGAGTTTTCTGGAAGTTCAGCAGTCAGTGTCAGTTATGGATTTAACTTACTGAAAACTGTGGGGAATTTTCCTGAACTTTAATGCTGTATAAATGTCCCTGAGTTTGTACAAGCAGTTGCTTGAGGAAATTGGCACAGCTAAATTGACATTTACCTGTTCATGTAGAACAGGATCCTTTGTTCCCTGGGGATTCTTACCAAGATTTTCATATAATTAGCAGAATAGAATTGCTTTTGCAAATCCCTGCTTCCCTTTCTTTATGGGAAGTGGGCAGCTTGGTGGCTTGGCCCTTTTCCTTTGTGAGGCTCAGTTCAGCATTGCACAGGATTTGAAAGGTGCCTGATGCAGGCACACGCAGGATACATCCCTGGAAGCTGAGAGAAACTGGGAATCAGGTTAAAACTCTAAACCAAAGCAAATTTCTGCTCTTCTCTCCACACAAATGTGTGATCAGTCCCTTACTTGTAATAAATTTGCTGGTGACATCTTCACTGCAGTGACTACAAGGGTGTCGTAGCAACTCTTATTTGTAACATCCTATTCACACAGATTTTTATTTCCACCATTTAAGATCTTTTACTGTTGCACCAGAGCGGCAAAACCAATTGTCTTTTACTTAAGATTTCTTTCTTCATCTTTTTTTTATGTATTGTAGTGTTTGGGAACAAATGAGCATTGCTGATGTGAAAGGTCTGGTTTAAGGTTGGTTGTTAGACAGATTCCTAGCAGCTGAATGAGAAGAAATGTATTTTGACAAAAATTAAAGGCCTGCATCCATAAAGCTCTACACACCTGTTCTTAGTTTTGCCAGCTATTAATTTAGGCAACAGTAATAAAATATATAATCACAACCTAGTGCAGATGAATAAAAACTAAGAACTATCCCCAATGTTTGCTTTGTCTTGACCACACTTTTAAACTTTCTCCCAGAACATGTGGGCTATAATCAGGGAGCAGTTGAGATCCTGATCATAAAACACATCTAAAACCCTTTCCATCTTTATTTCAGAGTAGTTTCTAAAGCACCACAGGTTTCACTCTGGCACGTCCTGATATTTGGCTGTCCAGTTGTGATGGTTTTGGCTGGGACAGGGGTATTTTCCTTCACAGGAGTTTTGGGTTTGTCACCAAAATGCTGTTGATAATAGAGGGATATTGCCTTTAGTGCTGAGCTGGGTGCTGCTGAGCTGAGCTCAGGGCTCTGGGTGCTGCTGAGCTGAAGAGAGCTCTGGGTGCTGCTGAGCTGAAGAGAGCTCTGGGTGCTGCTGAGCTGAAGAGAGCTCTGGGTGCTGCTGAGCTGAAGAGAGCTCTGGGTGCTGCTGAGCTGAAGAGAGCTCTGGGTGCTGCTGAGCTGAAGAGAGCTCTGGGTGCTGCTGAGCTGAAGAGAGCTCTGGGTGCTGCTGAGCTGAAGAGAGCTCTGGGTGCTGCTGAGCTGAAGAGAGCTCTGGGTGCTGCTGAGCTGAAGAGAGCTCTGGGTGCTGCTGAGCTGAAGAGAGCTCTGGGTGCTGCTGAGCTGAAGAGAGCTCTGGGTGCTGCTGAGCTGAAGAGAGCTCTGGGTGCTGCTGAGCTGAAGAGAGCTCTGGGTGCTGCTGAGCTGAAGAGAGCTCTGGGTGCTGCTGAGCTGAAGAGAGCTCTGGGTGCTGCTGAGCTGAAGAGAGCTCTGGGTGCTGCTGAGCTGAAGAGAGCTCTGGGTGCTGCTGAGCTGAAGAGAGCTCTGGGTGCTGCTGAGCTGAAGAGAGCTCTGGGTGCTGCTGAGCTGAAGAGAGCTCTGGGTGCTGCTGAGCTGAAGAGAGCTCTGGGTGCTGCTGAGCTGAAGAGAGCTCTGGGTGCTGCTGAGCTGAAGAGAGCTCTGGGTGCTGCTGAGCTGAAGAGAGCTCTGGGTGCTGCTGAGCTGAGCTGAGGGCTCTGGGTGCTGCTGCGCTGAGCTCAGGGCTCTGGGTGCTGCTGAACTGAGCTCAGGGGTCCCAGGCACACCAGAGGTTGTTGAACACTCCAGCTGTCCATCCAGGCAGGATGCACAGCTGGGATGGTGGCAGCAGCAGGGCTTCAGATCCATCACTGTCATCACCCGCCTGTCCACACTGACTGCATCCCTGTGCCACACACAAACAGAGCTGGCAGCAATTTATTGCCTTGGAATTGCGGGGAAAAGTCCCCATTTCCTCATTTGACAGTGGTCTGACATTCTTCTCTCCATGATCTCGTTTTCCAGCGTTCCCCCCTGTTCTTATTTATGGCAAAACTTAATAGTAGTTTGGACAGATTTTCAATTCTCTCTGGTTTATTTGTGGTAGTTTTGGTTTTTTTTTTCATTATTATCATGGAATGAAAGATCTTGTAATCCCTCCCAGGTGGCTCTATCCGGTAGAAAGTTTGATAGCATGCATTCTAAAAAACCAAAAAATGTGGTTCCCATGTTGTATTAGGATAGCTTTGTGCATAGAGGGGTTGTGGCTTACACCTCATTCATTTCCCTGACAGAGACCATTTCCATCTCCCTCTCCTGCTGAACTAGGAAACTTCTAATCCTTTATGTGAAGTGCATGTTTGTGGAAATATTAATGTTTACAAGAAAACAAAGTCAGATGAAAGTGTGAACAAAATGAAATCAATTAGATTACTGAAATAGGAAAATAATCCCATATTATCACCTTGTCCTTTCATTTATCTTGTAAAAGAATAGGGAGGCCATGATTGTGCTGTAATGTTATTTTATAGTTGCATGAGCTTTCTTCAAGTACAGGGAGAGGATTTCCAAAGATCTTGCAATCTTGGTTCAGAATTCTTATGCATGAAGGAAGAATTGAAATATTCATGTGATAACTTAGTGAGAGGAGTTAATCTCTCAGTGTGGAAATGATGCCTTTTTAGCAGTGAAAGATGATCCATGCCCTCCATGGGGTGCTAATAAAACATTCCATATGCCAGGAGAATCTGTTTCTCTTTGTCCTTAATAAGAATATGTCTGTATCTAATACTGATAAAATTAAGTTTAAGCTATTAATAACTTATGTCACATCCTTTTAATGAAAAAAATAAATTACACTAAAGGGCAGAAAGTGGGAAATATTTGGTGAGGCCACACCAAGGGATGAGCAGCAGCCAGACAGATCTTTGGCAGGTTTTCCACGCAGCCACATCCCCAGAGAAAGTGGGTAATGCAAATGTTGGGTTCCAATAATGTGAATTCTGAGTGTCAATTGCAGCATTCAGGACAAGGAAATACACAGTGTGAATGTTCTCAGTTACATAAGGCCCTTGAAGAGCTGATGGGATTGCCTTCCTTTCCCTTCAAGGGATGGGAAAGAACTGAGAAGAGGTTCTGGCTGATGTGGAAAAAGAGCAGCAGTGTTTTACATGTTCCATCCTCTACTCTGAGGCTGCAGAAAACACCAGGTGCCAATAACAGTGTAAATAACAGCAATTTGAACTCTGTGTCTGCAAATTTTTCCAATGCTTTTGCTTTAACTAGAGAGTATTTTGCAGGAAGTTTAAGCTTGCTCCTTCCTTCTCTTTTTCATTGGATCTCTGTTATCTTCACATATTTCTAACAGGTACATTTACTCAGTGATCTTCATTGTGGAACTGTCCCTGTGAGAAGCTGATGGCAATAATTTTCATTTTTAGTGTTAGAAACAACCAAAGTACGATTTTAAAAAGCACTTTGCATTAGTTAAATACTACTCTCCTAATTTTCTCACGACTGAATTTAAATCGGTCCTGAATCCCAAAGATCTGACATGAAGATTTGATCGTCCATTGACCTCCAGGGATTCTTCAAACTTATCTGTGTAATTCCTGTAAGAAACATGCTGGGGAACAAAAGTGATGGTTCTGGCTTAGAGATTTTTTCAGTAACTTCCGTGACACAGGAGTTTGGTTTTGCAGTGAAAGCCCCTCGTGGTTTCCTTGCTTGCACCAGGTGTGTGTGTAAATCCTGTGGAGTCTGTGCCAGAGCAGCCCCTGTCCTGGTGGGCAGAGTCCTGTGGGTGATGCTGCTGTGTGCTGGTGCCCTTGGGCAGCTTTGGCACCTGGCACTGCATCTGTCACTCCTGCAGGCTCAGCAGCATTCCTGCTCTCTGGAGTTTGTCCCCTCTTGGGACACTTTCCCAGATCCTTTCCCAGTGCTGTTTTCTGGCAGCTCCTTCTCCATTGGCACCCACTGGTACCTGCAGAATCCACGAGCACAGCGAGAGCTCCTCTCAGAGGAGTGAGTGCAGTCCCTGCCCCAGAGCTCCTCCCCTGCTCTCCTTTCTGCACTGCAGGAGCACCCTTTGCCAAGATGTTTGGAACCCTGCACCTGAGAGCAGCTGGCAGTGCCATGACAGGTCCTGGAGCTTTCATTTGCAGATATTTATAGAGCTGGCAGCTTCCATTTATTGTTCACCGAGGTCTCGCTTGTGTATGTTCAACAGAAGTGTCACTGCTAATCGAGTCATGGGCAGTTTAATCTCATTAGTCCCCAGTTATGTCCTGAGCCCAGGGAAGGGAAAGGCAGGCATCAGCTTTACAGTTTGCCCTGCTGGAAGCTCTGGTTCCCCAATATCCATGGATGTTTCTGCCCTGGATCTCCTCGTGGGGAAAACACGGGCTGGGACTTGTCCAGACACCAGAGATCTCCTTTCACACAAATTACAGCAGCACTGCCCACTGTTCCCAGGCTGCTTCTGTGTCTTAGGGGCTTCACTGAGTACTTGGAACATGTTACTACTGCTTAAGAGAAAATGTGATTTTCCACATTTAAAATGACTGTAATTTATTTAAAAACAGTTAAAAAAAATCCCCAGTGACTTCCCCCTACCTACCCCACTGCCCCAGCCTGGAGTGTTCACTGGGATTCCAGGATTCATTCCCAGCCAAGCTCCATTTGCTTTTTTCCCTTTTCTTCTCCATTGATATGCCTGGATGGGTAGGTTTTATTGATGTCAGCTTCCATGACTGTCAAGGAACAATCTCATAATTTTCAGCTGCCTCTGTTTTAAGAAAATAAATCAAGGACATAAAGGTTTTTAAGACAGTGAATTAATGGAAGTGTAGACCGATCATTTATTATATCAAGCACTACTTTTGACCTACACAGAGACAGTGCTGTCTGTTCCTCTCTGGATTCCTGGGGTCTGAGCTCTCCTTTTACCACAATGGGAACATTTCTTTGTCCTGGGAGCAGAGCTTGACCCAAATGAGACGAGCTGGGGCACAACCAGGGAGCTGTAAGGAGCAAGGGAGCAGGCAGGAAGCATTGCCAAAGAATGATGTCAGAATTCCATGAATTTCCCTTTTACAGCAGGCACAGCTTCAGGAACGTGGCTCAGTGAGATCAGTGTTTCTGTGAGCCTTCATGAAAAGCAGAGTTTTTTTCAAGTCAACAAAAAAGATCATCTGGATTAGGCTCATTGAAGTCGGTGCTGCTTGTGGCCAAAGGATTGTCTCTATATGTTCTAGGAGTAAATCAGCATGTAAAATCTAACAGCAGTTTTCAATGATTTATTGCCTCTAGTTTTCTATGATTTTTAATCATTAAAGAGTATGTAAAAACATATTTTATACACAATCTTTTATCTTACATTTATTTTTATATTTCTCCATAGCAATTTATTGCAATAGATATATCACCATTACTATAGACATTTATAGTGCCATTAAAATTCAATGCCACCATAAATTTATGCTCCTTAAAGTTTGACATTTGTAACAGCTTCCACAAGGGCATATTTTATACTGAAAGTGAAACTTGAAGTAGAAACTTTTCTTAAATTTAAGATGTAGTCAAGGAAAGAGATGTCTCTTATCTGCTTTTAATAAATTCAATAACTGAGGTGAGACTGTGTTAGGCTGCACTTCTGGATTTCATTTGCTCAAGACACTTCAAACAAGTTCCAGATAAAACAGAATATGCAAAACAATATTATAAAGCTATTATTTACTGGCTGACACACAAAACATAGATAGCACATCACGAGCTCCATGAGTACAAATGGATATCTTGATTCTTCAATTAGAAAAGGTACAAAAAGACAATTCCAAAAAGGTAAAAAAGACAATTCCAAATCTGGAATGTTTAAGATTATTTAAAGATTATTGCAGAACCAGGCAGGAATTTCTCTCTCCCTCTCTCCCTCTCTCTCTCATATTAGTTTCTTTATTCATAGAAAAAAATGGGCTGCTGAGTAAGTATCAGCATGGAGTTGAATGTAATGTGCAAGTGAATAGCAAGTTGATTTTCCTGTTGCTAATGTTTTTTTTATAGAAATTCAAAAGGGGAAATATGTTTTCACAGTTCAGAGTGTGTTGATAATGGTCAGAATTACCAGTAACCTCTCCCTTGCACCCCTCTGGATTCCATGTGGGGGATGTATCAGTTCTCCATGGGAGCATTTTCGTTCTAAATGCACCAGAACCCAGCACAGATTTCAGGTGCTCCAAACAGAGAGGGCCTGAGCATCTGAGATCAGCAATCCCATGGGGACTGCAGCTGGTGGTCAGGAGAGTCATCGAGGGATTGTTGCCTGTCATGGGGTCTAGAGATGTTCTTATTTCCAGCCTACTACTAACTAAGTGTCAGGCATTATCAATACTTATTTTTATATATAGAAAAAGCATGCATTTAGTTATGTGTAGTGAGTGAGAAATGGTCAAGTAGGTGATATTTGCATGTTTAAGAGCTGCACTGGTAACATCTCAGAAAAACTGAATGAGAAACAGGAGTTCTGGTGTAGCATCAAGTAATCACCCTGAATTAGCAATAAAGCTGCATTATGTTTACCAGGAGTAATATTTCTATAAATCTGGGAACAGATTTGATATTCAATGAGAGAAGGTGAGAGTGAAGCAAATGGAAAGACAGAAAAAAATAAAATTGTCACTAATACAGTCATAAGCAGATTTTATCATCTTTATTTCCTACTGTGGTTTATGAGATGAGCTGCTCTGAAAACAGAGATTGTGAGGTGATGATAAAGCAAACCACAAATCAACAAATGTGCCAGAAAACCACTTCAGTATTTCAATGTCAGGAGTCTGGATTTGTCATCCTGGAGCTGGACTGTGGGGTTTTCACCACACACTCTGAAAAGTGGAAGCATCACAAGGTAATGAGAAAGGAAGATCAGTCGAGTGCTCCTGGCAAAGTCAAAAGCAAAGCTGGATTTCAGGAGAGAGGGTTTCTGACACAAAGTTGGTGTGGAATGTACCTGTGTCCCAGCACAGTTCACAGGGATGCTGCTCCACTCAAAGCTCTTTTTAGAGTCAAAATTAAGGGACCTGCAGGGCTCGTAGTCATTAGTGGTGCCACAGCACCTTCCACACAAAGTGGCTTGTTAGTGCTGTGGTTCTGACTAGCTGATGTAATTACCTTCAGCCAGCTTAAATTACCCTTCAGTTCCAGCTGCACCGAGAGATTCTGGGAGCAAACTCTGATGAGGTTAACCAGGAGGAGGTTAGAGGATCACAAATTAAAAATAACTACATCAGAAACAAAACTTTGCTAATGGAGGTTTTCCAGTCTACCAGATGAAAAAGTTTCATCAAGGCTGCTGGAAGTATTGGAAACAGAAGGGCTTTGGGGGGGGGAAGATGTAAATTTTCCAATTGTAAATGTGATTATTTGTTCAGGTGAATCTTCCAAGAAAGCTTGTAGGAAGTTCTTTATTGATAGGAAAGTTAAAATCCGGTTTGGATATATTTAAAGCCAAGTTTGGATGCTTTTTCCAGGGTAATTCTGAGTGATTTCAGCCAGGACTTGCTGTACAGGAGATATAAACCTTGTGCAGCATCATTATTCCTGTATTAATGATAGCATTTCCCTGAGCTCTTTCATCTTAAATCCTGGTGTGGAGTTGGGCCAGGGGCTGTGACCTTTCAGGTGGGGACTGCCAGGATCTCTTTTTCCTTGGCAGCAGGTGAGGGACACAGAGATTTTTCCTGCTGTAGCCAGGTCGTGTGTGCTGTTCAGAAAAGTTTTCTCGTGGCCTCCTGTTCTTATGTCACATGGTTTTCCCTCAGTTTGAACATAACTCACAACATTAAGATGAATAAACCCATCATTTTATTTCCATATTGCATGTAGGGTATCTAATCAGTATTTATGACATGTAGGATTAATCCCACTCATGAGGAGAGGCCTTTATAATTCATTAGTGCCATCACCTTGCTTGAGTTACAAACTGTTCATTTCATTCAAGACAGAAAAATCTGTGTCCTAGGAATGTTCATCATGCCTCTTATTTGTGAATTTATTACTCCTCTTAGTGGGAAAAAATCGAGTGTAAAGGTATTTTTCAGTGGTAGTTAATTGCATCAAGTCTTTGACCATTTCTGGGAAAATGTGGCTGATTTGGCAGCAAATAGCCTGGTCCTTTTGGAAACACCTCAGGGTTGGAGAAACCGGAGGTCTGGCTTGGCTGAAATGGAGAGAAGGCAGTGCTGTGTGAGGTGTGTGTTCGGGGCTGTGCCTTCACCTGGCTCTGCCTGTGCAGTGGTACCAAAGCTGCCCTGCCCCTTCCCTGGCCAGAGATGCTTCTTCACCTTCCTTGTGTGCAGAGGCATGAGGATTTTTGGAATTGGATGTGAAACCTGACATGATCATTTAATTTACTTGACAGTTTGCAATTTTTATTTATATTTTTATTTTTATTTCTTAGCTTGTTATTTGGAGTTGTTTAAAAAGGACCAAAACTGTGCAACCATCCAAAATCAATAGGATTTTTCTTTGTAGTGATTTTGGTCAGACTCTTCTTTCACTGAAACAAACCCCAATATTCATCCCTTCAAGAGCTGTCTTCTTCCTTATACTGAACTGATGTTTTACAGCACATCACAAATTATGAGGAAACATGTTTTGATCAGTTTTCATTCCACATTGGAATATTTTGTGAAATTTAAAAATTTTAATAACTTTGCTTTTAAGAAATAAGCAAAATATTTGGGAGGTCCCAGTGACCTGATTTGGTGTGTTTCAGAGAGAGCTGCTTTCCCCTGAATTTAACTGTCCTTGTTCAGGTTTTCAACTTGCTTTTTTCCTAGAGCATCTTACAATTGATTTTTATTTTTCAGGCCAGCTTACACCGCTTTCCAGCCTTTCAGGGATGAAATTTTGACCTATGTTGAGCAGCAATATCTAGAAAACTTGTTTTACATTCCTTGCTGGGTGTTTCTGATGCCCTCTGCATTGCTGTTGTGAGCCAGGAGACTTGATTCAGCAGCTGGGGGGATTCTGACCCCTATGCTGGTTGTTTGAGCCCAGAGAGTCACCCTTGGACAATGATCACTCACTGCCAAACCCTCAATGATTTTCACGTGGCTCTTTGAAACATTTATTCATTACCTGAAGGTGATTTTTCACTGCATTCCTTGTACCTGTGGGCAGAGATTTGGTGCAGAAAGCTGTGCAATCAGATCTTCCTGCAGTTACCTGCTCTTCTGCAAAGTTTTATCTGGAACTGCTTAATTGCCCTTTGCATATTTGTGTGAAGCAGATGGTGTTTAGAAAGAGCAGTCGCTGTTTGACCGGGGTCGAGCTGATGCCTGTCTGTCAATGGATTCTCTCATGTGGAAAAAAAAGTGGTTTTTATGAGGCTGGAGCTTTCCTGAGGGCGAGCCTCCCTTCTTTGCACAGGATTGAGAGTGATAAAAGCAGACTAGACAAAAGCAGATAAAATGCACCAAAACACAAAAATCCAAAATGCAGTACCAGGGGCCATCTTGTACCATTAGTATGCTGAGAAGGGGGTTGGTTGCATAATAACTGATGATTCATCCATGGTGAATTCCTTACCCCAGCTGTACTGAATTTCTGATTTTTGATATATCCTTCATTTTTTATTATTTTGAGATCTCCATCTAAACAAAACCTTAGGTAAACACTGCAATAATGGTATAATTTTTCTCCAGCTTGCCAGTTCTGTTAAGTTTTATTAGCGTAGGAAGTTTGGCAAAAGTCATGGCATTTACATGGAATTAAATACAGAACTCCACTGTGTTAAATACACAAAACTCCACTGAGTTAAACACTTGACTCCACTGAGCTAAAGAGAGAGCTCCAGCTGTGCTCCAGCTGTGGCGTGGCTCGGGACCAGGGATGCTCCTGTGTGTGTTGTGCTCTGCAGGTCCCTGTGTGCTCCAGGAGCTCCCCAGCTGTCACCAGAGGGACAGAACGTGGGATGCAGGAGAGGCTGGGCTGATGGGATGGACTTAACACTCTGGGCTCTTCCCAGTGGAGGCTGTGACTGACTGCTCCAGGACTTCTCCTGGTGGGAATTTCAGCCAGGCCTGGCTCCCCTGGCAGCTCCTGGTGGGGACTCTGGGAGCCCAGAGCCTGCTGCCGCTGCTGCCCCAGGACCTGCAGCAGAACCCCCTGCAGAGGCAGGGCTGGGGACACAGGACAGGCTCTGTGCACACCTGGCTGGGTGCTCTGTCCGTGGTTTCTGCCCTGGGCTGGTCTCACAGGAGCAGAACAGCTTTGGGGGGCTCTGCCTGGAAATGGGACTGAGCCCCTCGGAGCCCCCTCTCACCACCTGGGCACACACAGGTGATTTGATTCCCCAGGCAAGCTCTGCCCTGTGCAGAGCTCCTGGCAGTCAGAGGTAGAGTTTTTCTGTTTGGTTGGTTATTTTGATTTGGTTTTAAACAGTCCATGAGCGGTCTGAGCCATAAATAAAATTCTGCAATTGCATTTAAAGCAGAACCGCCCCTCAGGATATTCTTTCCCAGCTAAAAATCATTTTTGTTGACACCAGAAGCACACTGAGGCATTTGGCACCTTGCTGTCAGCCTCACCTGCACGAGCAAGAGGCAGAGCCCAGGGTGTGGAATAAGGGGAGCTCCTGGGCCCTGGGTGTCAGACCTGGGTGTGCTCAGAGCCTGTGGGTGCCCTGCAGGTGTGTGACACGTTTTTCCATCAGTTTAGCACTGTCAGTCTCCAGTGACCTGCTGACAAATGAGATCACAGCCCTGCTGCAATCAGAGGGAGTTGTTTATTTGATGTAGCCCTCATTACTCGGAGAAGACAGAATGCAGCACCAAAAGCAGCTCGTGGTTTGGAATATAAATAACAACCTATGAAGGCTTCTAAATAACTAATGCCATTAATCCAGAGTGTGCTCGGGGGTTTTTTTTGTTTTATTTGTTGAAAGGAATCTGAAGCAATAGTGTTATTTATTCCTAGAATAATGTTACTATAGTAACTATTGTACCATGTCATTAGCTGTGCACGGGAGTTGTGAAGTTACTTTGAGGGGAGATAAGAAATTGGTTTTTTCACTGAAACAAGTGTTTACTTGCCTGGAGAGCCCGAGAGCAGGGGAGGCTCTGAGAGCAGGGGAGGCTCTGAGGGCAGAGCACGCCAGGCGTGCAGGGCCCGGCTCTGCACCGGGCCGGCTCGGTGTTGTAATTGCTTTGCCGTGGCACTTCTGCAATAGGGGCCCGGTAACCGTGGAAACAGAGACTCTACAAACTGAGGACTTAAACACAGTGTTGGGAGAGTCCTTGGGACGGGCTGAGCTTGGTTACTGGAGATGTAAAGGTGCACAGATCTCACCCAGGGAGGGGAGTGGTGCCGTGCTCTGCTCCCAGGCCCGGTGTCCTGAACGCTGCGGGGCAGTGCCAGGTGTGAAACCTGTTGGGCACAGCTGAGGGGGTCCCTGAGGGCTGTGGAAGGTGGGCACTGGTGTTTATCTGGGAGCTCCACGTGGCTTTACCTCCTCAGGCCTCCTGGGGCTCTTGGCAAGGAGAGAGGACAGGACATCCCTGTCCCACAAAACCCAGGTGTGTTGTTACTTTGTCAAATGTCTCGAATTGGTCTGAGGAGAGTAGAGAAGAATCTACTCAGCATCCCTTTGATTTTCTGCTTTTCTGGCTCAGGTTTCCAGGCTCTCTGGTGTGTTTTCCTGCAGGTTCCAAGGTGGTTCCCAGGTGTGAAACCTGTATGGCCCCGGGGCACAGCTGAGGGGGTCCCTGAGGGCTGTGGAAGGTGGGCACTGGTGTTTATCTGGGAGCTCCACGTGGCTTTACCTCCTCAGGCCTCCTGGGGCTCTTGGCAAGGAGAGAGGACAGGACATCCCTGTCCCACAAAACCCGGGTGTGTTGTTACCTTGAAGAATGTCCTGATGGGTCTGAGGAGGGTAGAGAAGAATCTACTCAGCATCCCTTTGATTTTCTGCTTTTCTGGCTCAGGTTTCCAGGCTCGCTGGTGTGTTTGCCTGCAGGTTCTGAGGTGGTTCATGTGCTAAAACTGTGTGTGCTCGCAGAGTGAAATTCTGAACATTCTTTACACTAGCTGAAATTATATTTAGCAGCATAGTAAAATCCAAATCCTTGAAGACTTGGTATGCCGGCTTGGCTTTTTAACGCTGTACTTAGTGCTGTGCTACAGAAATAGTTCCATCCTGCCTTTATTTTAGTGACATTCTAAAGTGAATCCAGGCAATTCGTTAACTACAAAGCCAGGGTGGGGGGAAAAAATCCAAACAAACCCCAAGCTTATTCTGGGGTAAGCAGAAGTTACAATTAGGAAACTAATTGTGTTGCTTAAAGAAAACCCCCAAACCCACAGCTTTTGTAAGATAATAGTGAAGAGTAATTCTGTATTAAAGGTTAAGAGGTTTAAGCATTTAGAAACTTATCATGATACACTGAATTTCTCAAGGTGTTTCAGGGTTATGAGGGCTATGGGAAAGGATTATTCAAACAATTTGGAATTATTAGTACACGCCAGTGAAACTTTCTATTGTCAGCAACCACGGCTTTTTTTGTTAGAAAAAAAGATTTGGTTAATTAATGTATCCCTGATTACTTTTAGAGTGCAATATGTGGTAGGTAATATGCAAGCTGGTTATTACCTTAGATTCATTTTTATGTCAGTCTGAATTATTAAAGCAATTATAATTCACCATTCAAAGGTCTGAAGAAAGTAATATATGCTTTAAATTTCATGAAACACTTTACTAATGAAAATCCCCAGTGATGTTAAGAGTGGTATTAATGTGCAGAAGGTGAGCAGGGTTTTAGCTGGTCTGACAATAAAATGTGATAGACTGGAAGAGTTCTTTATGAATAAATTTTAAATCAGTACATGTCGAAACTGCTTTTGGATAGAACACAATATTTGCTGTAAAATAATATAGTCTGTAGCTGTTACCCATGGGATTCATTGACACATTTCCAATTAACTGTTAAAGTGAAAACCAAAATGAAACATAAATATAAAACTTCTGAATTGGAGTAAACTACTTCCCTATAGAAGGGTGGGCATTGACAACAGTTTCCCCAAGTCTAGATCCTCTTACCCACATCAATGTCCTTTTTATTTCCTTCTACGATGTATTCCTTGAAAACCAGAAATTGAAAAAAATAACAGTGACAATCTGAAGTTTATTCTGGACTAATACAGGGATTCAGGAATAAAATGGTAACAAAAATGGCTGAATTTCACTCTTTGCAATACATATTTTTGCACAAGACTAAGTGCTGTTGCCCTGATAATTCAAACCACTTAAGCAAACCTTTTAGTAAAAAAAAACCCCATGTGATGTTATTTGTAGCTTTTTGAACGGTGCAGAAGAGGAAGGAAATGTAAATCAGAATTACAGAGGCATTCATGTTCCCAACGCTCATCTTTTGTGAAATAATTTCGCTAACTTCTTTAGATAAATATTTATTTATTTTAAAGGCCCAGTTGAGCAGAACGCCAGAGAGCCAAAGCAGGGTTTGCTCTGGCTGCTGGTGCAGGAGAAGAGCAGCAGGTGCTCTGTGAGGGTGCAGCTGAGCTGCTGGGCTGTGACAGCACAGAGGAGTGTGGAACTCAGCTCCTCCACAACTGCAACTGAAGGTTCAGACCCGAGGGAAAACAAAACTTTCCCCGATTTGCCACTTTATTTCCTCTGGTCCAAGTGGTTGACTCGAGCCATCCCAAAGTTTTCCCTCCCGTCCCTCTGCTCCCTCTGCTCCACTCAGCCCTGAGGGGAGAATTCCCCCCAGCAGGGCATAATCCAGCCCTAAATTCCATCTGCTCCAAGGCTTGCTGGGGGTGCCAGGGCTGGCACGGAGCCCCGAATTCCCTCTCCTGGGGCACTGCAGCTCCCAGGAGGGGATTGCAGCTCGAAATGCTCCACCTGGCAGGGCAGGGCTCGTCCTCCACCTCACCCTGCCAGCTCAGCTAATGGCTCTTCAGGAGCCACATGGATCTTAATAAAAAATGGAAATGGTTTTGCCCCTTCATTTTAATTAACATTATGTCTACATTTCTATGATAATGGATAATTAAGTGAGTTACCTTGACATTGGAATGTTCTTGGAAATAATTTACAATGCAATTTCATTAGGTTAAAGGCATTTGTCTATTTTATTTTGAATGGAAGTTTCATCATAAATATTTCTGAATATGATTTATACATAAACTAATTATCATTCACAGAGTCAGGACTTTCCAGACTGCAAAATTCATTAGTGAGTTTTAAAAATCTTTTTGTGATAATACATAGAATGTATCTATTACTTCAAAGAAATACTCTTTTTTTTTTCCCTGCAGTCTTTAGTCATCTGTTATTCTATAAACACATAAAGAGGCACACAAGCATTCTCATGGAGTATTAATTTTTTGAAGATAGCAAAATTTGACTTCCTAAGGGATGGTTTACTACACTTCAGGGAAGTGTTAATCAGTGGAAACTGTTCTTCAATAATTTCAGAAAGAAATGTAAAGAGGCAATTTTTACTGTGTTTATTCACTGAAATAGTGGCCTTTTGGCCAGCTGTGGTATTCCTCTGTAGCACCTTCAAGCAGAAAATGAAAATGATAAAATGAACTTTCTACGTCTAGTATGGACCATGTCTTGTTCATAAATCTTCTTGCATAACTATTTATACTATTTATAAAGAAAGGGGGGATCCATCAGAAAAATACTTCAGTAGCAGTTCTGGTCCTCAGCTCCTTGCAGGGTCATGGCCTCAATTCACAGAAATGCTTAACTGGGTTTTGTGCCATGGAGAGGCTCTAAATGCTACTGCAGAACCTCTGTGCCTTGAGAGGTGCCCTCAGCCCACCTAAATAATGACAGGATTGCAAATTGGTACTTTTGTATTGGTCTTTAGTTATCAGGCATAATTCTATCAAAATCTGCATTTCACGTATCCCATGGAAGGGGCCATTGACGACAATGATTTATTGGTAATGTCTGGTATGTGAGAACTAAGAGAAGGCCACAGTTTCCTTCCAAGAGCTTGTCAAAGACACTGCAAAGAGCACTTCTGCTGTCAGATTTGTGGAAGAATTTTTGGGAGATCTGCTGCTTTTGTGATGCAAATTATCAACTGCATTGTGGAAACATTCCACAGTTGTTTTGAAATACAGTGATTTGTCCTGTTCCAGCACTGCTGCTTTGCACACCATGGACAGCAACAAGAGCAGGGAATGAAGAGAGAGGGAAGTGAATAATATTTTGAGAATAAGAACATTAGGACAGTATTTAAATATATGATGTGACACAGTGATCTGTGGAAGAACATTTTATTGCAGGAAATACAGTAGCAGTCATAGTCAGACTATTAAGTGGTACAAGAATATCAGATGTCTCCTGGAAGCTCTGTGGAGTATTGTTTAGTAACACTGCTCTGTCTGTAATTAATCTCTCTGAAGCCTAATCCTGCAGCTGATTCTCTCAGGGAAACTGGAAATTCAGGACCTGGGGTTACTTGGGCTACGTTTTGCTGTTGATTGAATCATCTCTTGGATCCCTGGGAACAAAAGGGCAATTTGAGTTTCCACAAAGCAGATGAATTCATGAGTTAATATTTGAGATGGACCAATCTGTAACAGTCAGTGACACACTTTCATTTCTCTGTGTGTCTCAGCTAAAATCTGGCCACTTTTCCACTGAAACATTCGAGACAAACCTGACAGGCAGAGAGTTTGCTGCTCTGTCTTCTCCCTTGTCCTGTCTGGTGCCACCCTCCTCCTGCATTAGCCAGTGGAAATAAAGATAATTTGAGGGTCCTTGGGGTTTGTGGTGCTGCATCCCATCCCATGAAGGGCTCCAGGTGTCCTGCTCCCTCGGGAAACTCCTCTCCTGCTCCGTGCCCGGTGAGTTTTCACAGCTCAGTGAGCCCAGTGAGCCCCCAGGGGTGGGAGTTTGGGCTTTGTGGGATCTGTCCTTGGCTGCTCCAGGCCCAGCAGTGGAGCAGTCCCCCTGTGAGCACAGCCAGGGGCAGGGAGGTGCTGGCATTTCCACCTCTGGTCCCTGTGGGGCTGGTGGCTGCTGCAAGGAGCTCCCCGTGCCACCAACCCCGAGGGGACAGCAGCAGGAAACGAGAGACAGCGGGGTGGGTGACCCCAGGCTGGGGGACACAGTGCCCTAAATCAAACCCTCAGAGGTAAAAATGCCACTCCTGCCTGGCCTGTAGCGTGCAGCCAGTCCCACCCAGTCCCTCTTCTCAGGAGTTTGTTGTTCCACGAGCACTGGAAACTGAAGATCTCCTTTAAGCTCCTTTTACTCATCCCCGCAAGACATCTCAGTTTAGGAAGCAACCAGAAAATAGCACCAGTTTGGGCTGGCAGCTCCCCCTCATCAGGTTTTTACTGCAGAGGGAGGCACCAGAGAACTGTTCTTGCACCTTTTGTTGTTTTTCTCCCCTTCCACTTATTTAACAAGGAAATGCTCCAGGTTTGAATTTTCTCTCCTTTTAAATATTGATTCATACATTGAGTTTAATAGGAGCAGAGTTGGATAATGCTAATTAATTAATAATTCATACAAAATAATTTCTAGCCTAACCTAAGTTACAGATCAAAAATCCTATTTAACAGAGGAAAACTGAAATGAGCTCGATATTTAAGTTCCTCTCTGAAAACTATCCCTGTCATCTTTCTGCTCTCTCTTCCACCAGTGATTTGTCATTAGTCCACCTAATTGAAATAAACATATCAAGAAATTTACTTGTATTTTCTTGGGGCAGTCAAGCTTGCCAAACCTAAACAGAATGGAAGATTTTTGGAAAGGCAGATCCTTGGCTCAGATCATTAACCTGCATATTGAGAGAGTGAAAAAGATTGAAGGTAAACCTACAGCAGGATGTTTTTTTCTACTGCAACATTTTTTTTTTATTTTAGATATCATTTAACCTGCTTTAAAAATCTAAAAATGAAAATATTTATGCAATATTAACTGCATTCCAGTGTCAGAGTTCATTTATTAACATAGACACTGATATTGAAAATATTATGTGTCCTGTGCATTGTACATGATCATTATAAGAGACATTGTAATGGAAAAAAATGTTTATAGCAAGTTTCAGAAAAGCTTAAAAGAGTCAGTTTTATAACTCTTTTTCACATGTTTTTTTTTTCTTTCTGTGCTGCAGCTAATATGACTTTCAGATCAATTTAAATATCTTCCCAGCTTTATGTCACTTGAATAGTGTTACTCCATATAGAATACATAAAATATAAACTATTCTTCAGATCTCACAGGGGAGTCAGTTCACATTTGGGAGGGAAAGAATGTTGGTTTAACCTTTGTGAACACCTGGGTGGCACAAAAGACAGAGGTGGTTGAAACCCCTGAAGTTTGGGAAGGAATTCTGTCCGAGCTCCTCCTGTCTCTGCAGAGAGGGAGCCTCATTTCCGAGCACCCTGACTCACTCGTGCTCCTGTGGCAGTGCTGGCAGCTGAGATGTTTGACTCCAGCTCTGACATCAGGGTGATAGACAAGGCTGCCATGCTAACAAAGACTTGATCAGAGTCCTACACTCCTGGTACAAAAGAAGTTTTTTTTTTTTCTTTCTTTCTGCCTTTCCTTTTTTTTTTTCTTTTTGAATAGAACACAAAGTATGAAGGCTCATCTAAGTAGGAAAGATTCATCAAAATCTCTAATTAAATACATGACAGCTGGTGAATTAGAGCATTCTGTCTTAGCGCTGCCATCCTATAATACTTCATAATCCTGAGAGTCCAAAGTATGAATTAATTATGCTTATAAGTATTCTGATAACCAACTAAAGGGGAAAAATAATCAAAAGCCACCCTGAAAGGTCTCTGACAATGTAGGCAGTGCTGCTAATCATGAGAGGCTACGACCAAATTATTTCCAGATTACCAGGCTTTGGAGAGGCTTTGAGAGAGAATATGCTGGTTTTACAAAACTGTTTGGTTAAAGAAACTGCTTGTTTTTAAAATAATGGGTTGAAAAAGCAGTTTTAGAAGTGTTGTGGTTTGACCCCAGCCAGCAGGTAAAGCACCACGTGGCTGCTCACCACCTCTGTCCTCCTTGGGTTGGGGGAAGGAATCAGCAGGAGAAAGGTAAAAAATCAGCAGAAATCAATGGATTTGGATAAAAGCAGTTCAACGGGTAAAGCAAAAGCTGGAAAGCAAAGCAAGGAATTCATTCCCCATTCCTCAGGGCAGGCAGGTTCAGCCCCCCCAAGGCAGCTCCATCACAGCGCCTTGGGAAGACCAGAGTGTGTCAGCCCTGCTCAGGTGACCCAAACATCCCAGCATTATCAGCCCTGTTTCCAGCACACCCCCAACCACCGCCCCCACTGGAGCACACCCACACTGTCCCTGCCAAAGGAGCACAAAAAGCCATGTGTTAAATACCAGTCATGCAGCTGGCACCGGCCTCAGCCTTGCAAAGATAAACACAATAAAACCTCTAAAGCCACAGTTTCACATTAGTCCTGCTGCCTTCAGAAAATAGAAGTTTAGAGACAAACCTGCGCAGGTGTTCACGTGTTGTGAGTTTGTTTAGGTTTGCTGCTGAAGAGGTTTTGTTTGCTCGTTGCTGTTTTAGGGGGAAAGGAACAGAACTAAAGTAGGAATTTTCATGCACTTCAGAATACTCTCAAACTGAAATACTCCGGGTTTGGGCCATGTAATTTTTTAACACTGATAGCCAGAGATTAAATTTTCCACTGAAACATTCACTTTAAAATTGCTCCATCCGTAATCCAGATCTGAAACAGATATTTGTAAGGAAAATTTTTAAACAGCCCTAGTGGTTTGTATTCAGCTTCTATTTGATTTTTTTTGCTGTCAAGACTTAAGGGTTTTTTTCCCCATGGGTTTTCTAACTTAAATTTGTCTCATTAAAATTTTTCTCATTAAAATCTATCGTACAACACATGAAACATAAATCATTATATTTCCTGTATATTTTGAACAAAATTGGACCTGCATGATGTATCTTACATAGGCCCCTTCCTGCCTTTATATTCACTGGTTTTACTGGTTATTCAGAGGCCATGAAATTACACTGAAAACATACTTGGGTTTTTGGATGTCCTCAAATTCCACGTAGAGTGACTTCTTTCTGTGTGAAAGTTCTTCCTCATTTTCCTCAGCAGATGGTCAGGTGTCAGTATCATGACTGAGACGTGAGGAGATAATTAATTTCAGACAAACTTGGCCTGAAATTCCAGAATTCACATATTCCTGAGTCAAGAACTCTTCTCTGGAAGTATATAGGTCTGGAAGAGTTATAGCTCTCTTTTAAAGTTGCTGTTTATGTTTCACAGTTGTTAACTGGCATCATTCATGAACTGAAACCTGTTTGCTGTTATTAGAAGCCAGAGTAAAACTGCAATTCCTGCAGTTTGGCTGTTGGGTCCTTTTTGACCCAGTTTGTGGATGAACTCTGTATGGAACAAGAGGGGGAAATGCCAAATATTTCTCAGGATTAAGAAGACTTTGAGGAAACCAACAGGTTTATTGGATTTTATTTGTTAGAAGTGTTGCTGAGAAAGGAGCCTGTTCAGGGGCACGCTTGGATGGAGAAGAACCACTGAGTAGCTTTTAAGTCAACTGATTTCTCTCTTGAAGGGTTCTGCTATTTTCCCTAATCCATCTGCTGACCTGCCATTTTGATGTAAGAAATGGTGGAAAAGACTGCTGATCTTGGATCAGCTACACAAGAATGACTTTCACCAAACGAGACACTTCCATCATTCTGGTGGGCTGAAAAATCACTTGTCACAATCCTGAGAAATGCTTGTCACAGAATCACAGAATGATTCAGGTTGGAAGGAACTGTGGGAAGTTCCTGGTCCAACTTCCCAGTCATTTCAGCTCAGCAGGCAGCCAGTGTGGTCAGGTGTGATTTATCTTTGTAAGCCCATGACAAGTGGTGGTGGTTTTGGCTTCGCTGCCACCCTCCCTGCACGCCTGAGCGATGAGCTCATCCATCTTCCTCCCTGCCGGCTGTCTCCCTCCCGCAGCCACGTCCTGTTCCTTGGAGATCAGTCACAGCCTCAGCCAAGCCTGTCCTGCTGCAGCCCTGACTGCCCCGGGGGCTCTGTCCTCAAAGAGCTGCCAGCTGCTCTGAGCTCCCTCACCCTTTGGAGAGGCTTGAGATCTTCTTTGAGCAATGGGTTTTGCTTAGATGTGGCTTGAACTGCCCACTCTTCTCATCTCCACCTGGCTCCTTCTCTGGGCTGTGTGTTACAAAGGGCTGTGGGTCGTGTTTTCAGGTGGTGCCCCCATGGGAGAGGCTGGCCCAGCAGGGAACAGGGGTGTCTGTGACAGAGGGACACGGGCTGTGCTCCCCGAGGCACCAAAGCAGCCCCGCCACGCTCGTGCCAGCCTTGAGCTGAGACTGAATCAGTCCATCGTTGTAGCTCTGAGCCCGTTGTGTCACAGCTCTGAATGCACCACAGTGGAGGAAAAATCAAGAAGTACACACTGAAATTTTTCTAAACTTCACGTGATGAAGTGGAACACAAACGAATTCCACCTGTCAGCAATTTTCCTGGGGAACTTCAAATTTGCAGTTAGGTTTGGTTCCCAGTGCAGGTGCCAGCAGATGGCACTCAGCAATCTGTAATGTCGGTACCTGTGGGGCTTTCTGTGACCGAGGCTGCTCCCAGCTCGCAGTGCTGGGAGCTGCCCCTTCCTCACTCCGGGGCTTCTGTGCCTTCAGAGGGACAGAAACGCTCAGTGGGGGCACCTGATGGCCACCAGAGGTGACTGATGTGGGGCATGATGTGCTTCAGTATTGACTGGGAAAGTGCTGAGACCCGGGTTGAACGTTCTGATCTCGTTGCTGTAAAGAGAGCTGAAATACTGTTTGTATATTAAAATATTGTGTTGGTTTATTGTTGTTTGTATGTGGATTGTGTAATACTGTCCAGTGGCTTAGATTGCATCATTTAATCAGTTTTCAGTTTTGATTACAGCTACCAGCAGGAGACTCAGGGTTGCCAACTGTAATTAAAATGTAAAAAACAAAAACCCAAACCAAACGAAAGAACAGAAGCAAAAAAACAGTTCAGAGATAATTAAAGCTGAGAAACGTTTATCTTCCTGTGAACTTTTGTACTGCTGTGCTGAGGAAAGCTGAATATTATCTGTCTTCAAGCATCCCCTGCCTTGGGTTGTTTGGATCTGGGGTTAGATCATCATTTCCATCTTAGTGCAGAACTTTGTCAATGCCGAATGCAGCTGACACCTGATTAATCTGTATTAGTACTTCTGGGGTTTTTCAGGGTTGCAATGCAACACTTTAAATCTTTATTCTGATTCTGGTCCTGCTGCAAGCAAAGGCAGAAGTTTTGCAGTGGCCTCTTTCCAGGTGCCACTGGACTTTTCTCCCACACTGGGAACAAGAAGATAATGCCACTGTCTTGTACAACAAGTAGCTCGAGCTCCCTGGCTCCTGGTGCCTTGTATTTGGGCTTTATCATCTTTAGAAGCTGATCTGCAATGAAAAGATAAGGCCTGACCCTGTGTCTCGGGTAAAGGTCGGGCATTTATTAATGTACAAAACTCCACTGCAAGGCTGTGTCAGAAGCTTGGTCTTTCAGAGAATAGAAACCTTTTATTAGGAATCCCCAGCTTATTCTTGGGCTGTTTGTATGGTTTTCCACAATCTTGTTTAGTTTAAACAGCTTTGCCTCTTTGGTCTGCACTTTTTTTTCTGTGTTTTTCAGGTTGATCTTACTAGACAGGGTCCCTCTGTGGTTTTGTTGCTAAACTCATTTTTGATCTCACAAGGAAGACCTCCCAGTGATTATAGATGATAATGATATTATTTCCAGCCCCTCTTTTTTCAATGTTTTCACTTAGAAATAGCACAGCCCCCTCAGTAACAGCAGATATTTGCAATCCCTTGATGAGGACCCTGTTACTTCAGCCCTATGCTCCATAAATCTGGAGGAAAATTCATCTGGGGGGTAACTTCTCTTGTGCACTTCTACAGCTGATGGACCTGCCTTTTTCCAGGCTGGGTCTAAAGATGAATAAAGTCTTAAAAAAAAAATGAACTCCTGACCTGCAGTCTTAGTCAGGAAGTACCTGCACATTTGAGACTTTCCACCAGTGATAAAGTAATTATACCAAGTCCAGGTAGAGCAGGACTGGAAGGCCTTGGCAGGCTAAAGCTGAGGATCTGAACCATTTTTGGTTGCCTGTACTACAGAGAAATGAAGAGATTGATGTTTTTTTAATGTAGATGATGATGATCTGCTTGAAATATTCTGAACTGTCAGCTTGGCAGGATCTTCATACACTTTTGTTAGCTAATCAAAGACAGATTGCAGGCAGGAGCCATATCTAAATTTATTAAGAAAATTAATAGACCATTTAAATTTTACTAGAATTAGGCTAAGATACAATAAGCACTTGCACCAGCAGATCCTTATTAGATGTGCCCTTGACCTGGTGCTTGGTGTGTAATGGGGAATTGACATCTAGATTTGGGGACAATGGTGCTGCTGATACGAGTTTGAATCATTAGGGGGGAAAAAAGACTAATTTTATACATGTGTCAGATTTTACTTTTCATATTAATTTCACTGTGAGAAATTATGGACTATTATGGACTGCCAAGCCAAGTTTCAAGGCTTATGTTGGCCTAATCCAGGAGTTTTGCTTGATCTGTATTCTGTAAATCTCTACACTCTGGCTGTGAGAGGGAGTTTTATATATTAATTTATTTACACAGCATTTTTGGAAAGTGATCAACTTGCTGCGTGTTGAGACCCTAATTGTGTATTTTCCTGAGTGTATCAGTCTTCCTGGCTTACATTACCATGAAAACACATCCTTGCAAAGTTTCAGCACATTTAATTTGTGTTTTAGCATGTTGAAGCCTTCATGATAATCTGTCTCTCCCTTCTGCTGATATTTTTAAATCTCATGAAAATTACCTCCTTTTTCTTTATTAGGTGACTTTTTCAAACCTCCATAAAGCTTCTGGTTGGGTAGGATATTTCCTTGAGGTGAGTCTTCACTTCCCAAGAAGCTGCCTCAGCAAGCCATAGTAAGAATAAGTGTGTGCAGTGGGAATTGCTTCCCCCAAGAGGACTGTTCAGCACTTTAAAGAAGATTATATAATTGAAGCCCAATTATTTTTAAAGTAATTTTTTTTCTGTCTTGAAATTGCAACCATGATCAACAGTGAATTCTGTGTGTAAAAATTCTGAGCACTGGCAAACAAGATGGCCTGGATTTGAAAGGTTGATTGTTTGTGTCATTCACACGTGCAGGCAATGCTGAATTTATGAATATCTGTAAATATAAATAACTGTAGGAATGGCATTGGTGATTTGTTCTGTGGTCTAGGGTGTTCTCATTGAAGTTCGTGCTTTTAGCTGCACGTGGACAGATAAACATGATTTTAAAAAATATTGCTTTTGGATGATGTTGCATTTTAGAGGTATTGCAAATAAGCTGTACAGCTCTGAGAAGTTTCTGTGCCTGTTGTCCAAAGAAATTTGATTTCCAGCACATCAGCACCAGCCTCAGCCCCACTCATACATTAATTATCTTGTGATGCAGGCAGCAATCAAAACCATTTGACTCAGGGAATGTGAGCCACGTGGGCATCAACCCTGTGCTGCCTTCCAGCCACAGGTCCTCCTTGTGCTGGGCCCCTGGTCAGCAGCTCTCTATTCCCTGGGCAGCTGGGACTGGGCAGAGGTGCAGCAGGTGTGTGGAGCTGAGCTGGTTCTTGCAGCCAGCAGTGCTGGTGGCAGCAGTGGGTAACTCCTGCCACTGCTGTCACCTGGAGGAGGTGTTCCTCAGCTGAGGCTGAAGGAGGGGATGGAGGTGTTCCTCAGCTGAGACTGAAGAGGGGATGGAGGTGTTCCTCAGCTGAGGATGAAGGAGGGGATGACCAGTGTTCCTCAGCTGAGGCTGGTGGAGGGGATGGAGGTGTTCCTCAGCTGAGGATGAAGGAGGGGATGACCAGTGTTCCTCAGCTGAGGCTGGTGGAGGGGATGGAGGTGTTCCTCAGCTGAGGCTGAAGGAGGGGATGGAGGTGTTTCCTCAGCTGAGGCTGAAGGAGGGGATGGAGGTGTTCCTCAGCTGAGACTGAAGAGGGGATGGAGGTGTTCCTCAGCTGAGGATGAAGGAGGGGATGACCAGTGTTCCTCAGCTGAGGCTGGTGGAGGGGATGGAGGTGTTCCTCAGCTGAGGCTGTAGAGGAGGGGATGGAGGTGTTCCTCGGCTGAGGCTGAAGGAGGGGATGGAGGTGTTCCTCAGCTGAGACTGAAGAGGGGATGGAGGTGTTCCTCAGCTGAGGCTGAAGGAGGGGATGGAGGTGTTCCTCAGCTGAGGCTGAAGGAGGGGATGCCTTTCACGGTTTGGGGTGGCAGCCCTGCCTTGCTGTGGATCTCCTGAGATCCTGCTCTAGTGCTCAGCTCTCCATGGCTCAGAGTGCAAGCCGTGCAGCTGAACTGGTTTGGGCTTGGGCCATCTGGCTTCCATATCCCTCCATTTGTCTGTGGAGTCCAAGAGGGTTTGGTCCCCTGGCAGGCGCTGGAGGCCAACAGGAAGCGATACAGCTGCCCGTGCTGCCAGCAGCTCAGGGCACACATTTCAAAGCAAGCCAGTGTTTATCTGCCAGCTCTGATACAATATTTAGAGTTCTGTCAGAGTGGCAGAGCAAAACTTAGATGAGTGAATGTCACTCTTCTCCCTGGTCTGCAGCTTTCAAGGTTTCTTATATTCCTCTCTTGCTGCTCTGCAAACACAGCCCTTATCCTCTATTCCCTTCCCACTCTCCTGCCAATTCACACGTTCTGCACTCCTGGCTGCCAGTTGTGTGCCCAACTCGCTGCTCAGCAGAGCCAGCTCTGTCCCTCAGGCAGGAGCTTTTCTAATAGTTCGGTCCCACCAGGCTAAGCCATCCCGCAAGCCCTGCTGGTGTTTGCCATCCTTTCATTCCAGAAAGGGCTTCAATCCCTTCAGTCCCAGTAGGTAAAAGCAGATACTGAGTGAACTGCATCATTTTTCTTCCATTTCAGAACTATTAGAGATAGCCCCACAGGTGCTGATGGCAGCTTTACAACTGCTGGGAGGGATTATAAAGGAAGGAAGTGAATGTTGTTTGTTTTTATGTAAGTTTAACCTACTTATTCTATATAGCTCCTTTTTTTTCCTGCGATGTTCAGGCCAATAAACAGTGATCCCAGACACTGACCAATCTTTACAGCTGGTATGGGGCAGTGAGCCTTTGAAAGCTTCAGCTTTTCATCCTGAGCAGGAGCAATCATTCTTCTGCTGGTTTTCCTTGCTATTGAGGACTGAGGTAACTCTTCTTGTGTTGCAGACAGAGCTGACAGCTCAGGGATTTATAATTCCAGAGATTATTCCAAAACTTTTAAGTTCTGCTGCTTGTAAAGAAACAAAAGCTGGGCTAACAGTGGATGTATAATATGAAAATGTGCCCTTCCTCTTTTGTTCCCCTTGGGCTTTGCTCACAGGAGAACGTGTGGAACTTGCTGAGGCAGAGATCTCTAATCTTACTGAGCAATCATGCTGGTGCTAGAAGGATGTTAATGATGTTTTACCACCTAAGAGGGTGATGAAAGGAGAGCATTTGAACACCTGAGCATGTATAATTTAAATGTAATAAAATCACAATATGAGTTCTAAGTAGAAAAATTAGCATCACTAATTATTGCTTGCTGATTATTGCTGTAAGCTGTTCCGCAATCTTTTTTTATTTATTTATTTTTTTAAAAAATCCATGCTGTTAGTGGATCCAGACATCAGGGTAAATACCTGAAACCACAAATTTCTAGCTGTCACCAGCTTGAGCTCTGTGTGTGTCAGTGATGTGTGGCACAGTTTGATTCGGGGGCCCTGAGAGGGAAGGGCTGGGCAGAGCTGGGAATCCCGGAGAGCTCCTTGGAAAGGGAAGCAGCCTGCTTTGGTTCATTAGCCTCTCATCAAAAGTGCAACATGGAATGGACCAAAGCATCCCAATTAGTACAGATGGGGTGAGAGATGAGAATACTCACATATCACATGCTACTCGTGCACTGTTGAAGACAAAAGTTATTTATAACATAAGACCAAACCCCTCCTCTGCTGCTGCAGGAGGGCCTCAAGGTTACTGAGCGCATGTGTGACATAAATGCAGCAGAGCATTTTAATTAGATTCTTTCACCAGAACTCCTGACCTTCTGTGTAGCACATTAATGTATTTTACTAATTATAAATGCAATTAAAAAGTACTGAAATAAAATTAGGCGGATCTATCTAATTTACATTAAGCACTTTCAAATTATGCAGATTTTCAAAGTCTTTTTCTTACTTTCTGTCTTTTTTTTTTTTCCCCTTTACAATTTGTGTTTCAGGAAAAAATTGTCTGCATTAAAACAGCTGGAAAACAACCTTGTAGCAAAACAAATTTCTTTTCTGTGATTATTCACAGTGTGTGAGTTAATTTTCCAGGCAGTAATATGCTTAGCTGTCGTTAGGGCAGTGACTCACACAACAGAACCCATATGTGCACTGGGTGCAGTGCTGCCTCCTCTGCTGGGTGGGTGCTTCTCCAGGCTTCTCTCTTGGGAATCAGGTTCAGAGGCTAACTAGGAAAAAACACTGATGTGATGGTCAAAAATAGAGATTTACAAACAACAAAAGAACAACAAAACCCATGTGTGAATAACACAGGCGAAACATCTGGTGTGCTCAGTCATTAAACCAGGCTGGCTGTTATCTCTGCTGCCTACATATTTTGGTAGCGCTCTCATCGAATTTTAGAGTTTTAGACATGAAAGTAGAAAAATAACAACATTTCATTATTATTTTTGTCAAGTATCTAAATGGCAGCAGGCGCCAAGCAGCAAACAGAACACAATCCTTACCCTGGAGAGCTTCTGATCTAATTTTAGATGGGCTGCAGAAACAGAAGCAGCTCTAAGTACTGAACATAGATAGAACCAAGCTTAAAGGAGGGGAATTTGTAGAGCTACCCAGGCCTTTTAGTCATGTTGTTTATTCTTAAACCCTTCCCGTAATAAAAGATTAATTTCTTGTACGTGTGTAGTTTTTAATGAAAATTCTTTCGTTTTTCACTTAAAAAGGGAAGCAAAAGTACCTCTTGTTTTTTCTTTTTTTGTCCTGTTTTATCCCTTCCCTAAAGAAGTAATGGAAAAGAGTAGTGGAGAGCAGGGGAGGAAAAACTGAAATATGAAAAGATTAGGGTAAAAGTTCATTGTTCATCTAATGCCAAATGTCATGCATTAAGACTATACTATTTCCCTGCTGTTTTTTGTCTGTGTTTATTGAGTTTTGAGTCTTTCCCAGTCAGCACTGAAAGTAGAAAATGAAGAATAAAGCTTTGCTCATTGTGGGTGCTCAGTTTTGAAAGATCTGTGAGGTGGTACCAGAGGGAGCACTGGGATGGTGCCTCCCTAGGGAGTACCTGGTAGATCTACGAGAGACTAAGAGTTTAGGGCATGTGATAAAATTAGAAATGTACAATTGGCTGATAAAATTAGAAATGTAAGAATTCATCCCCCTATCCCAAGGATCTTACTGCTGGCCAGATGTGGAGTTTCCTCACCCTTTTCTGGAAGCAGCAGGACTGTGCTGCTGTGGCCTTGGGGCAGAGTGCACCTTCCTGTCTCTTTCCATGAGAGGAACGGGGTGATTTCCAAGTGGAATTTTGGTCCCTAAGATTCCAAGCTTCTCCTCTTGGTATAGCAACCTAAGCAGAGCATTAACTTCCTATCTAACAGCTCTTTTGAAGTCAAGGGAATTATTCACCTTGGAGAGCTGCACTACTGAAATCCAGGTGCTTTCATTGATGTCCATGTTAGAAATACAGGGTAGGTGGAGGAAGGAATGGCTCCAGCTTCAAATTACCCTCTGAAAGGTGTGTGCTGTGCACTGAGCAATGAGCATGCAGGGATCAGAGCTCTTGCCTCTGTCAGAAAGGATTAATCTGGGGGAAGCAGCTGCTCCTGTTGCAGAGCAGGGCCACTGCAAGGCCTTGGCAGAACAGCCTTGCTCTGCTGCTGAGAGCAGCCGCCCATCAGGAACCAGGAAATGTTCTGTGTGACACTGCAAGGGCTCCCTGGAAAGGAAGTGCCAGCAGATCCCAAATCCTGCTTAGTTCAGACCGACCTTTAGGCTGGAGGGGCCTCTTAACTCAGAATCAGCCACTTCTCTCAGCAGCACCCCCTTTTATCTGCAGGTAAAAATCTCATGCCATGGGCAGGAGAAGCGTCGTTCAGGCCATCTCGAACTGCTGGAAGCCAGTGATTACCTACAGAAATATTCACTGGTACCACTCTTCTGTTTGAAACATTAGCACAGGACAGAGTTTGGGTGTCCTTTTGGCACAGGTTTATAAATGGAAGCAGGAATTGCTGGGGGTTTTTGCAAATTCAGTGTTTAAGAAATGTTCAGGCAAGGACCTGGAATATTTGAAATGTTTTGCTTTGAGCTTTCTTCTTCTTCAGCCCCAAATATATGTATTGACATATCCAAAAACTTTGGAAATTTATATATTCCCATGAAAAATACATATTATTGTACGATCCAAATTTAAGTGAAAGCTTTTCTCATATTTTAACCATGCTGGGGTCTGCTGTCAGATGTGATTGTTTGGTACAAGCAATCCAGCAATGAATTATCAATAAAGTTTGCATGGTTCCTAATTTATTTTTCAAAGTTTGTTTTAACATTTGATTGTGCATAGTTCAGAGCGTGGTAATTTTCAATGTGACATTTGACAAGGGCAAGATTTAATTGTTCTATCACGAGTGAATATTGGGTAGAAATCCAGACTGGCACAGCCTGGGTAGGAGCCCCCAGCTGCCCTCCATGGCCAAGCTGGGGTGGTGTCTGCCAGCACTTCTGATTAGGAAATTAAATCCTGCTAAAGTGCTGTGTTTGACTATTGGTGTGCTCTGTTGGCATGAGATGGATTTAGGCACTGGGTTCAGTCCTCTGCTGAACAGAAATCTCTTTATCTGTGAAATTCTTCATGGGGAAAGAGATTAATCACATTTTAATATTGGGGGAAGCAAGGTTTAAACTATTTATTTGAGTGTGTGGTTGAAAAAATATACTGAGAATAGGATATTAAAATTGACCTATTTTAATTATGTTTTGCTTAGATCTAATTGTTCTTGTTCTTCAGAGGCATTTTTGTTTATCATAGGGCCTTGTATGAAAAATGGTTTGGGGTTTTTTTTTCAACCCATGAGGATGTTTGCAAAAGAGTATTTGTAAGATGTGAGTTTGTAAGACTTTGAAAACCTCCTTTTCTTCTGGAAATATGGGTCACTGTGCAAGTAGGATGGACAGGAGTCGTGTGCCAAATTACACTAACAAGGAGCTGGGAAGAAAAAAAGATGAGGCTTTAATTACCTACCTGAAGTATTGAAAAGCCAATTATCTGTTTTCTATTTGAAATGTCATGTGCAAAAACTTTTAAGGCACCTGAGAGTGAGCTGGACTTTGCAGGCTCTGCAGTGAAATATGACAGGCAAAGTGCTCTGGCTAATAACTCACCCAGCCCTGATAATAGAGTCTTTCACTGAGTGTGCTGGCTGAGACACTGGGGTTATCCTTCTGGGTGCCTCAGAAAGGAGATGTGTGATCATTAGCTCCTGCTGGCTGGGTGCTGGGGAGGTGGAGGCTGTGAGAGAGGCAGCTCTGCAGCCAGAGCTGCACCAGGGCCTGACTGACACTCCCTGCAAAGTGACACATGGCAACCACCTCACACAAACTGGAGCCATGGCCCTTTATGGCTCCCTGCCTGCTCTGGCAGTGAATCTGAGTATGTGATTAAGAATATAAGAAGGCTCATTACAGTTAATGCCTTGTGCTTAAAGCCATGAGCTCAAAGTTAAGCAGGTATTTAAGTGCCTGGTGGGATCAGCAGCAGAAGGCAGAGCTGCCTGGTGCCCACCGAGGTGTCCTGACAGCGAGGGCTGGGAAAGGCATCTTCCTGTCTTGGGAGCACTTTCCTCATGGCCAGCTGGACTGACTTGTTTACAGGATTTTCTTCTGCCTCAAACTTGTTTCATGGGTGTAAGAATCAGGAGAGGAGTGTGGAACAGTTTCCTTAATGACTGCCTTTCTTAATGAATATGATTAGTTTTAATCCAAAGCAGAAGTCTGGAATTCTTTTCCAAACCCTGCCTTGGAGTCTCAGTGAGACCTTTCACAGGTGATATCATCTTTCAGCTCATGCAATCCCATGGTTTAATGTTGATGGATCTGTATTTAAGAAAGACAGAGCTAACATTTAAATTTTGTCCCTATATGTACAGGAGTACATGGTGCTGTGAGTCCCAGGAGATATTTTTTCCTCTCTCTGTGTGCTTTTAAAGCTCCCTGTGCTCTGTGTGCTGGGCAGTGCCATCCCAAGACTCACAGAAATCCACATATTCCTGTGAGGATGGACTTGGCCCAGCTGAACCCCATTTCCCTGTAGTGCCCCTGCTGGGAGAAGCCAAACCAGCCAGTTTGTTGTGTCCTTGGGAGCTGCAGTCCACAGCCTCGTGACAAAATCCAGCATGGTCAGGGGCTGCAGAGCTGTGGGGCTCCTTCCACCTGGAGCTTGCCAACAAAAGCAGTGGCCGAGAACTCATCTCTCCAAATGCGTAATTTTACAAAGAGTTCATCTTGCACATTATTTTCACATTATCTTTCATCAGTTATACCTTGCTTCATTCCCTGTCTCCTGCCTTTACAAGCCCAGCTCAGGATAAAGATGAGGTGTTTGTCTTTAGGAAAACATTAAAAAAAACCATCTCCAGCTCTTCCTTTCTCACTAATCCAAGCGGAATTCACCCTCTCATTTCTGTGACAGCCTCACTATGCCAGACACAGACACTTAGCAGGTGTTTTCATCATGACATTAATAATAAGAATTGACATGTTCTAAATGAGGAATCCCTTGTTGTGCCTGGTAGCACTGATGGATATTTGGGGAAATTGACAGCTCCTGAAGAATGTTTTTGCCATGACCAGCACTTCCCTGACAGATTTCTAATGGCTCTCACAGAGCCCTCCCTAACTTGAACACTCTTGCAGATGAAGTGGAAAGTGGTGAAATGTGCTGCTTTAACACTTCTGGAAGTTAGTGAAGAAACATGGGACAGCTCTGAGATTTGCTTCTAAATCACAACCCTTTTTGTTTTTTCCCCTGAAAATATTTTTTCTCTATCAGTACTCAAAGATTGGAATGGATTAGCTGAGGAGACAGACATTTGTTATGGTACACCAGGACCCAGCTATGTAACCCCCATTAACCTTAATGGGAGCCACAAAGCTCATCCTCCTCATTTAGATGGAAATATCCCCCTGCTCACCAGGGATCAATTGCACTCTGGGTTACCTGGTGGCTCATTTCCATAGGGGAGTCAGTGCCTTGACCTTGTAAGCCTGGGACTACAGGCGAGGGAGGGTGGATAAAATGGGACTGGGAGAAGAGGGATCAAATAAAACTGTAAGCAAAATGAAAAAAAAAGGGAGAGAAAACATTCTAAAAGTTGTTATGTAACTCATGTTAGAAGTTCCAGTGAAATGTAATTGCAATTAAATCACCAGCACCCTTTGCAGTTCAATATGATACTGCAGGAAATCAATACAAAGATAACAGTGCATCGTGTGCAGGTGCTGCTGAGAATTCTCACATTGAAAATAGCTTTACAGGAAGGATGTGTTAACTCTTCATTTGTTAAAAAATCTTCCCTGTAAAGAGCAGAGCAAGACAGTGATCTTTTATGTTCTTATTTTTGGCTCCTCCCCCCAAGTTAATCATTGCATCCATAAACCTGAGCTTCTCAGAGCCTTATCAGGAAAGCCTAAGTGGAAGAGATGCTCATCTCTTTTTGAAAGTCAATTAAGATTATGTGCCTAAATCCAGTGTTTATGTTTGAATCCCTGTTGATGGCTTTATTGAAAAAGATCTCCAGTTGCCTTTTTAAGTGATAGGAGGATTATGACTAAGTATAGCAAAAGCTCAGTTCTATGCTGACATCTCTTATCTCTCACTGATGGAAATAACATGCATCCTGTGCCTCAGAAGAATTCTATAATTAAGGAAGGGGACCAGAGAGGACCTGGCAAAGCTGTGGAAGGAATGAGTTTATGGGGGAAAATTGTTAAAGTTTTTATTTATGATTTGAGGCTGCCCAGTGCAGATAACGAAAGACATGGAGACGAAACTTTAAATAAATATTGTGTTGCCATGGCTGTGATTTCCAATATGCAATCTGCTTCATTAATGCTAAAATAAGAACCCCTGCTCTCAGGTAGAATACAGCAATCTCAAAGCTAACACAGGACAAGCAGTACTGGTTTCCAAACATCTCTCACAGCCAGAAAATGACAACAGAACTAGAGACAGAATTCAGGAAAACTGTTTCCAATAGTTTATTTTTCATGCCTGGGAATAATCAGGTTTTTGAGCTAATCATGACTCTCTCATCATGAGACTTGGCAATTCCAGGCACGCAAGAGCACCACTCAGGAGACAGTTTTGTCTATTGCTTCCACAAATAGTTCCTGCTGTTTCCAGCACTAGAGCATTGTGTGCAGGGACTGCATGGATAAGAACAGAGTTATCCTGATCTCTAAATTAAAGGTAACAGTGATATTCAGGAAAAAACGGAACTCCACGATATTGGCCAAATTGTCTCTTTCCAGCTCAATAGAGGTTTGTGGTAAAAAGCCAAAAAAACAGCAAATCAACCAAGAAAAAAACAGCCAATCCAAACAAACAAAAAAAACCCAATCAAAACCTACTTTCCAAAACTTTTGTTGTTGATTTTAGGTTTCTTAGATGCCAAATATTATGATGCATGACTCTATCTGGGCACAGTTTTCAATTATATGAGTACTTCAGAGAGTAAGTTGTCAGTTTGGCCAGGCATGGACCAGCTCTAATCTCTTAAATCTCAAGACTAAGATTGCATGCAAGGGTGACTCCCCCTCAGAAGAGGAGTGCAGAGGTGCCCCTGGGGCCCTGGAGCTTGTGCCTCCTCCAGAAGGCACTGAAATCTCCACTTCTGCACTGCAGCAGGAGGACCTGAACTGCAGTCCTGCCCTGTAGTTACAGAGGCACTCCACAGTCCTTGGTGCTGGGGCTGTCTCATTGTCCAGGCACTTTCCAGCGTGCTGGGGGCGGGCACACCCCATTCCCAGTTATCCCATCCTTCCCTCCCCGCTGGGAACACCGATCAGAGCCGGGAGGGACTGGACACCAGTGCAGTTTGTCGAGCTGCCGCTCAGGGCTGTGCTGGGGTGGTTTCTCGGGGATCAGTCCCTCCTCACAGTGATGCAAAGAGCTCTCTGGCTCTGGGCTGGCTGCACACAAACCCTTTATGGATTCCTGCAGCTCTTTGTGCTGGGGTTGCACATCTCATCCACAGCAAACCCTCAGCCCAGGCCCCTCAGAACCCCCCAGGGCAGAGGGCAGGAACCTGAGGCTGCTGGAGGAATTCGGGTTTAGGCAGCAAGGTAAACATCCCCTCTCTGAGCAGATTGCAAAGGGAACCTCACCAGCACCCTGAAGCTGGGCCTCTGGTGCAGGTGCCACTGCAGGGCCCAAATTATCACACAGAGGCTTCCAGGATTTGGGCTTTTCCGCCTTGAAGGAGCTGGGTCTTTTCCATGAGCTCTGGAGGCTGCTTGTTCTATTTTAAAACTGCTTGAGAAGTGCCAGTTGCTGGTGTGTAATCACATCTGAATGCCTAAATTTCCACTCCAGCAGTGGTATCTTGGGATCTTATTTGGAAGTGGTGATTTCAATTCCAATAAATCCTCCTATGGATGGTCACTGGGATTTTATTTTACTGAGAAATGGAATATAGAAATATGTGAAGAAAGGCATTTTCAGATACTTTTAGTTCCCCTTCAGAATGTTTTCCAGTGCTGTTTACTGTGTCTGGTTTGTGCTTTTCCTCCAGTTATAAATAACTGCTAAAGACTGATGTGTTTACTTTGTTTAACCATGGCCATGATGGGTCGAGGACACATTAAATCATCGTCAGGCTCTTATTTGCAGCCAGTTCTGAAATAACCAGAGTAGTGACATAAAATTACTTCATACTGCAGAGAGTTTTATATTGGCTTAAGCTTCTGAAGTCTCCAGTGTTTTACAACAACACACTTTAATGGTGAAACAGTGACAGCAAAGATGAAAGTCCATGTGGAATTGTCTAACAAACAACTCAAGGTTTGTTGAAGTTGCAAAGATATGAGAAAGGGATATGATTTTCTTCAGAGGATTTCCTTGAAGAGTTTGCAGATCTCGATGTTGTTTATTCAGATTTAAAATTTTAGAAACTGTGATGAAGAACAGGGACACTTATTCTGATGAGGTTAAATGGGGAGATGTTCTTTCATGGCAATTTCTGCAAATCCAGCCTCTGCGTGTTCACATTTGTGCTTCTTCTCTGAAAACACCATTTGCAGGTGCTACTTTAATACTTTGATCTGCTTTTGGCTTGGAGTTACTGCAAGCAAACTTCTCTGTTCAAAATTGTCTGCTGCCATCAAAAAGAAGAGTGACTGTGAAAACCAAACTTGTGCTGTTGTATGTGCTGCACAGGAAATTAATATATCTCCTTTCCACTGTCAGTTAGTTGTACATCAGCCCAGTATCTGCAATGTCTCCTTCTACTAATATATGAATAAGATTGTATCACTGGTTTATTGTCTGTAATTAGCAATGCCTTAACGACGTGTGTCTGGGAATTATAGCTCTATTTGTTTGTATTAGAAAATGAATGGCACTCAAATTGTGTTCCAGGACTGCTCGGTGCTCACTCTGAAGGCATTTACAGAAATCAGCCTCTAATTCTCACTTCACTTCTTTCTCAGATGTCTGAGAAACAAGACAGGCTTTCTCCTGAGGGTTAAAAAGTCTGATTTCAATGATATCCTGCTTGAGAATGAGCTGCAGAGTGTGGGACCATTTCTGGAACACCATCAGGCAGCAGTGCAGTATTTAAATCAATCTGTAGGCCAGAATGTTCCCTGGAGGAATGAGGCACTGCAGGAGCTGGAGAGCCATCACACAAAACTCTGGAGAGAGGGGAAGGTGCTGTCTTGAAAACCTTTTAGTTTGCATATAATTCATTGAAATTATCTTGCTCACAATGGTTTCAATCTGTTTTAAGGGAAGCAATTAAAACTATACAGATCTTATTTATTAATGCTTGTGGGAACAGGAGATAATGCAGCTGAAACTATCGAAGTTACCCCAAAGAAAACGAAGGTTTTGGACTGATGGTACACTTAAAAAACCCCTATTTTTGGAAGGGTTCTAAAGGCATCTGAGACTTTACCCATCTACTTCCCTGCAAAGGTAGATAATAGGGTTATATTTCCTCTGATCTGCTGTCAACTTCTGCTACCCTGCACTTGGAGGAAACACAAACAAATATTCAAGTTCTTACTGAGCATAATTTCTTGATTTCCCTTCTTGGACGTGAACACATCCAGTACCCACAAAGCTGCATAGCTGAACCCCAAATTTTTCTGTAAAACTGCATTTTATAATGCTCTGGTATCGATGTTTTGGATCCTGTAAATTCCCTTGACTCGCCTATTAAGCTTTGCCTTTGGTTTTAAAGGTGATTCAGAAAAAAACATGGTCTTTATTTCTTTCTAAGATGGAATTTCAGTTCAGCCCTCTTTTACCAAAATTATCCATAAACTGCTACAGATCTAAGTAAAAAAGGTGAAAATTACAGCTGTTTAGAGGATGGATATGGGGCATTTTACACGGAGTCTGGAAACTATTTGCATAATATTTTGAAATGCAGCTTGGTGAGATAAGGCACTTTGTTATGAATAAACCAATCTGAGGAATGTGAGCAGCAAGGGCTGTCTGTGCAAAAATGGTCAATGCACAGGACAGGAATTCTGATCCTTACTGAAACCACCTGGGCTTGAGCCCAGAGCAGGTTTTTCCTCTCCATCCTTTAGTGCAAAGAAGAGGGAAGGCAAAAGACAAGGCATGAAAATTCCAGAAATGCAAATTAGTACTTTGGAAGAAAGTAAAGCTGTAAAGTCTGGGTAAAACTAAAAATGGTTCAGAAAATTTAAAATAAGTGGTCCTGTTAAGTGATAGAAGCTTAAAGTTCTAGATCTGAAGGCAATTTGTCTTCAGACATAGAAATGAGTTCTTCAGAAACAGTCAGTATTCATGAACTTTTTAAACCTATTAGAACATTTCATCTGACACCTTGTCAGAAACTGGTTGCTTTTAATGCTGCTCACAGTAACACATTTTATAGTCAAATACTCCAGAGGCTGAAGGAAAATTTTAAAAGAAAGCAGAGCTGACTGGGCAGGGCCCAGGCTGGGATGGTCTGTTGTTAAGCCAGGTTAGCCCTAATATTGTCCATTCAAGCCCTAATTCTAAGGGCTTTTCCTCTGGAGAACCATCCCATCCCTCTCTGTCTTCACAGGAGGAGGAGTGGCTGCCTCAAGTGCTGCTTCTGCAGCCAGACTGACTGAATTTGGAATATTTCAATGTATTATTCCACGACTGGTTGTAATGTTTATGTCTGGCTTGTAAAGGTGGGCAAAAGTGGGTGAAGGTGAGTGGGAGCTGGAGAAGGATCTGCTGTTTATTGACTGCTGCTTATAAACTCACAATAATACCTTTTGTTTCACGAGGCCCAGGGTGAGAGGTGGGATTTTCCAGAGCCTGCCTTCTCCACAGTTCCATGGGTATCCAAACAGGAACTAATTTTCTTTCAAACAGCCATAATTCCCATTCTGTGCTTGCATGCCCTTCAGGGAGAGGACAACTACAAAGCCAAAGGAAGAGCTCAGCTTTTACAGACTCTGTGGTGTCAGGAGGATAGGCACAGGCAGTTCATGTTGTATTAATAACCATGAGGATGAGGACAGACAACACCACACAGAAATTGTGTAAATGTAACATTGTGAGGATTTACAGTTGCAGCAGATATAATTCAGTATGAATTCTTTATACCCAGAGTGAGTTAGAGCATAAAGTGTTCATCTCGCTGGAAGTTTCAAAGCTTTGTGTAATAATTCTCCAGGAAAATAAATAGATGCAAATTATTTTGCAGAAAAATGAAAATAATTTAGTGGGTGAAACAGTCTTTGTTAGTGATTCCAGCTGAAGTGCTCTGTGGGACTTTGCTAAGGTGTGATTTGTGGGCTGGGCTGCTGTGGCTGCCCTGCCCATTCCTGCAGATCTTTTCTGATATCTCAGAGTAAAAAATGCAACCTGTGTGAATTCATTCAGAACAGCAGAATTCGGACTGGCAAGTGATGCCAGAGTCTGCATTTTGTAAGTTGGTTACTGTGATTTATTATGCCTTCTGTTGTTTCCAGTGCTTTTCTCTCTGGGTTTTATTTATTTTTTTTTCAGTTAAGTAAATTTGATAAAATATACCATCATGTGACAATAAGAGAACTAAACTGGAAAATAATTCCCAGTGTAGTATTGATAAATGCCTGGTGCAGCAATAGCAATATGTCATCAATCACCTGGGCTCCTGTTTGATGGCATCATATAACCTAATTCAGGATGAACGTCCTTTGCTTTAACCTTGGTTGTATTTGCAGCTTACTCTAGAGGAAAGTAATAATCCTTCATTAACTGGTAGGTGTGAAACATTCTCTATCAAGAGGGTAGAGGAGGAGGCAAATGAAAATTGGTTTCAGAATGTGTCCTGAGTCAAAATCAGTCTCTTTCTGCAGACTCATAAACTGCATAAATTATTATTACTATACATTTTGAAGGGGGGGCAAGTGGATGAGTCTCTGTTTTGCAGCTTTGCTCTGTTTCTCTTTGTTGGTTTTCTCCATCTGTATTCAAATGTACATATAAAAAATTCAAGGACACATCAAGTCTTTGATCCTGCTACAGCTTTAATTCTTAAGAGCCTATATAAGACTGTGCTTTACATTATGCATTAAGGTACTTGTAATTAGGAGCTTGTGGTAATGACCCATTCTCAGGCAAAGTAGTGCTGTTCCTTGTTTTCCATTAACTGCATTGAGGGTTTATTTGCTGAAAATTGAGTTTAATTTGATTAGCAGGAATTGTGAAACATTTGCAACACAAGGTATATTAGCATAGCACTTTGTTTGTAATGAGAGCCAAAAAGCAGTTAGGGGAAGAGCTAATTACTGAAGATTTTCCTTTTAATAAGGAAGGTCTAGCTAAATTTTAGTACTCTGCTCTCAAAATCCCTTAAGCTTTAACTGGTGGTTGAAAGAAAAACAAAATGCTCTGCAAAAGTTCAGCAGATGTTTTCTGAAAGTCACCATTGGGAAAGTCCAATAATTTACTAAAGAAAGAATTCATTTAATCTGAGAATTTGGCAGCACCAGCAGGTTCTTTCCATGCCTTTATTGAGCTGATTGGTGTTTGCTACAAAGACATTAATGGTGTTCAGGAGGGATCCCCACCTCTTTCCTTCCCCCCAGACAGGGTGGTTTGTTCTGAACCAAAAACCTGTTCTCTACTCACCTGGAAACTTTTGTAAAGCCCATCCCAAAATCCCATGGAAACACTACCAATTCTAATAACTCACTGGGAAGGGTTTCCCACTGATTTTAACTAAGGAGCAGTGCTTTTGTCCAGTGTGTTGAGTAACTTTCTGTCTCCTGGGTTCCCCAGAGTGTTCAGAGTCCTCCTGCTCAGAGGAAGGGATGACAATTTTATTGTCACCAACGAGTTCCTCTCTGCCCCTCTGTGAGGTCCTTGGAAACAGCCATTGGGTTGTTCAGAATCTTATGAAAGTCGAGGTGAAAGATATTTTCAGTCAAGTAAGACAGTCAACAAGCAGGTCCCAGGTCAGTAAAAGCTGCCTTAGTACCAGAGAACGTTTAAACATCCTCTACAAAGTTGAAATCAAATCACTTATTGATAAAATCAAATCAAATCCATAGGGTCCAGAAGGAAGATGCAGATAATTTGTTCATGGATCAAAGCATTTTATTCTTCATGTTTCCCTCTCAAGAACAGGCACTCATCTCTTCTGGAAATAGTTTTCACTCTTCTACCCTTAATTCTTCTGTGCTTCTGCCATTTGCATGAGCTGACAATCAGGAGGTAACCGTGGTCCTTAAATAGGGTTGCTTATCATCCTGGAAGAGTTCCAAGGTAAAGTAGCCACTTCATTAAATACACAGTGGCTTTCCTTCTCCATGTCCCCTCTGCCTGCTCCAACCCAAACATTCCTGCTCAGCTGCAGTCTCATTTTATTCCTTTATGTTTGAGCTAATTCATTTCAGCTGTAGTGATGATAGCAAATAACCCCCTTTTTGTCAAAGGGGAACACAGCTGAGGGCACAGCTGATTTCACCTAAAGCTGGGGGCATTTTTGCACATCCTGTGAACCCCCAGAAATGTTTGGCAGTGTAGCTGGATGGTGCTGGAAATCCAGGCCAAAATATTTCCTGCTTTACCAGGAATCCTGTTTTGTTTCTGCTCAAAACAAATTCAGGTTCTGAGAGCTGGTGCTCCATTACTAAATTTAGCCTGAAATTGTGGTTGATGGAAATTATTAACATAATTTGATTAGTAACTAATTAGTTGTGCTAAGTCAATTTTCCTAATAGCAACTTATTTCATATTTCTTTGTTTGGAGTTTTGGTGTTGTAGTAACATTCCCTCATTAACTCTGTTTACATTACCACTATACCCTCATTTTTTCCTCTTTCTTTAGCAATGGCTTCTTTGCTCAGCCTGCTGCCAGATTCTTTTTTGTCTTTTGCTTAATTATCCTGGTTTGACTGGATAGAAATTGCAATTACAGTTAGCCAAATATGAAAAATACATCTCCACTCATCTTCTAACTTTAGTATTTGCTTGAAGTTTTGAACAAATTTAATCAGAGTTCATTTGCACCTGCTTTGTGTTTGCTTTTCCCAAATACTCTGGCAGATGAGTTTATTGGTATTCAATAAGCATGCTGGCATCAAGTTTTCAACAAATACTTCAGAATATTTGCAGAAAAAGAAATTTTAACTTTGATTATCCATAGAGGGCTGTTAATAACACTTATTTTATGGTGAGGCAGAGTTCTGTAACTGTATATTTACCCGAGACTGCTCACAAACAAGCTCCAGCTCAGCTAAAGAATTAATCACAAAACACATTGAGAGCTTTCTTCCAGCAACTCAATTAGGGAGGTTGCAATGCTTCTCAGCATCTTGCTGCAATGCCCATCAAAAAAAATGTGGATTTAGACTTATTTCCTGGGCCTCATGATGAAAGCCATGAACCCCAGAGCTGAAGGTGGAGCACAGTTCTGCCTTGTTTTAATTTGTGATTGGTGTCTCTGCCCACACAGACCAGGCTGTGGTCTGCACATCCTCTGCTACAGCAAGTGCCAACAGCACAGGGTGCCAAGTGATTTCCTTGGCTTGTGAATTCTCCTCTCTCTTGCTCCCTTTTGGTGAATTTTGCATTTACCACCTGCTCTCCTGGGAGAGAAGGGGACTGGAGGAGCTGCCCAGGTGTGGGTGCTCTGTGCTCAGCTGCAGCCCTGGGAAGGTGCCACCAGCCCTCCCTGGCCTCAGAGGAGTTCCTCGAGCAGCCTGCCCAGGGATGGTGGGCACACTCCCTCTGGGAGCTGCAGGAACATCCCCTGGGGCAGAGGATCAGCACAACCCGCAGCAAGGACAGGGACTGACACCACTCCTCACTGCTCCTGCAGTTCCCTGGCCAGCTCCAAGCAGTGCTGTCTCAGTTCTAGCAAACCACACTGCTCAGCAAGTGAGAAAAGGGAAGACTCCAGTGGCATCTGCCTCAGAAGAGTGATTTGTCCTGCTGGAGTTACTCCAGCTGGGCCTTTCCCTCTCTCATCTGGGCTGTTTAGGAAAGCAAAGTGCAGGATTTTAGTGGGTATTTGTTTCTCAGTCTTCTTGCCTCAAGCCTTGTGAAGAACTCTGGGTCTGTTAATTTCTGTAGTTTCCCTTTACTGTTATTTGTTCTCCCCATGGGGTGGGGTTCTGCTGAAATCTGATATTTTCACTGTCTTGGGTTTGGGTTTCCAGTCTTTGGGATGTTGATGCTGCCACCGTTCACACTGAAATTAATGTGAGTTTTCCTTTTTCCCAGGGTGTTTACAGACTACTCCAAATGTAGCCCAGCAGGATTCTGGTCTGAACTGAAATTAACTGTCATACATAGGATTTGTTTATCTCTTTACATCCTTCTGTCACAGATGTTTGTCCTTTGGCTTGTTCCTTTTTCTAATTATTTTTTGATTATATTTTGAAACACCTTCTGTCTAACCAATTTCTCCCCAAATCAAATAGTGCATTTCTCTCCCCTTCACCTACAGTGATCCCCCCAAACTGAATGTTATTTACTTCTGGTGGAAAGTAACTTTACATTTATCTGATTCAGATAAGAGTTGCATTTTGAAGCTATACAGTTGCTTATTCTTCTTGAGTTGTAAATCCCCAGGTGCCATGCTCCCAGTGATACACAGTGTGAGGTGAGGAGGGTTCAGCTCATTTCCCATCCTCATGCCCCAAAATTTCTTTCTAGAGTCACAGGTAGATGATTGAAAATTCAGAGCAATACCAACAGAGCAACCCTGACCAAAACAATGTGACAGGCCACCAACAGCTCCTACAGCATATAATTTCCTTATTTCCCAGCCAGTTTGTGGGAAAAAATGCATGAAAATATATGAATTCCCCCAAATGACATCTCAGACAAGCATGGAAGGAAACCGAAATTGGGCTGCTGGAGCTGTTTGAAACTTCACCTTCTGTCTGAAGAGGCTCTGCTGCCACCCCTGCTGAAGGCAGTGCTGAGACACAGCTGGCAGGGCTGGGACCCTCTGCACTGCTGGAGCAGGGCTGTGTGCTCCTGGGACCCTTTATACCTGCAGGAGCTGCTCCTGGGCAGGGCTGTGTGCTGCTGGGACCCTCTGCACTGCAGGAGCTGCTCCTGGGCAGGGCTGTGTGCTGCTGGGACCCTCTGCACTGCAGGAGCTGCTCCTGGGCAGGGCTGTGTGCTGCTGGGACCCTTTACACTGCTGGGACCCTCTGCACTGCAGGAGCTGCTCCTGGGCAGGGCTGTGTGCTGCTGGGACCCTTTACACTGCTGGGACCCTCTGCACTGCAGGAGCTGCTCCTGGGCAGGGCTGTGTGCTGCTAGGACCCTTTACACTGCTGGGACCTTCTGCACTGCTGGGACCCTCTGCACTGCAGGAGCTGCTCCCTCCCCAGTCAGGGCAGCCCGGGGCTGTGCCCTTGGGCAGAGCAGGGCCAGGGCTGCAGGTTTGCTCCTCAGGGGAAGCTGCACAATGCACTGAGGCAGCTGGGCACGTCCTGCTCTTGGACAGGGCTGCTGTGAAATGCATTGCACAGTCTCTGTTCCAGGGCTGCTGCTGCTGCTGCTGCTGCACTTCTCCTTCGTCCCTGGGCAGCCTCTCCTTGCAGAGCCAGGAGAGATTAATGGAGAGAAGGAGAAAGCATGGAGGAGATAGCACAGGCACCTCTGCACAGTAATTACAAAAGCCGTGTGACAACTCATTGATATGCAAGTGCAACTGCTGAAAATGGTGTGAACTCCACAGACAAAAAGAAGATAATTTGACAGCATTAAGCAGAAAGCTAATTCAGGGCTGAGGCAGAGAAAAGCACTTTGTTTGATTCCTCAGCTGTCTGAGCTGTGGGGAGCAGTGTGTAACTCTACTGCAGGCTGCAGGTGCTCTGGGCTGCTGGAGCTGCTCTCCCTCCTCACTCACACAGGTACTTCAGGCCAGAGCTGCTGCACAAGCCTCGAGGTCACTGTGGCTCCAGGACTGATGTTCATGGTCACCCCCGTGGGTAAAATCACTTCTGCCTCCAGCTCAGCCACCAGCTGGGTCTCCTCTTGCTCTGCAGTTGGGATGCTCCCCTACCTGATTGCTCTCTAAACTGGTTATGTGAAACGAGCTGGGTTTGGGCAGGGAAAAGCAATAACATCCCCTGAGTCCTCCTGGGGATGGGGCAGGGAGGGACCTTGAATGTTCTGTACTTTTGCTTTGCAAGGTGTTAAAAAAGTGAGAGTTTGAATTCAAGCAGGTTTGTGTTTCAAGACAAATTAATATGTAATCAATGGAATTGTTCAGGCAATCAAAGCTTATGCCCACAATATTTAAATCACAATTACAATAGGGAAGTTTTCTGATAAGCACAATTAAGATAATTTCTTTTTCTGTCACTTCTTTCTTCTAAATTAACTTTTTTTTCTTTCCATTTGCATTTGGAATTAAGTCTGTTAGCATCATTTAGATAGACATTATTTTGGTAATGACAAAAGTTTCCTGATTTTTTCATTTCTTTGTTATGAGCCTTCTTACAAGGATTCCACTGGCAAATAACATGTGAAGTGTGAGAACAGGGGAATAATAGGGGAAGATACAGCTTCCTCCCTTTCCAGTGACAGGATAATGGCTATCAGGGATCCTCTCCTTGAAAGGAGAAATGCAATATGTCTCTTCACAAGTAAGAATATAAAAAAAAAAATCAATATGTGTTTTCTGCTAGTCAGACTTCCCTAGTATCCCTTCCAGAGGGGAAATTAAGGAAAATGTTTTAATTATTTTCAATTCTCTTTGAACAGAAAAACAACTGTGGAGAAAAATGTGAAGTGTTTCTCTGACAATTGGTTTTCTGTAGCGTACACAGCAGTAAAAATAGCCTAATTGTGTAATACTTTCCAGGAAATACATCTTTCAAATCTCCTAGGTAGAGAGGGATGTGATTTTTTTTTTAAACTAAAAAGCTGGAATTTTTATTAGGCTGTAAGTGCAGGCAGAATTCCAATTCATTTTCTTGCAGAAGTTTTATCCCACATTTCTCTATAGAAAATTCTCAGTCACCAGAACACAGAGGATGCCTCACCCCTTGTATTATCCCTTGCCATGGCTGAGGGGGGGCATTAATTTTGCCTCCAGTTTTTAATATGAATTAAAGCCTAATTTCTGTTTTAAGTGTGTCTCAGGCTCTGGGTTGTACCTCTTTTACCTGTGGCTTATTGTCTTCTGCACATCACCAACAGTGAGTTTCCCTCTAGATGGAGTGGGGAAGTGTGGAGTCTCAAAGACTCAGGACAGGAAAGACAAATTCAGGGCTCACATCTATGAATATTAATTGAAAGGCTGTGTGGAGAGCTCCCAAATTTGCTGCAGAGGTTGAACTCTGGCTCAGTCACTCCAAACTGAACTTAGAATTGCAACATACCTTTATTCCTTTTGATTTTGGGCTTAGGGGGACAGTGGACTCCTTGGTTTCTCCACGTGGATTCAACAATTTGCATCTCTGTTTTTTTGCAAATAGAGCACACACATCTCCAAAGCTAAGACAGAGGTGATAACTGACTGCCTTGGACAACCTTTTTAGCTTAACTGGATCTGCTGGTTCTTGCTGGTTGTGATTTTAGCATCTTTGTCAGGGTCCTCACCAGATCTTCTGAAGATCCAGTGCTCTTGTATGAAGATCTATTATGATAATTTATCTCCTGACTGCTGCTGTAATTATCTAAGTTATAATTTAGAGTTCCACAGTAGGCTGGGGGTTATTAGGTTTGCAGTAAGAAATACCAGGTACAATTTCCCCTTGTTTACACAAAACCCTTGGTTTTTTAGATTTCTGCAGCTGATTAGATGTATTGCATCAAACCTTCAGAAATCTCAGGGCTGGCACAGAGTGCAGAACTCCTTTTTTCTCTGCCCCTCCCATGGTGTAACTCTGAAAGTTCTTTTCCAGTCACTTTGTCAAAGAAGAAACCCAGTGATATTGCAGAGAACACTGAAATACTGTTTGTGTATTCACAGCTGGCAGTTCAGATCTGAGACATTCACCTCTGACAAGTTAATATGAAAATTTAAAAAGGCTGAGAGGCCTCCATCATTGGCAAGAAATACTTTTACATTATTTCATTTATTATCAAGATGTTACTGAGTCACAGGATAATTGGTGTGAAAACAACAACTTGTGTGAAACCAGCATTGTTTAGATTGGGATTTTTCTGTATGTCTGAGGAGGCTTAGGGTTGCTGTTCCACCCACAATACCAGCATTTTATGCAACAAAAATATCTTCTTTTTTTTTTTTTTTAATATAGTTTTCTAGGGGAAATAATATAAGCAGTAGAACTGCTGAAAAGTCAGAAAAGTCACAGTGCCAGCACTCCTGGAATGGCAAAAGTTGCCTCATTCTGCAGAATGCAATTACTGCTGATGAACTGATGAACATTTTAGAGTAATATATGGAAAACATAGGCTTAAATATATTTTTGAAATCCCTTTAGAATTAGTAACTACATGAAAGACCTTTGAGAATTAATCCAGATTTTCCAAGTCAGAACTCAAAAAGGCACTTGAAGTGTTTGAATTGCTAACATTCAATAACTGACTTTTCTTTAGAATGTGTCCAAAGGAACAGATTCATTTTATTAAAGACTATGTTAATAACTACACTTGGAAATCTGATTGATTACAGAAAACAAGCCCAGTAGGTTTGGGCTGGTGCAGGAGTTGGGCTGAGGAGGGAGAGGTTTGCAGAAGGCTCCATTCTGCTTTCTGGGAGGAAATCTGTCCCTTTTTATGTCTTTCAGAGCCCAAGTTCAAACCTTGCCAGCAATAACCTTCCAACTGTATCTACATGAATTGGATGCTATGACTTCAATGAAAGACAATCTCGTGTGAGATTCTTTTGGTTACATTTCAAAGATTTATTCAAACTATATGAGGTTTTCTAAGAAGGAAGCATAAAAGATCATTTTTTCCCCAGGCCCTGGTTCAATAAAGCCCAGAGGCTTAAGGGTGTCATTGTGACCAGACCCATGCTCAGAAATGAAATCTTAACATGATCTTTACAACAGGCAGATTCTTCTGACTTTGCTAAAGAATGGCTTCAGAGAGGTAATTAAAGAGAGAGATTTTTCATGAGTTAAGTGAAACCTCCTGCACAGAGCTGGCAGAACTTTGCTCTTGCCTGTCAATAGTCTGTGTCCCAAAAAGTTACAGAACAAACAGGGTAGGAGATGTGCTCCAAAGTTATGCACTGTGTATTCTGTTTGTGAGCTTCATAATGAAGACATTTGTCTCTCCATTAGTTGGTATTTTCAGTTTCCAGAGAAGTTCTGCAGGGTTTTATGGGCAGAACAGGGTTTTTGTCACATCATATGAAAGAGATCATGAGCGTGAAGTATCTGAACTAACCTTTCTTAAAACAGCATTACTGCGGGTCAGCAGAGTTCAAGGATTCTTCAGATCAATCTCTTCCTGTTCGTGTGCAAGAGAAATTTAGGACAGAGCTTATTGTCGTGAATAGGAAATATTCTTGGAATCTGAGCTGCCAGAATCTCCAAAGTGCACACTGTAAACATTTCACTGCCTCAGTGACAGCTAAGTGAGGATGCCTTGCTCATTATCCATAGAGAATATGTGGCACAGATGAGCCCAGAATGTAAATTCCTAAGGAAATGGGGAAAATATAATTCATTCTTCATGCAGAAATGTGAGATTTTTTTTCTTTTTCATGCTGAAAAGGTTCATGGAAAATTAATTAGGAGAAATCTGACAAATATGTTGTGTTGGTAATGCTGTAAAAGTACTTTTCAACACCAAAGGAAATAAGGGAGGCTGCAGTCATTGAGGTTAAATGGAAAACACGAGGAGCAAATGGGCCCTCAATAGCAGCTGTTTGTTACAGAATTTTTAAATAAATGCCAGAAATTAGCAGAAATGTAAAGAGGGAGATGTAGTTACTGCAGTGGGGTATGAAAAGCAGTAACTGTGTTACATTTCCTCGGAGCTTCTGAAAGTTTGTTATCGTTTTGCAATGGGTTTTCTGAGGGGAAAGGAGCTGGTTGCACTCGGTGCCTCTCTGAGCGCTGTCACAGTTAAATGTCTGTGTGCACTTCCCAAACCTGCAGCCATTTCAGTGACACGCTGAATTTTCCTGAGAGAGGAGGGATGTGCTGCAGTGCAGAGAGAAGCAGGTGAGCCGGGGCAGGCACGATTCAAGTGTCCCCAAACAACGAGAGGCTGCTCGGTGTTTCTGGAGTCCTATCCATTATTTACATTTACTAGGCTGCGAGGGTATTTGCAGCAATGTCACACTAACCTCCATGAATTCTTGATTGGGAAATAAAAAATTAACCATATGGACTGATGGGAACACTGGTGGATAGAGACAAGTGGTTTTAGAGCAAGCACCAGCCTGGTGACACGAGCACAGCCAACACCTCCGAGCAGCCCCAGTGCTGCAGAACTTCCACACAACATTCCTTCCGTGCCAGCCCTGCCCTCCACACCCACCCACAGAGCTGTGGCTGGAGAGGAGTGAGCCTTTTCCTGGGATTTCTGGGTTTGCTGGGCTGTCTAAACTTCCCCCAGCCTTGGGAAGAAGGTTCAGAGCAGGGCCTGAGCTAGTTTCCCTCTGGCAGGGAATGTCAGATTATCCTTCAGCAGCCTGAGGAGCTGCTCAGCCCCTGTGCCCCCTCCTTTTGAGGCAGGAGTCCTTCCTGAGCTTGGCTGCAGGGATGGGCTCCTGAGGAAACCAGCAGAACTGGGCTGACCAAGAGCCTGGAGCCAGGAAATCACACACAGGGGACAGCCTCGCTTTGCAGGCCCCTGGAGCAATGGTGTGGCTGTTCAGAAGTACAAAGGTGAAAAGCAGAACTCTCTGTGGTTGGGCTGTTCCAAACAGCTGGAGCAGGAGGTGCCTGTGGTGCCAAGGCTCGTGCTGAACATCACCAGTTTTAGGGCTGTTTGTGTTGGACTGGGGGCCTCAGCCTTGGCTGCCCTCACACAGGGCTTGGGGTAATCTTTGGGCTCCTTCTGAAACATCACCTGTAAATTCTCTCATTTAGAGCAGTCCCCTCCCTCAGAGGTAAAGAAACATCAGGGTATGGAGTGGAGCCAGCCTGTACACTCGAGTCCCACCCAGTGCCTCCCACAGCAGAGCAGGGCTGTGTGTTCTGACCCACTCTGGCTGTCATTCTGTGCTTTGTCTGGGGCTTCAGCCATGCTTTTGTGTTCTCTTTATTTTAAAACAGCAACTTTCACTAAAATCTCCTCTAAGTGAAACTGAATTTACTTTTATTTTATATTGGCATGGTTTCTCTCTCCAGAATCTGGTTGTTGGTGGGTTTTTTGCTGGTTTATCATCTTGGACTGAAGGAGTCCTGTGATGTTCCCTTGGTCTAAACAGAAGGACCTGGCTCAAGGTTCATAAGCAGGAGAGCTTTCATTAACAGGGGTTTTCAACAAAACCTGGTTTAGCATTAGAGCCTTCTGATCAAGAGGGTTTAAAGGGTACATTGTAATTGGAAAGCATTTGCATGGACTTCTTAATTATTTTTAATCATTCACTGTACATAAATCCTGGAGCAGAAAGCTTAAAGAAAAGCTGATTTATTTCTGAATGTTTTTTTGCACAGGGAGGATTCCAAAAGACAAAGCTTTTTCTGCAGGACCCTTGAGGGACACCACTTGTTCCTGCATTTTATTACCTTTGCTTAGATTTAAATTCTGAAACTTGCAGAATATTATCTGTACATTATCCTGCTTTTTAACCACACCTTTAAAGCCAGATGATGCTCTCCTGAAGAGAATAGGTGTTGCTTATTGACAGTTTCTGCTTCCTAATTTAAGGCTTTCAGTAGTGCCCATATTTAAAGTGTTTTCCATAATTCATTGCTCTGTTTTCTTCCTGCCCTAGGAAATGATAAGCATCTCTTGCTGTGATCTTTCACTCCAAGGATTAAAACTCTTTTCATATTCATAAATGTGAGGAATTCTAATCAGGGGAGTGCCAGTGAGCTCTGGGTGATGGTCAGAAGGGGCAGGGGAGGCTCAGGGTGGCTCCTGCAGCTCTGCTGGAAGTGCCCCTGTGCTGAGGGAGGATTTTTGGGTACATTTCTGTTTGTCCCAGCTCGCAGGGTGAAGGTTTGCAGCACTAAACCAGGAGACAGGTACCAGCCTGGAGAGCTGGGAAAGCAGGAGGGAAGGGTTTCAGTAGCTGAGCCTGCCTTTGAGATGAGTGCTACATCTCTTACTCTGTGTGCCTATCAGTGCTGAAAGAACAGCTGTAGCTTAGAAACAGATGAGGCTTTCTCTTAGGAAATGCTTCTGTTAAGGGCTTTTTACAGCTCTGTCGCAGTTTAAATGGACTTTCAAGCTGTGCTGATGTTAAGTCCCCTGTTTGGGGCCGGGGTGATGGAAGAATTGCTATCCATTTCCACTACAGCCACTGTCGTGTTGTCAGAAGTTACTTATTTTAAAATATGGCTCAAAATTCTGAATTTTCTGACACGTGGCACTTATGCAGCCAACTCTTAGGGCACTGATGCCTTTTGTGTCATTCATTTTGCAATAATAGCCCCCAAATATAGTAAAAGTCGTGTAAAGGAAATACTTTAGATAGTTCAAACTTAACAATACTGACCACAAATCTTTAACTTCCCCACAGGTAAAGGGGCTGTGCATTGCTTTATCCTGGTGAAGTATCTCACTGCTCTCATCCTACTAATCTATTCCCAGCCCCCTTTTTAAAGCTTTAAATGTGTTGCTGCTTTGATGCTATTAAGAAGGAAGTGTTTATTTCAGTTTAGACATCAAACTACCCCAGTCCTCCTCCCTCCCAGTCCTGAGGCTGCTGCTTTCCCTGCTGACTGGAACATTTGGGAATGGTGATGTCTTCCTCCTGGGAAGTTTGCCACGAGAATCTCACCCACCCTCAGCTCAGAGTCCTCCCAGCAAAAAGATGGAAAAATACTTGATTATTTCTACCTCGGTGTAAGAGAGCGACCCGAACTGGAGATATACTCAAGCTGTGAATGTCAGGGATAAATAGGCAGCTTACAAATGGCATTGAAAATGGTCTGTGCTGCTGAGAGGAAAAAAGATTTGGTTTCTTATTGTTCTGCTGGCTTTGGGTTGATTTTTTTTTAAAAAAAAGAAAAGTGGCGTGTTTTGATGAGGATTATAGAGAGCAATGGCTTTGGAAAGTGCAGGAGCTCTTTTCTTCAAATGTTTGAATTTTAGACTGAATTTCTTAGGCTGGGCTGCTTGGTTTGCCTCAGCTCATGCAGTGAGAGGCAGAGCAGCTCTGTCCTCGTGCAGCACAGGCCGGTGGCATTAATGTGTCAACATCTGCTCGCTGCAGCAGAGGTACAACGACCTTGGTGTATCATCATTAATTTCCCCAAAACAAACCATCCAGAACTAGTGCTGCTGGAAACAATTGGAGGAACATCAGCATATAGCCAAACTTGGTTAGTCTTTGACACTGATGGAGGGGTTGGTGCTTTTGTGACCAAAACCCTTCAGGACCATGAAGGCAGGGCCTTGCTTTGCCCAGGGGCTGTGGACAGGCTGGTCCCACCAGGACAATCATCCAGGGAAAGGTGGGAATGAACCCCCTCCTGAGAGGAGCCTGGCTGGCTTCACAGGCTGCATTTTAACCAGAACACAGGGGAATGCTGGCAAAGAGCTCCATCTTCATTCCTGTGCCTCGTGGCCTCGGAGCACAGGTGGATAAATGACGGAGGAGGCCACGTGTCCCCCTGGGATTTGGGAATTTGTGTTTGTACCAGGCCAGACCTTCCACCCCTGGCAGCTGGGGACAGCACAGTTGTCACTTCAGGACCTTCAGGACACTTTGTGCTGCTTCCCATCACTGTCCCTCAAAGCCACCCCGGCTCCAAACAGTGCCCAAAAACTGGGAGTGTGCAGTGGTGCAGCTGCTGCTCTCAGGGGAGCATTGTGTTCATGGGAGGATTAATTTGGGATGGGATGGGATGGGATCTCTGCTGGTCAGAGCAGGGGGGGTGGCTGAGAGGCCACTGTTGCCCATGGCTAGTGGCCCCTGGGGGTGGCTGCTGGGGACTGAAGCACCCTGGGCCACCACACTGCCCAGTCTCAGTGCCCAGCTCCTGCAAGAGCTGCCCCAGCTGCTCCTCACACACCTGTGGGACTCTGAGGTGCCCTGAGGGGCAGAAAGAACCCTTTGTGTATTCAAATTCCTTCCCAGAAAGGGCTTTAAATGGAGATAAATCCTCCCTCAGCCTCGGGTTTGGCAACAGTTTAAATTTAAGGAAGTTATAGAGGTATAATTGAATTGCTTTGTCCCGCAAGCTCTAATGATGGCAAATCAGATATATTTGTATAAAAATGAATTATTTATTAAGACAAACAGGCAAAAGATAACAGATGGAAGATCTTAATCAGAATTACTTACCACACTGAACTAAACAACTATAGTAGATTATAGCATCATAAAACAGTGCATGATAGCAGGGACCTATATTAAAGCTGGCAAAAGAAATGGTATTGATTAGGGGCTGAATGTCACTTACCGCCAAAATAATGATAATGGACAAATTCCTTCACTGACCTCTAGGGTGGTAAGCATGGAGTAGGCACCCTATTCATGGGAGTAACTCCACACATTTCCAGGAAAACAAGTGGAATGTTTCCACTTTGTGAAAGTTTGGTGTGGCTTTTATGGTTGTAAAGTGGATGGCTGTCAGTCAGAAATCCTGCTTACCTTGTCAGATCTCCCTTCAAACCAAGGTCTTCAGTGGCACCTGGGAGACACCAGCCCAGTGTTAACCCCAGGGCACCAGAATAACTCCCTGCAAGACAGCTTTGAGTTATCTGGGTGCTTAGCAAACAACAGAGGAGGTGTTATGGGGGTAGGATGTCCTGCTGCTCCTGTTTATGGTGGTGGCTGCTGGCAGCATCACCTTGACCCGGGCAGAGCTGGGCCATGGCTCAGCTCTGGCAGTGCCCTCACCGAGCCCCTGCGCCCCGAAAGGGTGGGACCCTGAGGAAGCCGAGGGTCCAGGGGTGTCCCCTGCCATGGGCACTGGCCCTTCTGGCCAGCACTGGCCCGGGGCACAGGGCAGCAGCCCAAATTCAGTGAGAGCTGGAGTCTGCAGGAGCGGGGTGCTGGACTGAGCCAGGGCGAGGAGATGGGCACGGCTGCCCCGTGCAGGGAGGGCAGCGCTGTGCGAACACCCGGCTGCCACCGAGGGGGCGTCGGGGCTGATGATTCTGCTGACCTGGTGTCCTCATGCAGCTGCTCTCTCTTGCTGTCACTTAACTGGGACAGGGCAGGCCCGGGGGAGCAGCTCTCTGCAGTGAGCTGGCTGTGCAATTACGGCACTTACTGCGGGACACCGCGGCTAAATCCATCCCGGGTTCGCTTCATCATCTGTTTTTATGTTGTTCCAGCATAATGTGGGCATTCCAAAAACTGCGAGTTTATTGCTCCTGGGTGAAATGGAGAGTGCTCATAGTGCTGCTGGGTGTTGTGAGCCAGGCATGGCCAGGGAATTGTTTCACCGCTGCCTTTCCGCTCTGTCCCCTTGCCTCGGTGCTCCGGAGCTTTACAAAATTATTGACACGTGAAAAAACATCACCAGAGATCTTTTTGTTTATATTTGTATTCCACTTTTGGTTTTGTGGTTTTTTTTTTGCTAAATTAAGCAGGGAGCATTAATATCATTTTTATCAGAATCCATGGAAAAGCTGTAGTGGCTCAACAGTTTACTTGAAAATGCTTTGTTTACCTTGAATTTCAGATTTAGTTTATTGCTGTTGCACTCTGGATTGTGAACTTCTACCATCTAGTAAATGTGAAATCCTACTTTTGTTGACTTTTAGAATTTGCCAAGATTATCATAGGCAGCAGTACATGTGGATATTTTGCTGAAGGTATGGATAAAGTAGGTTTAGGTTACTTTTAAAAGGACAGCAAACAAAGACCATACATTTTATTGCATACAAAACCTGTATATTTGTTGTGGTTAACTTATTATGTATTGACATTTTCTCTCATTATCTCATTCTAAGAGTAATGGAATTTATTCCTAGTATCAAAGAGGAGCCATTGGGCAAGTTCTGTGCAGCTCAGGTTGCTTTGTAAAAGTGAGTTCCAATTTCAGAGAGCAAACTGTTCTTTTCCAACCAGACACACAAATATACAGAATCTTCCATGGGAATCTTTGTCTAAGTCAGTCAGAACAAGTGTTTCAGGGATTGTTTTCCTTTTATTTATTTATATTGCAGAGTTTATTCAGGTTACACTTCAGAAATTTTTAAAGGATGACATTATGACTGAGGCTTCATCCATTAAGTGAACCACCCATGATAACTACTCCACATTTTGCAGACTGATTTATAGAGCAAATTTAGCTTAAAAATCTTAACCAGCCAATATTAACTGAGCATTACAAATATTATTAGGAAGTAGTTAAGGGCAGAAATATTTTTCACCAGCTGCTGAAGTTATTGCCTGTATACTTACTGAGTTAACAGAAATTTGGAGTAATCTAATGCTGTTATCCATAGCAGTAAATAAACTGAGCAAAATTTAATTAAAGATACATATCTATGAAATGTGAGTCCTGACTCCCCCTGTTCTCCCTTCAGCATATTCCATTCATGTATGTCTTTAACAGACTGGAGTTTTTTCCTGGGCACTCCTGTGCAGCAGCTGTGGGTTGTTCTGTTTGTGGCAGCCCTGGAGAGCTGATCCTGCAGGGTATCCCAGGAACTGCTCCCTTGTGCTTCCAGGAGCAGGTGCTGAAGAGCAACATTTTACCCTCACAGCCTCGGTGGGGCCCAGGACTTTGCTTTTAAAAATGAAACCTGGGCTTTGAAAAATAAAGGTGTTCATTTTGATGTCCCAGGCAAAAATCCATCCGAGAGTTCTCTTTTCTTAGAGAGTCTCAGCTTGGCCATCTTGTTCATATTGTGAAGAGGGGAGTTATAAATAAACCTCTTCAGTCCTTCACAGCCAGTTTTAAGGAAATATCCAGGGTGTTAATCAAGAAAAATTGTTTTAGTTTAGAACTTTATGTGAGCATTAGTCAGAACAAGGGTAAGAACACATATGAAAAAGCCCAGCCTCCATGAGTTAACATTTTTGGGTCAAGTCCCACCTTCCTGATACTCAAGAGCTTTGGTGACCATTCAGGATTAGGTTTATAAAGGGACATGTAGGATTCCTGGTAGTCCAAGGAGTGGGGATGTAAAAGTTTGGCTTCACTTTCCAGAATTGCTTTTAGAAGTCAAGAAGGAGGTGAATGAAAACTGATGAATTAGCAAGAAGAACTGCTTTAGCAAGAAGGGGATCTCTCTTGCATGCATATTTTTCTCTGCTTTTGATGAGGAGATTTAAATATGTTTAAAGAACAATTTAGATTTATAGCTATATTTATCATTATTACTTCACTAAATTCAGCAAGATGCATTAGAATTCCATGTTCCAAAGACACAGTGCTGTAGGAAGTGAAGTATTACAATATGGTTTGGCTTATTTTTCTAATTTTGTCAACACTAAAAGTGCCAGGCAACACCTTGCAGTATTCCTAAAGGCTCAGTGGTTTGTTTTTATCTCTCCTCGCCCCTGTTGCCCTGCTGCTGTTCCTCAGAGCACAGCAGTGCTTACAGGTAACCTCCCATCAGTCAGGGGCTCTGCAGAGCCCTCAGCTCCTTTCTCTGCACCCTGCCCTGAGCAGCTCAGACCTGCTCAGTGGCCTGGACTGTGAGCACAGGCAGAGGGCTGCTCTGAGTCCCCAGGAGCCGNAGGCTCAGTGGTTTGTTTTTATCTCTCCTCGCCCCTGTTGCCCTGCTGCTGTTCCTCAGAGCACAGCAGTGCTTACAGGTAACCTCCCATCAGTCAGGGGCTCTGCAGAGCCCTCAGCTCCTTTCTCTGCACCCTGCCCTGAGCAGCTCAGACCTGCTCAGTGGCCTGGACTGTGAGCACAGGCAGAGGGCTGCTCTGAGTCCCCAGGAGCCGGGCTGGCCACTGCTCTGGGCTGGCCACTGCTCCAGGCTGGCCACTGCTCTGGGCTGGCCACTGCTCCAGACTGGTCACTGCTCCAGGCTGGTCACTGCTCCAGGCTGGTCACTGCTCCACTGCTCCGGGCTGGCCACTGCTCCAGGCTGGTCACTGCTCCACTGCTCCAGACTGGCCACTGCTCC
>VZRX01024055.1:53072-89054 GCA_013398075.1 Notiomystis cincta | reverse complement strand
CTCCGGGCTGGTCACTGCTCCGGGCTGGCCACTCTTCCAGGCTGGCCACTGCTCCGGGCTGGTCACTGCTCCAGGCTGGCCACTGCTCCAGGCTGGCCACTGCTCCGGGCTGGTCACTGCTCCAGGCTGGTCACTGCTCCAGACTGGCCACTGCTCCAGACTGGCCACTGCTCCAGACTGGCCACTGCTCCAGGCTGGTCACTGCTCCAGGCTGGTCACTGCTCCACTGCTCCGGGCTGGTCACTGCTCCGGGCTGGTCACTGCTCCACTGCTCCGGGCTGGCCAGACACGGGAGAGGCCGGGGGCACTCGAGCTCCGTCCCCCCCAGCCACGGGGGGTTCCCAGGTTCATAAAAGGCTGCAGCACAGCCATTATCAAGTTGTAATTTCTAATGCTGCCTGAGCTCAGAGAGACAAACCTTTAGATGCAGAATTTCAGCATTTGCTCAGAGAATTGCCAGGACATCCACGGGACCTTTGTCAAGTCTCTGCCCTTGAGCTCATCAGGGCAAACCTTGCTGGGTGCCCTTGCAGGGTGTCACTGCAGCAGAGTCAAGACTGGCTAAGCAGTGGAGGTGTTCATCTGTCTGTCTGTCTGTCTGTCAGATATTTTTGTGCCTAAAAGAAATAAATTAATTCTGGCTTGTCATTAACAATTCCAATCCTATTTCTAGGTTTATATCTTTTCTTCATGCTTAAAATCCTCTATGCCTAATATTCCAAACAGATTTCTCAAGTCCAAAGTGCCAAAGATGGTTTTATTTAGCTTATTTTGAGTGTTTATTTGCAACATATTTCTTTCTAGTCTGGCCTCATTTGTTTTAAATCCCTTCTCTCATTCCATAGGGACCTGGGGAGGGGGAAGGATATTTAAGGTAAAAATTAGTTGTTGGGGGTTTTTTTAATGTACAGGATTCAGTTTGTTGTAAGATGAAAAAAATTAAGAAAATACCTTTTTGAGAAAAATCAGTGACAGAAGAATGGCTTCACATGTGGCTGAGATGGGATAGTCCAGTGAAATGGTCCCTCACCTTCAGGCACATGGTGATGAGAATCCTGGCTCAAAACTTGTACCTTTCCACTTTTCCCTCTTTTTTTTTTCCTCTTTGAACTTTGACACAGAGAATTTCATGTACTTTTAATACAAAATTGACATTAAATGAGCTTTCCAGTTTCATGTTTGAGGAGCTTTCTTCATTCAAGAAGGTTTCCTTTATTCCTTTCTGGTAAGGTGTTGGTTTGAGATATATAAGAAATAGCAGCTATTTGCTTTCTGGTTCAGAATGGAAAATATTGTCCTCTCTTTGTTCTGGAGAGAGGAGCTACAGATGCATGCACCTCAAGATAAAACCTTTCTAAATGCTAAAACCAGTAAACATAGTTTAAAAGACTCTGCTTTTTGTGCTGTGTTATCACCAGGTCTATGTTTTTGTCAGTATTTGCAGTATTCCTCATGTAAAACGGGAAGTTCTGCATTGGGTGCAACTTCCAGGAACAGCAAAAAAGCCACTTTTAAAGATGTTTTCTGTCAGTCACTTCTAAGCTTGTAGCACAAGAAGAATAAATTGCATCTTGCTTGAGAAAGTGACATAAACCCACGGTTTTGTTATGTCACAGAGGGATTATGGTGAGAGAGACAAGGATCCCTCACCTGAGCCATAATTCCTCCTGGTGAAATGGCTTAACTAGGGCATAAAACATCCTGGGGAGGAGCAGGGGACAGGAACTGAGCATCCTTACAGCAATGGTGGGCAGGGCAGGGGTTATTGCAGTGGGGTGATCCTGGAGAGGCTGACCCAGAGCAGGGGCTGGGCAGAGTTAGAGGATAAAGGGATTTATTGGAGCCTTCCCAGGGACTCCTGGGCAGTGCAGGAGTCTCACAGAGACCACACCCAGGATGGACATGGGCACACGTTTTGGGACAGAGATAAGTTTGGTCTGTTTGCATATCAGGGGTTAATTAATTGTCCAATTCCAGCTTCAGGCAGTGCAGTCCCATTCCCTGAGTTTTTCCCCCCATTTCACTGTTATTTACACTCTTGGGTCTGTGAAAAGATGAGATGGCCTTGGGTTTCAGGCCTGGAGAGAAATTGCTTTGTCTGAGTAAAACAGGAGAACAGGATCTGACAGGCTATGGAATTTTAGAGTTTCACACTAAAGCAGTGCTGATCTAAAAAATATAAGAGTTAAAACCTAAGGCATAGGGGGATCTGCCCAGGGAGAGGAGATGAGCTCACGATGAGCACCTTGAGTGCAGCCCAGCTCCCCTCTCTGCTCCTCCCCGGGCTCAGCCCACTCCCACCAACACGAGCTAATGATGGAGGCATCACCCAGGCACTGCCTCACCCAGGGCTGAGGAAATGGGGTGGGGCTGAGGAAATGGGGTGTGTGGCTCGGCTGTTCTGGCTGCAGATCCCAGCTCTGCTTTGGGAGCTCAGGCAGCGCCTTCTCAGAGACGGAATTGAGAGCTCAGTCTGTGACACACAGACACTTCTCAGAGGAGGGCTTGGAGCTGCAGCTCTTTGTCATACCTGTAACACTGCTGCCCTGTCTTCATTCACTGCCTCCTCCAACATGACAGGAGATCCAGCTGCTGGGCTGGAAATTACAAGGTTCAGGAACGGGGGTAGGAGCGAGGGGGAGGAAGAAATCACTCATACAAATAGAATGATAATTCACTGCCTTAAGACAAGTAAACTTAAATAAAAATCACTGTTAAAACTTTTAGATAATTGTCAGGTCTTCACAGACTAACAATAGTCAGCTCATTAATTTCCTGAGTGTTATTTGACCCATAATATTAAATTAATGTGTTTTACTGTTTATTAATTAAACATTAGCTTGAGGAATGTCATTATTTTAAGTGGAAACACTCCATCCTTGTCTCCACTGGTACAGTGGTGAGTGTACTATTAAGGATCATAATCCCTCTGGTGTGAGGATGGTTTGCAGAGTTCCCAGAATAACTCAGGCTCTGTGCATGTCCCTGTGCCCAGCCTGGGTGCAGATGTTCTCCCAGCTGTGCAGCTCAGGCTGCTGCAGTGTTTCAGCAGGACAGCTCTGCTGTGACAGCCTGGCCCCCTGACCTGCTGTACCAGGGTCAGCTGTGCTGCACTGCTCCACAGAAAGCTTCTCCCAGCAGCCTCACCGTGAGGAGTTATTTGTCATTTCATTTGATAATTTTTCATTAGTATGCTTGGCCTAAGAATGTGCTAATGGAATTTGATAAAAATGTAAAGCTGGGAGGAATTGCTAACACAGAGGAGCAGGGTGTGTTATCCAGGAGATGGATGGCCTTGCAGATTGAAATGAAAGTGAATTAATGTTAGTAATACCAAGTAAAAGGTCATGCTTCCAGGAACTAACTGGAATTCAACTGCTGAGCAGGGATTTACCAGACAATCACCTGGAGAAGAAAGATGGGGCATAATATGTCCAGTGGTCCAGCTGACCACTGGGTGACTATAAAGCACCAGGAAGGTACAAAAATATAAAAGAGAAATACAATCTTTGGACACATAAGGTGAATTATTTAAATAGAAGAGTAATTGTCTTGCAGGACATTAGTGAGTCCTGGCTGGAACACTCCCACTGTTCAGTTCTATTCACATTTCTGGCATAGCTGACAGAGACAGAAGAGAGGAGCCTTTGACAGAGGGTTTAGAGCAGGATTTGTGGCAGCTTCAGGAAGCTCCACTCCAGATTCTGGTGTTTTAAGACAGGGTTTTGATATATCCTCATATATATATGAGCTTTTAGTCATTTGCCTCTAAGAAAGGTGTAATTAAATTGATGTAAGTGGAGGGTAACTCTGCTGAGTCTGTTAGCAGAAAGACCTTCTTGTGAGGGGACACCACCAGAGGGACCCAAGGGAATGACAGCAGGGAATGGATGGGATGGCTTTTTGCCTTTTGGAAAGGAAAAATAACTGCTAACACTAAAAAATATTGATGAAGAAGAATAACAAAGAAAAGGAGATAGGTTGTTTGTAAATAAATAGAATTTAAGTAAGTTCAGTTCTGCTTGTGAGAGAGAAATTTTGAACGGCTTCCAAAATCCCATTAGTGACAAAGATACACATTTCAAGGAGGAAGGAGCTGAACCTGGGTTGAATCAGGTTAAATTAAATAACTGTTTGTGATTGCAGGTACCGTGTTGTGATGTGACAGGAGTTCATTTCCATTCCTAAATTCCTTTGGAATAAGTTTTTGATGAATCCACAGATGTCTTCCATTGAAGAGCAGCTCTGCACACAAATTGTCTCCTCTGCTGTGCAGGCTGAGCTCTCTTCAATAAACACTGTGCTCTCCTCCCCCTCCCCTGAGCCAGGGTCATGGGTGGGCACTCCCTCTCCTGCCCCTTGGAGCTGGGAGAACTGGTGATGTCCTTTAGAAGTGATGATTAACACCAAAGTAAAGGAAGATCTATTCTCCTGGAGACAGAATTATAGCTAGGTGTCAGTCTGGAATTTGTGAGGAGACTATTAAGGGTTTTCAACCCAGTAAAGTGGTGACAATATTGTGACATAAAGTTCTAACAAAGATTTTTGTTTTTCAAACATGGTTTAACAGCCTTCAGAGTCTAATATGAGCTTATTAACTTCATGTCTGTTGTTTGATCTATAACAATGTGTACGAGTCTCAAAATGTTTAAGTGGCTTTAATAAAAATGATGAATTTCTCTGTATTGCCAGCAGTGGGTTTTGTGCAGTTTTTCACAGCAGTTGACTTTGTACCTCCCTGGGGCTGGGCACTGACCTCAGCTGAGCTCAGTGTGACCCTTCACTGCCAGAGAACTCGCTGGTGTCTGTGCTCAGTGCAGCTCTGGCTGCTGGAAGGCAGCTCTGGAGCTCCCAGGTGTTCAGAGCTGCACACCTGTGCCCAGCAGAGTGTCCCTGGTGAGAAGGGGCTGGCAAAACTTCCTTTTTGTTATGTCACAGAGGGATTTTGGTGAGAGAGACAAGGATCCCTCACCTGGGCTGTAATTCCTCCTGGTGAAATGGCTTAACTAGGGCATAAAACACCCTGGGGAGCAGCAGGGGACAGGAACTGAGCATCCCTACAGCAATGGTGGGGCAGGGCAGGGGTTATTGCAGTGGGGTGATCCTGGAGAGGCTGACCCAGAGCAGAGGCTGAGGGTGCTGCCTCTCCCACTGCTGAACTGAACTCTGTTCAGAGAGTATCCTGGGAATTGTATCTGGGCTGGGATTGCTCATCATCTCTGCTCAGAAACAAATTCAAAATTAGTGAAAATAGAAACGTATTTTTTCCAGTTCTCTTTTGGTATATTTCCTGGATTTTTACCCTACATTCCTGAATTTTATTGTAGTCTTAATATATCCCTGGTTTTGCCTTCTGATGGTGAATAGTCAGTGTGAAAGACAGTTCTCTTCAGTTCTGTTCCCTCAAGTCATAACAACCAATTGATGTCAGTTACCTCAAAAGCCAATTAATCCCACTCCTGTTTTGTTGGATCAATACTAATGCATTTTTCCTGTAATTTTCAGGTTTTGACATCGCTGGATGCCAGCAAAGCTGAGGTAGGAAATTCTGTCTTATACCAGTGGAATGTTAAATAGCTGTCTGTGCCTCTGCTAGAGGGGCCCAGCTTGCTTCCAGTTTGGGGGTGAAAGTTTAAGTTACTCCAGGATGGCATTTGTGCTGCTTCTGGTGGTTAAGGAGCCAATCTTTGGAAACCTGGTCATGGCATGACAATATTTAAACTCATAAAATCTTTCTAGGAAGGTTTTGTCAGTGTGCAGGTCTTTCTGAAGATTTTGGCATCACAGCCACGCAGTCCAGGGGTTTATTCAGTGTGTGTTTAATTCCCCCAGAAGGTGCAGGCTGACCTTTCCCTTTGCCCTCCCGTTTTTCTCCTTTGCTCCTCAGCCAAGCAGGTTTGTAGCAGCTCCAGAGGTGCTGCTGGGGGCTGGCACCTGTTCTGGGCACCTCCACACCTGGTTTGCCTCACTCCTCCTGCTCCACACGCCAGGGGCTGCTGGAGCAGACTGGGACATCAAAGAGAAGTTGATCTGGGGATGAGCTGAGCTCTCCTTGTGCTCTGGAGTGCCACTGGCAGTGGAACAGTGCCTGCCTTGGCTGCTTGACATTGCTGCAGGTTAGCTTGATCCTTTTGGGCTCACAGCTATTTTGTCAGCTTTGCTCCTGAGTATTTCTGAATGGTCTGAAGGTGTTCTTAGAGGTGAAAATACTCTGATTATTGGAGCATGTTTGGAATTACCTGCCAAAGCACAAGTGGCAGTCTTTTGTGAGCTCAGACATTTGCCTCTTCTGAGCATTGCTGCTGAACAAGTCACTGCACCTTTAATAACTGACAGGCATTTTAATGTGGTGCACAGCTCCTGCCTCATTTCTGTGGAATGGCAGTGCTCCTCTGTGAAACCCTTCTCAGGCTCACAGGAGGGAATTTGTGATGTGCTCCAAAGCTAATGTTTAACTGTGACAAAATGTGTAGGTGACTCTAACTGCTGGAGTCAGATAAATTTTTAATATGGACCTTTGGTAAATTAAATTGCATTATTAAAGGGAATGGATAAACTGTGCTAGTTACTTTAAAGAACAAGAACAAGAGTTCACTTGCATACTGCAAAAGAATGAGATCATTCATTTTTATTTAGATTTAGACTGTAATATCAGTGTTCAATTTAGCTGGTCTGATTCAATTGCATACTTGGCTTGTCTCAGGGAATTTCAGGAGTAGGATTTGTATCTGTTTTTTCACTGTTGCACTGTTCAAATGTTTGGTGCTGTTCTATCAAGAGCCTGCTAATAGTCATTTTCAGTTTCTTGTTTTGTAATGGGATTTTGGAGGCTGAGATTTGTCACTGTGCAGGTACTGCTATTGACTGCTGCCTTCTGTACAGTCTGTTTTCTTACTTATTTGTCAAATCTTCTCAGGTACTTTTTTTTTCTCATGTACTACTTGTTGACAATGTTCTCCTGTGTAAAATTCTGGGAATATTGCAAGTTCCTGAGTTGGGTTGCTTTGTTTGTTCGTGCTCTGTTGGTTTGGAAACCTTGAATGATCACATTTGGTTGATCTGTAGGAGCTCAGCAGCTGATCTCTGTGCTCCAGCCTGTGGACCTGCTGGCTTTGTGGGCACAGATCTGTGTCTGACAGGCTGTGGCTGGGTGCTGTTTCTCCCACTCAGCAAAGCACTCAGAAGTTCTCCAGTATGGGGCAAATCCCAACTGAAGGTAAAGGATAATTAAATATTTTCCTGGATCAGGCATTAATGTTGTTTGGAAATGTCCTGCCTGAATTCAGTGGAGTAACACACAGAAAACAGCAAATAAAAAGCTCATAGGCAGGCAGAACTGGCTGATGAATTTTCAGCTTGAGGAGAATGACTCCTTTGACATAATGGCCAACTTCCCCAGATTTGTTCCTGAAACCTCCACGGGCACAGCCCTCCAGTTCTGGTGTATTTGTGAGGCCTTATGTAGCTGTGGGGATGGCAAGACAAACAGGGCATTTCCTCAGCTTTGACAACAGTGGCCCTGTGTTTTACCTGATTTGATTTGATTTTATTTTGCTTTACCTCTGTGTCTTCATGAACAGGTCTGAGAAAGATACAAGCCCAAATCCCCTTGTTCTGGCTTCCCTCTGTGTGATGCCTTGCTCATTAGAGCTCCTCTGTTGTTTGCTGCTGGAGAACTTGTGTGGAACATCTCTGCTCTGCTTTTGAATAAAAAAGCACTGATGTTTGTTTTCCAAAATCTTTTATTAGGACCTCTATTTGGTTGCTCTTGAACTGTTGATCTGAGTAGTCTTGAAATTTGTTTATTCCTTTTTCTTTGTTCTTGGGTGACACTGCTGTGTTCCCTTACTAAATTTTGTATGAAGTCTGGATGAAAACTTAGCATCTTTGTGCTGCTGTTGAATGTTTTAGGAAGATACAAACCAGCTGGGTTTTTCCTGAGTGCTGGTTGCCACACAGCATTACAGAGACAAAAACATATAGAGGAAGCTGTCAAGTGATCTCAGGACCTTCCTTCCATCTTTTAACACAAAGGGCCAACAAATAGTGACAGAGTCAAAGCTGTAGGCAGCAAAGCCTTCCAAAAATAATTGCCAAATCTGCCCACACCGTGTCTGTTAGGGTCAGAGTCTTGTAAATAAGGGAGTTAGAGGTATCTTAAAGAGGAATAACTTATGCATAGGTAGTCAAACACAAAGGTTTTTATCACAGCTTACCCTGGTTTCTTGTTGGACCCATAACAGCCTCTGTTGATGCCATTACAAAATGGGCCTGAGGTCGGTCTCAAATACAGCTGCATTCCCATGACACACAAGAAAATGAGTTTTCATGTAATTTCCTGGAACAACAGTTTGAGAAATACCTTTTTTTTTCAGTTCTGCTAACTTTATCTATTACAGGTACATGGCATCTAGTCCTTTAATTGGTTTTTGTATGTACATTTTTCCCCATGAAAAGATGTCTCGTTCAGCAAACTATTTGACTTTCCAGGGTGTTCTTCTTTCTAATTAGCAGTGAGTATAAATGATCTTTATGTTAGGCAAAGCATAATTTCTTTTCCTTTTTCTGAAACAAATGGTGTTACCAAAATAGAACACAGAAAGCTTGTTGTGATTCCTCTTTTCCTCTGCAATATTTGAATAAATGATACAGTGAAGTTCAAGGCCTTCTTGTGAGAAGTGAGAGGTCATGGCTGATTGAAATACAAGTTCAGCATAACTGTGTGTTAGCTCTCTGCCTGCTTTTATGGGAGGAGTGTCAAGGCAGCCTATTTTTTACTCTCATAAAGAAAAGGGTTCCAATATGTCTCAATAAAACGGAATCAAAATCAGCTCAAAGCCCAAGGAGGTTATTAAATCAGAGTTTGCAGGAATCCTCAGAATAGTAAGGAGAATGTGGCTCTAATGATAACAAAAGTGTGACTGATTTATGCAGTGATCCATCAGGCCCTTGATTATCAGGAAATGTCACTGTCAAGCCCCCAGGTCCCTGACATGGAAGGAGCAGGTCAGGCCTGGGGAGCAGCGTTGCTCAGCAAAGGCCAGCACATGGATCCCCTTTGCTGCTCCCTGGGGGGGTGCAGAGAGGAGGAGAATGCTCTGACTGACCAGACCATCTCCACTGGTTTTTCTGTTTGTGGAGTGTCTGTGAAAGCCCTGTCTGCTTGCAGGAGATGTGTCTGCAGGAGCCACTTGTGCAGGGTGGCCATAGCAGGTGTGCTCTGAAGGCCAGGAGGGGAGGCTGCTGTGGAGGTTCCTGCTGGCTGATGCCATTGTCTGCCTGCCTTGCCCTGCTCCTGGGTTCCAGGTGCAGCCCCAGCCCCTCAGGCTGTGTTGCACACTCTGTCCAGTGCCTGACACGCTCTGGAGGTGACACAGCAGCAGAGCTGGGGCTCACTGCCAGCCCGACCATACCTGCTTCTGTTGCCTGCTTCCAAGGGCAGGGGGAACTAAATCCTCTGGGAAAAGGAGTCAGTGAGTTGTGGGTGTAAACAGATAGCAGGGCCTGCTCAGAAAATACAGAAAATATGCTTCTAGCAACATCATTCTACCATGACTGCTTTGATGGTTGGCAGCGTGCTCCGTCCCTGGTACACTTATAATTCTTTCTGCTAGCACATGAGGAATTTTTAAATCCTGTTGGCTGTCTGATTGATTTCTATGGGAAAACCATGATATCAATGGGAACTTTATCTGGGGGAAGATGAATGCTTGGCTGGATGCTGTCAGGGTAAATTGCAGGTGCTGTATTAAAACCCCACAGCAGATAAAAACATGTCATTCCATCTCCCTCCACTCCCTGCCCTACTTTATTCTCCCCAGCACACTTAACATGCAAGGACCTCGTGTGCCATCACTGCAGGGGACGTGTGTGCTCAGGACAGGAGGCATTTCCATTTCTATTTTCAGGTTGTTTTTCAGGATGAGTGAGTGGATTACAGCTTCTCCCCGTTCTGATGCATCAATACTTTGCATCAGCCACAGCCTTTGATTGAAGCTGTGCATTGTTAATCTTATCCAGCTCTACATTCCCTCTTCCCTACAAGTGGAATGAGGCATGGGGTGATCAATCATGATGGCTAATAAAGAATATGCTATTAGTATTTTTAATGTTCCTATCATTAATGTATTTACAGCAAGAAAATATTTGCATTTTAAGACAACTGCATATCTGTAGGAGTATAGCATAAAGCTTTCCTTATATTCATAATTTTGATTATTTTAAATGGTTTAAAATCTCTGTGGTTTGTAGTAGGACTTTAGAATTTATCAAGAGGATAATTATTGCAGTAAGATTGTAATTTTTACTTGATCTGTTGAAATCACTTTAGATTTGGCTAAATCGAGCTGTCACAAATTGTATATTAATCGGTTCCAGTGCTTTTTCTTGAGAAGATAATTGCAATAATGCCATAATTCTGTATAATATAACTAAGAATATTTATAATTTCAAGTGTAAAATCAAGAATTATAAATGAAAATTACTTTTAATTTTCAAGCTTTTAGAACTGAACAGTCATAACTGTGCAGAAGTTGGGATTTGGATGTCACGCCTTAAGTAATTTCCACTAAAAAGTGCTTTTCAATCATGGCAGCTGAGTAAGGGTCTGAACTCCCAGTGAAAGGTGTCTCTGGGCAGCTCAGTGTCACATATAAATCCTGCTGAGCACCTTCTGTGTCTTCAGATAGCCAATAAACCCTTGATTGGCAGTGCTGGGAGCTCCCAGCTGTAGCAATTATCCTGACAAGTGGATGTGGCCATTCCAAACGTGGCAGGAAGGAAATTCATGGCACTGTGTGCCTGCTGGGTGACCCTTGGACGTGCCTGGGCTGCAGCCCCCTCTGGACACATCAAATACCTCCCTCCATCAAGATTTCATGGATTCCCCTCCAACTTTTATCACCAAAGGCAGAATCCTGACTTCCTCTTAGAGTTTTGAAGTCTAACCACATTAGCTACATAGAGATGTAAAAAGACTGTACAAAATGGATGGAGAAGAATTATACAAAGTTTTCATCCATTTTTAACTCGAGCATGAATTTCTAGGATTGTGCTCCCTCACTCTGAAATCCTGTGCAGTAATTTTAAGCTGTGCAGCATGAGAGACAGTCTTGCTGTAGCTGCTACTGTAAAACCTAATTTGCTGCATAAAATATGAGAGCTATAGTGAAATATGAGCCTGGAGAGCAACTCTTTTGATCTTGAGTAGTCAAAAGGTTGGCATGTATAATGGTATGAAAATAAATGATGTCAAAACTGTAGGATATAATTTATGGTTTGGGGACTACTTTACTCATGGAAGCAGAAGCTTCTACCACAGAAAAGCAAGTAGTTCAACAAAAGATAATGAATGGAAATTACAAACTTTCATAAACCCCCAGATAGATTGAATCGTGCAATACATCAGTTTAGACACAACCAGTTGTCTAATTTACTGATTATATATTATTAAATAGAGAATTTATAAAATACCTATGATTGGAACTTGAGCCTTCATTTTGTATTTCTTTAAAGAAGTACTAGGCTTTAATTGTCATTCGGTTTGGCAAGGACTTGGACACTTTAATTATCTTTACTCATTCAAGTGACAAAAGCCTGGGTCCTGTAGGCTCATTAAAAGGTGGTTTTTAAGGTACCCCAGCCCAGTCTGAAGAGCACCCAGGTGTGTCATGGTGCTGCTAGGACAGGGACTACAAAGCAAGGGCAGAGTATTTGTTGAGTGAAGCCTTTATGGCTGTGATGCCATGCAGGTTCCTATGTGTGCCTCTGGCAGCTGAGACTCTGTTGCCTACACAGACTTTAGACTTGGGTATTTTTTTTTAATATATGTATGAAAAATGGTCCATGGACTAATTCAGTTACCTCAATTTGCTTTGTTCAAAGCTGCACAACCTTCCCTAGTAAAGTCTCTGTCTCTGCACAGCCTTTTAATTGGCTTTGGGGTTTTGGGGTTGTGTTTACTTGGTTTTGTTTTGGTTTTGGTTTTTTTGAGCCTCTCTCTTTCTTTTGAGGATGCTTTGTGAAGTTTCCATGGGCTTCTCTTTGTCCTTCTCTCACCCAAATGCTGGCCAGGGCTCCAAGGCCGTTCCTGGGACAGGGTGGCACCCAAGGCTGTCCTGTGTTGGACACCACTGCCCTTGGGGAGTGAGCCCTGGAGGGGAAATGCTGTACCCAGACCTGCCCAGCCCCAGTGTGGCTGCTTGGATCCAACCACTGAGCCTGGACCTGGAATTTCCCCCCAGGGATCTAAAGATCGCATCACCACCAGCAACCCCCCTGCCTCACCCAAATCTATCTGGATGGGACTCCTAAGAGGCTTCTGAAGAAAATGAGACTTAATAATGACAGCTGTGAACCATGCTGCATGCCTTTTCAGTGTGTGTGCACATAAACACACACATTTTATGGATATGTGTCTCCAGAATGTGCTTCAGTAAAGTGCATCAGTAATTTGATGGCGACAGAAGTGAATATAAGCTTGTCTCACTAAAGGCTTGGTATTGACTTGAAAGTGCACTTTGTTTATTGATTCTGTTTCTTACTTTCCTTCCACGTCCTCTGGCTGAATGCTCTAAGTTTTCACAGCCTCCAGGAGAATCTGGATGTGTTTTGATGAAGGTTTGAAAGGCGCTGTATTAATCACACTTTTCTCAGTCCTCAGCTGTGGGTTTCAAGAGGATCACACTGTCACAGCTCTAGATGGGCCATATTGATCTTGATGATTAAATCAGCCAAAGGAAGCTTGATTTCTGAGGGAAAACTTAATATTCTCGAAGCCCAAATGTCTCCTAAATATTTATAGGTTACGAAAGTTGATCAAATACCTTTGTTCTCTGATTATTACAGTGAACAGCAACACTTAGTTCAGATTCTCATTATGGTGATGTGATGTAGTAATATATAAATTCCTGTGTCTGTGTTTTCAATCATGTGAATATGCAGAGGTAACTTTTTTCTTCTATCTTGGCAAGGCAGGAAGATAAATAGGTGAAAATGTGTATGTGTTTAAGCGATAAAGTTGGTTTAATGGTTCTTGGGGAAAAATTTCCTGTGGTACACAGAGTAGTGACTTGATTGAACAGGACAGAATCATGCAGTTCAATTAATGTGCAAATATGTGTTCACTGAACTTTCGTTCCATTTATCACATGGACATGGAAATAGGGTCATTTTTTATCTCTGTATTATGTATATGACATCTTAGTTTGCTTCTTGCATGCTGCTATGGGGAAAATAGCAATGTGGCACACCACAGGCAAAAAGAATTGGAGATAAATTCCTCAGCTGTCACAAACATATTTAAGTAGATCTTTGTTTGAAGATAAATCTCTTCCTTCTGCAAGGACTAGCATTCAGAAGGCCTTTGCATGCTCTTCCCATTAAAATTGGATGTATTCCTTGCTGTGTGCTGGGGAAAATCATGGGCAACAATTGTCTGTTTATGAAGTACATCATTAACAAAAGAAGTGTACTCACAGAAGAACATCAAAAGGAAGTTTTAGCTGAAAAGACATTAATATTCACCATTGGCTGTTTAAAATACGGAGCCAGACATTTCAAAGTAACTTTTTTCTGATTCTTACCAAAGTTTTCTTCCATCCTCAGGCCTAGTGAAATTTGTCTGGGGACTGTTCTCTTTCCTGCGTCTACCCATTCTAAATCAGGTTAGCAGCAGTACAGGTGGTTATTCAGTTTACACACAGAAAACCTATACCAGAGATTTTGTTAGTAAAAAGTACAGTGAATAAACTTCTGCCTTTGATTTTATTTCCATAATTGGTGAACAAAAAGGTTTCTTTTCTCTAGACAGTGAACAAAAATGATTTACAGCAGCAAGGGCAAAAGATGACATTTCATAGCTCCAATGTAAATTAATGTGATTAAAATTCCTTTCTTAAGTGCCTGTAAGAACACCTAAAGGGGGGTTCACATTTTCATTGTTCTATTTCACTGAGAATGCAAAATAAAAACCTTTTGGTTGACATGGGCAGCTGTACAAATTAAAGAGCAGCTGGATGCCACATGGAATTGGAGTATTTGCAGGCAAGGATTACAACCTTTAAACAAACCACAGGCCAAATTCTCTGCCATGGAAATTGGGAGAGCTTCATAAACTTTAATGGAGCTGGGCCAGGTTTTAGGAGCAGTGAACGTGGGCTCAGTTTGGGTAGAAGGTGGCAGAAGCTGAGGAAGGGAAAGAGGAGTTAAAATTGTTAATAATCAGTCCTCAAGTGTCACTTTTTAACAGAAGAGGGTCTCAGCCTTTACCTGCAGTGTCTGGTCAAAAACCAGTATCTTTCCCTCAGATATTTAATTCAATAGCGTTAATTTATATGTGAAAATGCAGAAATCTGGATTTATTATTAATTAAACCTTGTACTGCTGCTTAACATTGTGCCCAAAATGGGCAAAAGAGATATTTTGGAAAAAGTTTCTGAATCAAATGTGAGTAGATTGGAGCAAACAAACCATAAACTCCACCACAGGACAAAGGGAATGTTCCCATCAGTACAAACACTTTGATTCAGCGCTTACAAAGCATGAGGGATTTATGTTTAGGGGAAACAATGTGTTTATAAAAAAATAGATGTTAACATGGACAACACCTATTCAGAGCTAAAGCAATTGTGAGCCAAGCAGCATTTTGGTTTGGGACTTCTCTTCACAAGCAAGCTGGGGAAGGGTGCCACTGTACCTTTAAAAAGCAATTTACTCAGCAGCAGCACAGAGGTGAATAGCCAGAATTATGAGGGGTGTTTAGGGGCAGTGTGTGTTTGGTTTATTCTTTGGACTGAAGTACTAAAATATTTTGCTTCCCCACCAAACCCAGGGAGGGTTTGAGGGGATTTAAAACTGCAGTGGTTGCTTGGAGAAACGTTCACGTTGCTGTAATAAGGGCAAGGGGAAAAGGAGCTTTGTTCTCTGTCTCTTGATTTTCTTAAAAATTGTTTATGGATTTTCCTGGATCCTGGGAAGGTGCACAGTAGAACCTGTGCTGGTGTAGCTGCTTCAGGGAGAAAAAAGGAGAGAAACTGCTGCCCAGCACTGCAGAGAGGAGAAAAGAGAGGAGTGGACCTGGGAGAGAATCTCCTGTGCTGGAGGGAGGTGGGGAGCTGAGAAGGAATGGGTGGAACAGAGCCTTTCTCCCCCTCAGAAATGGCAGCTTTGAAGGAGGATCAACAAGGCAGAGCCAAAATATTTCCTTTTCTGGAGCTTTCTCAGAGGTCATAATTAAAATGTGTGTTGTAGGGGAAGCCCCTCTCTGCTTTGGCAAGATTTGCATCTTCTCCCTTAGGAAATGGCAGATGACAGAGGCAGTCCAGAGTGGAAACTTGCTTGTTAAGGCACTTTTTTCCCCAGCACTTCCACATTTCTTTGCCATTGAAACATGATTTCAATTTCTGGTCTGATAAAGAGTTTCCAATTGCATGTAGTCTGCAACTGGTTTATTCACATTGTAATGAATTATTCACATATGATGCATTATTTGCTGAATTACTGAAGTGTTCTAACTAAAGGACATTGTTGGATTGGGAGTTTATGATTTTAGGACTAGGCTGAAGTCTTCAGAATCATCTTTTCAGGGTTTCTACAACAGAGGAACTCCCAGCAGTTGGTTTAAAAATTGCTCTCCTCTCTGTTTCTCTTTCCCTTCTGCCTCCGTGCCCTTTGTTCCCAGAGGATGCAGTGAATGTTGTCCTGAGCAGGATTTGAAGAACTCAGGGTAGATTCCAAACCACCCAGAGAAGCTCAAAGAGCTCAATCTTTTAAAGTCGATTCCTTTTTTATGCAGGCTTTACATTCTTAGACTTCAAACAACACAAGAATCTCTCTCCTGCTCTGGATTTAGGGAAGGTTTTTTTGCTGTAGCTCCTCTGGGGAGGCAAAGCAGCTCCCAGCTGAACAGCTCTTCACATCCAGCAGGACTTCTAAAAACATGAAATTGAAAACAGCATCGTGTTTGAGATCTAGATGATTTATTCTGACAAATAACACAAGGGCATCTCCAGATAAACACAGATGATTACACGTTGGTAAAGCCACCGATTGTCAGGAGACCAGAATAATGTTCTAGCAGGAAATATCTGTGGTGTTTAATGAATTTTGAAGCATCACTACAAAACCTGTGCTACAAAACCGCATTTTAAATCAATACCAGGAGTGTGCTGAATTTATAAAATCAGTGTTCAGGAAATGAGCTATGTCCCTCAGTTTAGTTTGTCTTGCTTGGACGTAACTCAGAAATGCAACTGAATTCTGGTTGTACTTTTCAGAAGAGAAGCCCAGGAGCAGGTTAAGGCCTGGCCTTACAGAAACAGAAAGCTGAACCAAACTGACTAATTTAATCCTGTGTCTGTCAAGCTTTTAATAAGTATTTTATTCATTGTAATGTGGATGAAATATTTAATTATGTTTTCTGCTCAAGACAGTGTTTTAGGAGAGATGCTCCAGAAAGAGAAGAGTTATTGGCAGTGACAAATATTCCTGAATGTGGCTGTAACTATCAGAAATTTTGGTTTATGGCTCTTTATTTAATACTTTAAATACTTAATTAAAGGAGCTGTAGAGAGAAGTCAAATGTGTCTTTTCTAATAATTATAAGAGCATTATGGTTGAGAGAATGTGAAAGTTGAGAAACCATCTGAGCCATGAATTCAGTTGCTCCTCCCACAGCTGATGTGGTGTCTGATTCCTTATCTCCCACGGCCAGTGGCTCTGGGATACTCTGCCATGAGGAGGAGGTGCCTTCTCCTGGACTTCAAAACTGCATCTGGAATATCTCTGCTCTCTCATTTCCTGAGCAGCAATGGTGATATGGAAAATTGAAATATTTGGTTTATGTTGCCCAACACTTAAAACCAAAAACAAACAACCCAAACCCCAAACAAAACAAATTAAAATCCCTTTTGCCTTTTATAAAACGGCATAAAATGAAGAAGACATATGATTGCATTTTGATTAAAAGTAATTACAAGTAACCTTAATTAGCTCCTGATCCCGTGAGTTTAGGGGAATGCTCTATTTAAAATGAGCTAATGCAAAAAAATTGAATACTTCCATAATGAACAAGAATGATTTTCCTTCATGCTTTCTTTGTGCTTAAAAGAAAAGAACTCTCAAACATTAAATCAAGTATAAAATGCCTGGAAGAACCCTGGAACCATTAGGAACCTCATTGTCATCATTCCCATAACTGGTTTTAAACATGGCATTTTCATGGCTAGGTAACCATTTACTTTCTACATGAGTTGCTGTGATAAGAATTTATTACAGGACCTCAGGGAAATGTTGTTACATCTATTAAAAAAAAGTTACCATTAATTTTGTAGAATTAGAACATCGATTTAATTTGGCCTCCTTTAATTGATGTTAGGCAGCTTGGGAACGGATGTCCTCACTTTGTAAATGCACTTAATCACTTCTTGCTACAAAACCCTGAACGTAATTTTTCCAATCAGAGCTGACAGTTGTAGGGTTAAAGCTCAACACTAATAAATTCACAGGGACTAGATACTGTACTACCTGCTCTCCCTCTGCAAAACACTGACAGTGCAGAGCAACTCGGAATAATTTTAATTAGACAATCTCACGAAGCGTTCTTCTTCTAAATAAATTGTATTTGCTCCTGTTAGCACAGTAATTCAATTTGCTGGTGTTTCTCTACATGGGGAAAAAATCCTCGTGTGCTCGTGGTGCTGTCAGCTGGCACAGAGCACAGGAGCTGTGTCCTGGTGCTGGCACTCGAGGGCACTTTGGGTGGCACTTGTGAGGGCAGAGGGGCCTGAGCAGCACTGGGCAGAGGCAGTGCCAGGGCAGGAGCCAGGCAGCTCACAGGGGCAAACCTCAGCGTGCCCAGGTGAGTGGTGGCACTGCCAGGGCATGGCATGGGAAGGGTTCCCTTAGAAATGAGTCTGCTGCTTCTCGTTTGTGGGGATTCCTTTTGGCTTGGAGAATGAGAGATTTGTGGGAGAGGTGTTTAAATGACTTATTTCTGGTCTTTTATCATTGCTGCAGTCATAGCTTTCCCTGGAGATCATGGCCCAGGTAAGAATGAGGTGTTGCTTGGGGGAAGAAATAAGAACCCCAGAAGTCCTTTTACTCCAGAATACCATTTTTTTGGTGATTTCCCTCTCATTATTAGCCTTGTTTACAATCTCCTCGGCACCTGGGAGCAGCAGGATAAGAGAGCAAAAAAGTCTTTTGTCTTGGAAAATCTCCTCAAGTAATCAAAAATTGAGATTTCTTTTTTTTTTTTTTCCACCACTAGTAGGTGAAATATTTCAGTGGCAGCCTTTCTGGCTATGTTTAGGTTACTCAACCTTTTTTTTCTATACTACTAATGGAAAAAAGCTCTGGTTATCCATCCTGGATAACTCTCTGCTGCTTCATCTCCGTTGGTCAAACACAATTGTTGGGCTTTCCCACTTGAGTCTCTGTGAGATTTCCCCTGTGGAACAAGAAAGTGATCGCTCAAGTCACAGTGACTTTCTATGTGTATTTTAGTAAAGTTTTTAGATTCCATAAATTGGGGTATGGCTGGTCCATGCTTCTCTTGAGCTGGCAGTGGGTGCTCATCAAAATGCCAAGTTTAATTCTTCCCTCAGTTCTCACTAAAAAAACCGAGATGGGCAGATTAGAGGAAATTTGTGAAAAGCAAAAACATATTTAATAATTCAAAATTGGATGAACTAGCAGCTAAGCAGCCCTTGAAGCAGCCCTTGTCCTTCAAAGACATAACAACAGAAGTTGACCATGTACATTTCTTTTTCCTTTTCCATTTAGGCTTTAGAAATTTTATTTGTATCTAAGGGCAGAATTAGTTGGGTTTTTAGTTCAGTGACTTGAAGCCTACTCTGTAAATAAATAGCAGAGAGAGGCTTCTAATTGTATATTTTCTTTTAGAACTGTTTGTTTTCTTAATCAAATGATAATTTTTCATAAAAATATTTTAAAATCTGTATTCTCCTACCTTAAAAAGGAAAACAAGTTGCTTCAGTTTATAAATGAGAATAAGCAGCCTTATTCCCTGAGTGATCATAACACATCTCAGGTAAGTGCATTAGCAGGCACTTTTTAATTATGAATATAAAATAGTAAATAGATCAAAGCACTATGAAAACTGTTTTGGCTTACTACATAATTAGGGTGTGTTTTATCTTCACACCATTCAGGTTTTCATTCAAACTTTTGAACATATTGACCACTGTCAAATGTACCACTCTCCCCCCTTTGCTTTTCACACGTAACTTGGAGTGTTCTCACTTGTCTAGGGCTGCAGATAAGCTCTTCTGATGAGTGAAGGAATGAAGCAGATGATGTTTTAAATGCATAGATATTTTCCTTTCAAAGAGGAGGATTAGGGAACTACTTTTAATTCAAATCCTGTTGATCCAGACCAGGCAGTGTGGTGTTGATAACTGATGAGTTGAGGGAGGATGCTCAACTTTCTCTGCAATGTTCCAACTTTGTTGGTCTTAGAAGCTGAGAGGTGCACATGGTTAGAGGCAGCAGATATTTATGATCCCTCAATTAATGGAGCTTCTGATGGGGTGGAGGAGGAGATTTCCCTTGCCTGTGTCACATCCTCGTGTCACACATCTGAGGCTTGTCAGCATCACCCCTTCTCCCCAGCCACAATCTGCTTTGAAGCAGTTCCCTAGCTCATTTCCAAGCAAAACCCAAACCATGAAGTTTGCTTTGGCCTGGTTTGCACCCAATGTATTTAAAAGAATAGTCTGTGAGGAACAGATCCTCTGATGGGACCAGTCTGAGAACAATGCAGCTCCTGTATGGCAGTGTGAGTGCTAAACATCTTCTCTGAGCCCTGGTATATCCATAAACACACCTTTTCTCTAATTAGCTGATTTTCACCTGTTGTATAAACTTCCCTGTGCCAGTGAGGGAACACTGCTAATTTTAATAGAAATATATTGCTGCCTTCAAGGACAGGGAGTTTTCAGCACCATAAAATCGAGATCATTGTTCTGTCATGCTCACCTGAAATATCTGCTTTTCACGGTGTTCAGAGGCAACTTACCATATTGTGCATTGCTTGGAGCTCTCAAAAATCAGTTTTAAGTGCATTCCTATATTGATCTGATCTAACAGAGTAGTGTACTGGGATATCATCACTGTGCAATCTATCCTGAGGGTTTTATTTAATTGGCTTTGCAAAGTGTGCATTTCTCTGGGCTGACCTTTCTATTTTTATTCTAAATATTTATCTTTGGAGTCAGTAGCCTGCACTGACCATTTCACTGATGAAATTGAGGACAGCTTGGGATCCTGTTGTTGACATTTGTATTTAACCTCTGACTTTTTGAAGGAAATTCATTAGTGACTATACAGTCTCCAGTAGTTCATTTTACTTTTCTTAATCATGCAGCAAGGCCTCTCCTAAATCCACAGCCAACTGTTTAGCGCAGTTTTTAATGAGCTACAACACCTTTGGGGAAGCTCGTCTCGAGGGTCAGCCTCAGGCACAAGCAAGCCAGGTAATTCCAAGGGCTGTAAACTGATGAGGGCAGCAGAATCCCAGTTTTGGACAAGGCAGAGCTTTGTTGCCTGCCTTGGGTTCCCTCATCCTGCAGCGATGGCAAAGCTCCCTCTCCTTGGCTTGGAGCACTGCAATGGGACATGGCCCATCCAGCCCTGTTCCCTGCTGCTCCTGAGCTCTGTCCTTGAACAGGGCAGGAGGCTGCAGACCCAATCCCTCCCTCCTGGGATGAGGCAGAGCCTGCTGCAGATGCCGGAGTGAGCCCACACGTCCCACTGTGCTCGGCTTCGCCGGGCTCGGCTCTGCAGATGCTTGTCTTTCACATGGGCAGTCACAGGGAAAGCCACAGGCAGCAGGACCGTGGTGTTTCCCAGAGACAGACAGCGTTTCCCAGCTTCCCTGGGGGAGAAAAATGTTCGATGAAGCCAGCCTGCCAAAGGTGTGAAACAGAATTGGAAATTTTGAAATGCCTTCTGGTTGATGATTACGTTCTGTTCCTCCTGCTGCGTGCTCTGGGTTCAGCTAGGGGCAGCTGTCATCTCCAAGCTGCAAGAGGGTTTGTGGCCACCCCCTGTCCCCTCCTCGGAAGTGTCCCAGTTCTTCATCACCCCAGCCCTCATTAACACCGTGACCCTTTGGCAGGAGCAAAGGGGAGCATGAAGAGCAAAAGCCCTCGGGGGTTTCCTCCAGGCCGGAGCCACGTTCTGCACCAGCTGCAAGGAGCTGCCCCAGCCCACCCCACCCTCAGCTGGCAGGGGGTCAGGCCAGGTGGGAAATGCAATATTTTTACTTGCTTTCCTTTCAGTGCCCCCCCTCGTGCCCGTGGCTGCACCAAACCCCAGGGCTTGGAGCGCGTCCAGCGCAGCTCGCAAACGTGGCTCCCTTTCAGCTCAGAAATCTGGGCCTTGAGGATTCCATTCCCAGTTCTTACATCTGGCTATCCCTCTGGAGTCCCTGAAGAGTGATTTTCCTGGAGTTCTTCCCTCAGCTCTCTGAAGCAGAGGGGAAGACAGCTGGGTTCTCTGCTTTAATTAGACTGAGGGAGCTGCTCATAAAAGGCTGGAGAAGAGAGCAGAAATCAGGCAGCCTCCTCGTGGAAACGCTGCATGAATAATGCTGGGAGGGAATGGGTTGCTCCGAATAGTTAAATAAGCCAAACTGTTGTCAGTTGGTTTTTTCCCCCTCTTTGCAAATTTCCCTGGTAACAGCCAGGCAAGTTGGTGATTCAGAACATGGTTCCATTTATTTGGTGAAAAAATGATAAGAGTCGTAAATATTTCAGAGGAATCTGTGGCAAGTTTCCTCCTCTGTGACTCAGAAGGATTTGGATTATTGTGATGAAAACATTTGTAAAGTTACTGTGTTTCTTCTCATCGAGAAACGTTCACTTGTGACTCCCTGCTAGGACTGTATTTCCCACTGCTTATCTTTATTTCTCCAGGGTTTAAAGCGTTAGTCACAGAACCAGGGCACTAAAACAGTGCCTGGTGCTGGGGTGACAGCATGCAAAATGAATGCCAATATTCACACCATGTAGAGACTGACAATATTAGCATCAGGCAGCTCTTGGCAGACATAGAAATTGCTATAGCGTTCACAAAAATAAAATAAAAATGAGAGTTAAGCAAGTAGGTTCTTAATATCTATTTCATTCTCAATGTAATACAACTTCTGGGTGACTGAGGGGGTGGACATATGTATAAATAAAGGAAGATACATCAACAAAATATCAACCCCAATATCTCTTTCTGTAAATAAATACAAAAGCATTATTTTCAGTCTTATGGGAAGATCCTAGAATGAAATTCTACTATGTATAAAATGGGTCAGCAGAACAAGTGCAGGCTGAGGAGCCCAGCATGCTTTTTTAGCTGGTTTAGAGTCTGCTTTGGGGGTCAGTTGAATAAATTCAGGCTGCTGAGGAAAGGGCTGAGGTGTCAGCCCTGCTCCTTGTGCACTGGGTGTTTGCTGGAGCCCTGGCAGGAGCAGTGATGCCACTGGGGAATTCCTGTTACTGGGTGCTCCCTGTGCCCAGACATCTTCCCCTGGAAGTGAAGAGGCTCTGCAGGCACAACGAGCTCCCAGTTCACACAGTCCCTTCCCCAGTGGAACCAGTTCAGGAGCAGAGGAGGGGCAGTTCCAGCTCTGCATCTCCAGAGCTCTGTCAGAGCCAGGGTTCCCTTCTTTGGCATCTGCTGCATCCCTGACATCCCCACAGGGGTCCTGTGTCCCATTCCTGGGGGCTGCAGAATTCACCAGGGGCTCTAAAAGCTGAGCAGTCTCTGTGTCTGGGCTCAAATTTGCTATACTTGAGCCAGAAACCCAATTTCTGTTCTGCAGGCTGGGAGCTCCTTTACAGCCCTGCTTTAAAAAACCATGAAAATATCTCCACCTTTCTCCCCCCATTGTTTCAGAAGCTCTTCTCAATCAGAGACAAGTTAATTAAGATAACCTGGATGTTAGGAGCTACATCTGTTAGAGAAATAGAACCTGGTAGGAAGTTATTGATTAGCATTTCTCTGCTTTGCAATGCTGTGTGGGGAAGGAAGTGGAGGCCTCTTTCCCCTGAGCCACTGAACTCAGCCTCACAGGAGACAATATTTGGATGTTTGTGTTTGATATGTTTTGTAGTAAATGTTCATGGATCTACAAAGGGCAAGAATTGAACACCAAGCAGGCAGTGGTGGAAGGAATACACTGATAAATATGAGCAACTAAAGTGTGCTTTTATCTTCCAGTTATATTGTCTCTTACTACACAACAAGTTATGTGAACAAAAATCAAAGTGTTCCTATTCAAGGATCAGTGTTTTATTCAGTAAATGTTTCAATAATCCACAGCTAGTTAAAATTCAATTTAAAATTCACTACGGAATTTTTGCTTCAGTGTTCTCAATTTTAAAGTTATTTTTAACTCCTATAAAAAGTCCACTGAAATCTTTTGGGAATAATTTAATCCTTAAAGCTTCTCTCATTTCTCTAAACCTGGGGCCAAGAGAGAAGCACCCTGTGAGCAGGAAGGGGCTGCTTGTAGAACTCTGCATCATCACACAGACTGCACTTCCATGGTTACTCCATGTGAAAACCATGGCCAGGCAATATTGCTTTGTAAGGGCAGGAAAAATGAGTGTTTTATTGAGATGCTTATAGGGCAATTAATTATATGTATTATATTAGAATGTGTGTGTATGTATATAAATATAGACATAAAATTACAATATAATTGTTCTCCCTCTGAAAATTCTTCCCTTCTGAATTCACTGCACCTGATGCCTGGGGAAGCTGACCCAGAGCAGGGGCTGGGCAGAGTTAGAGGATAAAGGGATTTATTGGAGCCTTCCCAGGGACACCTTGGGCACTGCAGGAGTCTCGCAGAGACCACACCCAGGATGGACATGGGCACACATTTTTGGGACAGAGATAAGTTTGGTCTGTTTGCATATCAGGGGTTAATTAACTGTCCAATTCCAGCTTCAGGCAGTGCAGTCCCATTCCTGAGTTTTCCCCCCATTTCACTGCTGTTTACACTTTCGGGGACTGTGAAAACAAGGTGCTCTTGGGTTTCTGCTGGAGAGGAATTGTTTTGTCTGAATGGAACAGGAGAACAGGAGCTGCCAGGCTGTGGAGCTCAGAGTTATACTCAAAGCAGTGCTGATCTAAAAAATAAGAGTTAAAAGCGAAGGCATCACAGCAGCTGAGCCCTTCCAAGCAGCCCCAGCCCCAGGAGCCCTGGAGGACTCAGTGTGCCAGCCCCACCCTGGGCAGTGCTGGGTCAGGTCTGTCAGGGGCTGCTCATCTCCCCCAGACCCAACCCAGGGACACTTCGAGCTGCACACATCTCCTCCTGCAACTTCTGAACGCTTAATTATTCCACAAGTGCCTTTTACAGAGAGCACCCCACCAGAAAGGGTGCCTGGGGTGTCTTGTTCCAGCTGTACCTAATCTCAGGTGTGCAGATCCTGGCAGAAGCTCACAAGGTCGTGGCTCTGCCTCTCCTCACTTGCTCAGTTCAGTCAGGAATCTGGGCAGAGCTAAGTTCTATTTTCAATTCCTTTACATAGCAAAGAACAGGTCCACTTTGAAAATCTGTGAGCTGTACTGTTTTAATACCAATGAAATATCTTTGGGAAATTCACATGAATTTTCATTGTTTCAGGATCACCTGGAGATCTCTGTTCTGCTTAGAAATATAAATGGAGGCTCAGCAAAAAAAGAGAAGTAGTCACAATAATATTGTTTTGGGTGCAGCAGGTGGAAAGTTCTTTGCCACAATAAAAAGAAAAGCTGTTGTACAAAATAGCAGGGTGTAGGGTTAAGTAGATATTTTAAAGGAGAGGTCATTCAGACAAAGTGACAAAATGAATAAAAGTGACTGCCCTGGTCTTAGCCTCTCGTCACCCAGATTTGCATAGATAATTCTGACAGGGACCAGATACTGCAGAATAAGCTGAATTCAGCTGCTCTTTAGCTCAAAGCCATCACAGCCACAACTGTCAGGATTTATCAGGGAAATCTACACAGGAGACATACAAATTTTGTATTTCTTTAATAATGGTTATAAATTTAGGAATTCTGTAATTAATGGATTTCCTTTGCTGTAGAGTCAGTTCTGTGGAGAGATGGCAGAGCTATACCTGCTTTTATTTATTTAATTAAGTGATAATCTGCAGCTACAAAAACAAACATATAGGTTTTTTTCAGACTTTTTTCTTTTCAGAAAAGACACTTATAACTGTAAAATATGCAGTACTTGAGCATTTTTGCCCAATTGTGAGCATTTTCCATTCTCCTCTCTAAAGCTTTTCCTAGGGACACTCGGGTGTTACAAATGGCCTTGAAAAATAAATAAACAGTGTATCCTTTTGTTAGGAGTATGTGCATCTTATCAATCTGTCCTCCTCCTGTGTTCCTTCTGTGTTATTATTCTACAAAGTCAATTCTTCCAGATAATCTATTTGATTCTTTTTTTTTTCCCTTGTAAGAAGCTTACAGTACAAAAAAGCAATAGAAATTCACCTCAGTATTGTTCTTGAGGAGGTATTTTCCCTCACTACCTTGAACAAGCTTGTTGTATGAAAAATGAAATAGAAGGAAAACAGAAAACCATCTGCCTTTTATCCCTCTCATTTAATGGAGCTGAGTTCTCCTCAAGAGCTCCTAAAGAGTATTTAAACCAACTCCTGATGCAGTAATCACAGCTGGCCTGGTGCTGCAGGTGAGCCTGTGCAGGGGGAATTAAAACAAAAAAGGTGAATTTCCCCATGTTCAAGGTGCCAGGAGTGAGGGAGGGCAGAGGAAGGGGAGCTTGGAGAGTCCCCAGTGCCCTGTGCTGGGCTGTCCAGCTGCCCCTGGCTCCAGGGCAGGTTGAAAGCTAAAGTCAATTTAAAAGAGGCAGCAAAGGAAAGCAGAGGTTTTCTGGAAAGGCTCAATAATCAGTGCCATTAATCAGCTCCATGCTCCTGGCTGCTCCTTGGCTGGGGTTTGCCCCACACCTCCTCAGGCTGTCCCCTGGGTTCATGCTGAGCCCCAGGGTTGCTGGTTTGCCACGGGGATGCCTTCTGACCCTGTGCTGTTCTCCTCTCACTGACTCTGCAGCACTGCATCAGCTCACCTGTGTGAGCAGGCACCTGATGTAAATTCCATTGCAGCTGGAACAGAGGAGGAAACATCATCTAATGTTTTGTCTACAAACTAAAGAACAGCTGGTCTCACCACTGTTAGGCCTGACAAATGCTGTGGCTTTTGCTTCATTTCCTACATTTATGAGCATCAGAAACCTTCTGACAAAATGTTGGTGACTTCTAGAAGTTGATATGAGTCTCTGGAATAGATACCGATAAATATTTAGAAGGATTCCATTGTTATTTTGAGGAGAAAGCTGTTATTAGAAAGTCTAGATAGCAAGCATTTTTGTAATGAAACATGGCTGGAAAACAGAATATTAAAACCATCTCTGCTTGCTGTGCTCCAAAATTGCACTGGTAACAAATTCAGTTTACCAATATCTCCATCCACAGTCACAAAGAGTCGGAATAGAACATCATAAAGCTGCCAAGTGGGAAGGAAGCCCCCCAAAAGGGAACTCCAACAGGCACTCTAAATCCTGATCCAGCAGAAATGAGCCAGGCTCTGTTCATCCTCATTCTGAGCTGGTATTCACAGGGTATAAAACTGAGTAATTGATTTTGTTTCCTCTAATAAACAGAATCCTCTCGTTTTTATGGAATGTAACTCTACAGTTTCTGAAGAGGCTTCATGAGTGAAAAATTCATTGCTATTTAGTGTCCAATTGCATCCAGCTTTAGAATCTAATGCCTCCTATTCACATCACTGAGCAACTCTTCTGCATCCCGAGCAGGGGAAAGTTGATTCAGGCAATTTTCCCTATAGATTTGTGCATATGTCACCTTTGGGCAAAAGATGAGCTAATAGAATTGAAATGAATGTAATTGGCAGAAGGTCAACCAGGGAGCTGTACATGTCTAGAGCTTCCAGAAAAGGCAGAGTTGTTTCATGTTGGCATATGACTTGATTAGTATGCAGGTAAGGTGATTGTGCCTCAACAGAATAATTGGATCATTGAAATATCTGCAAACCCTGGTGTATCTACAAAGCCTGAGCAGTGATTAGATCCTGCCTGTTCATCGCAGCAAGCCTTGAAATTCTTCCCACTGTGAAAAACTAATTTTCTGTGGGAATTTATTAAATAAGAAATCTGCATGCCACTTTACCTTGTAAGCATTACCGGCAGAATACAAAGATTTCCTTTGACTTTGATGTATGCACTTCACGGATGCTTTTATATCATTGTTTTGGTATTTCTCTGCATTCAGCAGAAATTCCAGGATCTCTTTCTTCCCTGGGTTTCTGGAGAGAGTTGCATCTCCATCCCATGATAAAGCAGCCGTTCATTTAAAGCAAAGAGGAGGGGAAAGGTGGGCTGTGGAAAAAAAGAGCCACTATTGGAACATGCCAATACATCTCAGCTGTTGTGTTATGAAAGCAGCCAGAACAAATAGTCACAAGTTGTTGCTTTTCAATCTTCATGTTTCTGTGCTGTAATTGGTTTCTGCTGCATCACCAAACAAATCTCATCCTGTCATCTGGGCTTTTTGTTTTAAACCAGGGAACGCTCATCTGTGTTAATGAGGAGCAACAGGCATTGCAGGGGAGCATTCCTGTGCTGCCCAGCAAACTTAAAGAGACAAAGAGAAAAAAGCTTCCCACGAGGTTTTAAATGTACATTTCAACCCTGTGGAGCAGTACTCTGAAGGGCAAACAGCAAGGTCCTTTCAGCACTGTAATGACAAAACGAGCTCCCCCCTTGGAGCTGTCTCAGCCCAGCCCTTCCCAGCAGGAGGGTGCAGGGTGCAGCTCATCTCCTCCCAGGTAATGCAGCCAGGTTGCTTGCAGTGGGACAGAATAGCCCAAAATCTGCCTCCTTCACTGTGGTTTTGTGGGTTTAAGGCTAGCCCAAATCTGCCTCCTTCACTGTGTTTTTGAGGTCTAAGTGCTTGGCTGCTGTGGTGCAGCTACCCCAGGAGCCAGTCTAGAGTCACAAACACAGCATCACTTAAGCTCCAGTGTAGCAGAGCCACTGTGGAAGATAATCACCTAAAAAGAGTAAATCCTCCTGGGTTGAGGAAAAGAGTTGTATGCAGAGCTAAATGAATAATTCATAGGAAATATTTATTTTTTCCACTTGCAGAATGGCTTGAGATTCTCTCAGCTGTGTATTAATTATTCAGATGTTTCTGAGAAATGTTTTCTGTAAACTTTATTGTACAGATTGGAACTTTGAGCTTGATTCTTGCAATGAATGATTTAGAGCACTGCATGGACTTCCCAGGCCTTAATTGGTTGGGTACACAAGCACCTACGTGAATGTATTTGGTGAACATTCAAAACCAGTTTTCAATAACATCACTGTCTAATGAAACTTAAAAACTTCCTCTTCACGAGCTGTGTTTCTGTAGTAAAACACAACAGCTTTAATTTTTTATGAAAGTGAGCATCCAGCACATGGCTGAAAGTAATTCACTTGGAAACTGAAATGGATCTGTAAATACTTTTTCTGCATAATTTACACAGCTCTACTTGTGTGATGCTAATAACTACTTATTAGCCTTGAATTTATACTGCTCAGTAGGGGGATATTTCTTTGTTGCTTCTCTTAAAAGTTGTAATTATCTCCCCATTGCTCCCTATCAGTATCCAAGTGCTTTGAGGTTGGCACATTAGGACCTCAGATATTTGTGTAATGTGCCACAATCTTGCCATAACAAAAATCCCAGACCGTTCCATAAACAAAGTCATTCTGCTGGATTTTCCTCATTTGTGCAAAGAATCTGAAAAAGTATGGTTGCCTTGATATCTTTGTATTGGGATGCCAGAGTGTGTGAGAAAAATACATGTACTTTGTACTTCTCACACATTCTGGTGATAGCAATAAAAATATATGAGAAATTCGGATATTTTTAGTAGTTTTGCTGGCTGCTTTGAGGCCCTTTAGAGGAAATGTTCATGAGATCACCATCTAAAGTAGGGCCATGCCATGAACTCACTGACCTGGGTACTGGAAATGGATGGAGAAGTTCTTGAAACACATTTTTGACACATATTTAATGATTTAAGAAGGGGGAGAAATGCATTGTTGATGTCCCTGCTGAGCCCCACAGTAATTACAGTTTGCTCACCTTGCTCTCTGATTTCAGTCAGATAAAATTAATCAGCAGTTTTCCCTGCTGGTTCTTTTGTGTCCCACAAAAGCTGCATTCCAGGGAGGGCTGGGTGTCCCACCTGGAGAGGGACAGGGCTCTGCAAAAGGGAATATTCCTGCTCCTCCCTTCTGCTCTGCTCCTGCTTCTGGATCCAGTGCCCTGTTTCTACCTCTAGCCTGGGATTCTTGGCCATTAATCTCTGGTGCAGATTTTTTTCCAAATGCTTTTGGAAACCCTGAATGCAGGATGAGCATCTGTCCCTGCAGCAACATCTCAAAGGGCTCGAAGAGCTTGGCTGAGCACAACCTGTCCTGCCTAAACCTGGCTTCTCTCCAGTGCTCTTCAACCTCAGGCTTAATTTTTCTCCCTCATCTGAATTGAGTTAAACTTAGAAGGTGTGTGGAGTCTCCCTGAGGATGGCAAAGAGTCCCTCAGTGGTTTGTGGTGTGAGCAATGTGAGGGGTGAGGAAAGGCTCTCCAGCCTGGAAAAGGGTGACTGAGGGAGCCTGGGACAAAGATCTGCAACACCTGAGTGGAAGTGTGAGCAGTGAGAGTTCTCTGTCCCCTCCCCTGCCAGGGTCAGGACACCCCAAAGGAACTGCTGCTGCTGCTAAAGCAGCTCCAGAACAAAAGGAGCTGCTGATTAACAGAACCTCTAATTAAGCCACGGAATTTCCTCCTGTCAGATTTTATGGTTGATAAAGTTTACATAGATTAGAAATGAGACTGGATGAATTCATGCAAGAAAGATGTGCCAAGGTCAGTTAAATGTCAGGACACTGAAATGTGAGGAAGGGCTGAGCTGCAGAGAACAGGGAATTATCAGGGATTGGGTCCTGCTCTTGCACTCCTTTAACATCCTCTGGGCCCACTGCAGCTCTGTCTGAAAGCTCCCTGAGCATCTACACCTGCAAGAGTTCCCACCTGTGTGTGGGCTGACAGAGATTTTGGACTCCAGTTCTCCCAAGGACACACATTTAAGCTAAAATTCACTGTGGGGTTTAGTGCATCATTTGAAGAAATTTGGCATTAGGACACCCCGTGCATTGATTGCAGATAGTTTGAAGTTAATCTAGAAAATGCAAATGACTCCATTTTATCTCTGTCTTGAGTTCAGATTTTGTGATTGGTTGGGTTTTCTTGGTCTTAATTAAAAGTTTATTTTTCAGAGCTGTAGATTTTTTTTTTGCTGAACGATTTCCCCTCATCCTCCTCCCAAGGGACAGAATTATCTAGATCAAGGTTGAAGGAAACATTAATTAAACGTAGCAATAAAATAAAGTCTACAAAGACAGTGTTTTGAGTTTCTTGTCAATAAATCTCCTTATATAACTTTTAAAATGTCCTTACAATTCATCACTAAGTGTAGCATTATAAGGCAGAGCATGTTTGCAGTGTCAGAGTGTGCCTGCCAGGATATCAAAATCTGAAAATAAAGGAGCATAATCATCTTCTTTCTGCTTCCTTGAACTTTCAAGTCAGTGCAGCAATTTAAATAATTTTTTTTTTCTGGGCACTTACAAAAACGTGTTACAATTGGTTTTATCTTTATTGTTTAAAGAATTATTATCAAGAGATAGAGAGAGTTTGGGGAGTTGGCATCAGATTGCCAGAGCTGACCTGGCAGCAGAATTAACATTCTCACAGAGTGGAGAGAGAGGGAGACAACAAAAGAGATTCTACAATGTAGATAAAATATTCAGTTTTACTGGTTTTAAAACCCTGAATCAGAAAGAGAATTGGTAAACAAAGAAAATAAGCAAAACATCATGTACTGTGCTCTGAAAGTGAAATAGTTGGAATATTTAAATAAACAATACAGCTTGGGCTCTACAGTGACATTGATTAGACCTGCCAGCCTCGAGCAAAGATTGCACATGTTGGGGTTTTTAAGGTATTTCATAAAAGCTGTTGATTTTAATGGACAACCCAGGAACTTAGGGACAAGCCCAAGCAATTTAGCACAGTATAATCTGGAACTTCAGCTGTCCTGGTAACTTGGCATTTCTCCTTCTCTACAGCCACCGAGTCAACTTCTAAGTCAACTTTTAAGTCAATTTCTAAGTCCCAATTCCCTAAAACAGGAAATAATAATAATAATAATCAGAGATAATTATGATTGTGCTAATATTAGGGTAGCAACACCACCTTCCTCAGCTGGAATTCTTTCCCTGTGCCTGTGCTGCAGAAGGACCCTCAGGGAGTGGGGTGAGCCAGAAATGTCCGTGAGGAACAGGCTCAGCCTGTGCCTGGTGGCACCAGGCTGAGCAAGGGCAGGAGTGCTCTGAGCTGTGCTGGATGGTCCCTGCAGACAGAGAGGGACATTTCTCTGGCTGGCACTGACACTGAGTGCATCTGGGGGGTTTCTGACCGATCACAGCGTTCACAGAATCCTTTCGGGTGGACAAGACCTCTGGAGCCAGGTCCAGCCAACCCCACCTTGTCACCACCTTGTCACACACTGAGCAGGGATGAAACCAGTTCTGGTCTCTTTGTCAGAGGAGAGGAGTGGGTAAAATGAGCCATCAAGTGTTTTGCTAGAGCAAACACGTTCGTGGCAATCAGAATTTGCTCACTGCCAAAGCACAGGTGTGAACTGCAGCTGTCTCCACCAGGGGAGAGTGCTGATCCCCAGCAGACAGGGCTTTAGTTGAGAAAAAATAGAAATGTTTCAGGGATTTTTTTTCCTACTCTTTTGCTAGTGGAATAAACCTGGTAACTTACTCTGTTTCAGCATTCAAGGGCTACAGAACAATTTTAAAGATGTGGTCCAGTAATTTTTTTTAATTAAACACTTTAGAAGTTGGGTGAGACTGAATAGCAAGATGGAAAGAGGAGAGGTTTTAAAAGGAACTGACAATTATTCACGGGTCATCCCTTTTCAGATTTCATTTAATCAAAGACCCAATAAAAGAACACATTGTAAGGTGGTTCATTTTTTATAATTTCTTTAACTTTTTAATCTAATTTTTAAAATTATAAGAGTCATTAAGAGACTAATTTTGTGATTCCCTCTAGAGTTTTCTTAATCAGGCAGATTTTATTCTGCCTGTGATAGTCATGCATTACAAGTCACTGTGTAAAGCAGTTAAATCCCTGTTCAAGTACACACCTCTGGCTTCACAAGTGTTCAGAGTTCACCTGTGCAGAACTGAGGTGCATTGGCAAACTGGGGCTGCAGTGTAGCATTTTTACTTTGTCTGCATTGAATAAACTGAATATGTTAGGAAATCCTCCTCTGAGATCACAGCATTTTGTTGGTATCTGGATTATTTTAAATAATTTCTAGGATATTGCAATAGATGAGACTTTAATTTTTAGCTGTCGCTCTCTTTGTTATAAAATATAAGGGCAAAGCATTCTTTGTCATTCCTTTCAGGGGAAACACTGCCTGGCTAAATAACACAGCAACCACTGATTTATATGTCTATATCCACTGGAAAACTGTGGGGTTTGCCCACTTTTGATTTTCAAAGCTTTGTGAATGATGAAGAAATTCAGGTTAAAAATATTGACTGAGCTGTCAAGGCTTTAGCTTGCAATTCAGAATGTTATTGAGAAAATTCCTTGCATTAATAAGGCCTGAATAGGACTTTAGCTGCTCTTTAGCATGCTAATCCTCTGGCTAGTTAACTTTATTTGGTCATTTAATATTCTGTATCAAATAATTTAATTTCATCCTTTAGCATGATAAATCCCAGGTTTGCAATTTACTAAGAATTACTAACTGATCATCAAAAAATAATCATTTAGATAATTAGAAATGCTTATTGCCTGGCAGTTCTGTTATCTTCCCAATATCAGCAGTATTATATAATGTACTGGTGCCACAGGATGCACCAAATTCTGTAAAAGAGTAGATTGGAATAGATTTTATACTCAAGAAGGACACCAAGAAGAGGCTCTGGCTCCTCAGAGTTCAGGGACTTGGAAGGAGAACTTTGCAGAGCATCAGAGGGCCTTGGTCAGTGCTAAGACCAGAAACCAGAGCCATAATTGTGATTAAATTGCATTCCTACTGGAGAAGTGGCCCAAGATACACTTGAAAATTCCATGTAGGTACCAAATGATATAAAAAATAGAGAGTCCCTGGTCTGACTTTGCTGAGATCTCAGTTAAAATCATGACTGCTCAGCACTGAGCCTTTTGGAGTGCTGTGGAATCAAACTGAGACACACAGTGGTTCCAGCTGTGACAAGTGAGACAACAAATGCCCCCAGCACGTGGCTGACCTTCTCATCTTGTTCTGAGTTTGAACATTTTCATTGACAACAGAACCCCAGATTGATCTAAGTGGCTTCCACTGGGATGTGGAATTTAAAAAAAGAAAATCTGTTGGAACAAGATTACAGAGCCCTCGTGGCAGCTTCAGAGCAGTTCTGAGCTCAGGACTCAAATTCCACATGCAAACATACCACACACAGGAAAATCACAGTGTGTCTGGAGGAACTGGCTGTGGTCTACCTGAGGACATCTCAAAGAGAGGGGAAATCAGTCCATTTTTCTGGGTAAGAAACTGATTTTTAGCAGACTGCTCAGCTCCCACTGGATCTCTGAGAGAGATGGAAATCTGCTCCATTTCTGAAGCCCCGTTGGAAACTGTTCAGTATTCAAGAGGGTTGTTTGGGCAGTCTTTAACCCAGAGAGTTTACAGAACAGAAGTGGAATTAACCTACAACACTTCTGCTCTTCGGACTGTGTTTGCCAGCTCATTAACATCCTGTGCTTAATCAGTATTAAGGGTGTCAGATAATGTTGGGAGGTTTGGAGACAGCAGCGCAGGGCTCAGGACCTGTCTTCAGGAGCTGTCCTGTCCCTCCCAGGAGCTGTCCTGTCCCTTTCAGGAGGTGTCTGTCCCTCTCAGGACCTGTCCTGTCCTTCTCAGGAGCTGTCTGTCCCTCCCAGGAGCTGTCCTGTCCTGTTTAGGATCTGTCCTGTCCCTCTCAGAACCTGTCCTGTCCCTCTCAGGAGCTGTCCTGTCCCTTTCAGGAGGTGTCTGTCCCTCTAAGGACCTGTCCTGTCCTGTTCAGGATCTGTCCTGTCCCTCCCAGGAGCTGTCTTGTCCCTCTCAGGAGCTGGCCTGTCCCTCTCAGGAGCTGGCCTGTCCCTCTCAGGAGGTGTCCTGTCCCTTTCAGGAGGTGTCTGTCCCTCTCAGGAGCTGTCCTGTCCTGTTTAGGATCTGTCCTGTCCCTCTCTGGAACTGTCCTGTCCTTCTCAGGACGATTCCCTCTCAGGACCTGTCCTGTCCTGTTCAGGAGCTGTCCCTCTCAGGAGCTGTCCTGTCCTGCTCAGGAGCTGTCCTGTCCCTCTCAGGAGCTGACCTGTCCTGTTCAGGAGCTGTCCTGTTCCTTTCAGGAGCTGTCCTGTCCTGTCCTGTCCCTCTCAGGAGCTCTCCTGTCCTGCTCAGGACCTGTCCTGCTCAGGACCTGTCCCTCTCAGGATCTGTCCTGCTCAGGGCTCACAGGGACATTTCCCCTCCCTCCCAGAGCCCAGTGCTCACCAGCAGTGTGCTGCATAAACGAGCAGGGCTCTCTTGCCACAGTGACTGCACAGAGATGCTGGAGTGCAGAAGTTTCTGCCTCAGCAGCCTGGGATCACAACAGGCTGCAAGGTAAATTGAAAGCTGTTCACCTCCCTTAAACTGCTGTGTCTGAGTCCTGTGTTCTTCACAAACAATTAAATTTAAAGCCATCTCGGGGAGATTCTGCTCTCTTCCAGGAATGAGTTAACAAGAATTTTCAGGTTTTTGTTGTTGGTCTGAGGCAGAGCTGGAAGGGATGAGAATGGAATTGTAGTGTTGGATGAATCTCAGTGCTCTCTGGGATTTGAAAGGGAGGCCATTTCCCTGTCTTTTCCTCTTGTATCCAGTGCCCAAACTTTGGGTGAACCCCCAGTTCTGGTAGAGTTGACTCCATACATAATAAAACAATGATTAATTTAATTTCTCCAGTAAGGTTGAGGGCTGGAGTAGGTGACTGCTGAGGTACTGCCTGCACCTTTTGGGCCTTTCTGGGAACACTCATCCTTGAATGCAGACATTCAAACCTGCAGATTCTCCACCTGGGGCATTGTGCTGCACTTGACATGGCACAGGATCCTCCTCTCTGGAATCCAGTGGTGGTCTCTGATAGGTGACAGACCACCAGGCTTTCATTCAGCACGACAAATTTTATTTTCTTATGAACGTTTCGGGCATGGTTTTGATCTGAAAGCAAAGCCAGGGTGTGCAGGTTGGTTCTGTGCTGGGTGCAAGGCCCCAGCTAATTAGCCATTCCCTTTACTCTCACAGAGACAGCATTTGGATCATTTGCTCTGATCCTGTCCTTAATGCTTAACAAATTCTTCACTGTTACACTTTAATTCATTAACTTCACTTTTGAAAGGAGCGACTCAGCTTTTTCAGGCCTGTATGTGAACATGAAAGAATAGAGCCAGGAAGTTTGATTCTTTCAAGTCCCAATCCCAGATGCCTCCACACTGCTTTGAGGATCATTATCCTGCTGTAGTAATTTAGACACTTTATTGCCAGGATTCTAAGAGTGCAATTGGAAACTCTGAGCTGTTGGTCTGAGCTGTGCTGTGCCCCTGGATTCCTGGTTGAGAGCATTTCACATTCTCTCAGCTTGGAGAATATCTTTGATGGGGCTAATGATGTTCAAATGTTCTTTAAGGATTATAAGCTGAAATTGTAACCTTGTGCCTTTATTGCTTTTCCTGTTTTGGTTTTCTTTTTTTTTTTTTTTTTTTTTTGTTACTTTTTTTTAAA